>JAUTXW010003113.1:0-526526 GCA_030620095.1 Kuschelorhynchus macadamiae | reverse complement strand
CTAATTTGACTTGCCAATATGCCTTCGAAACAGCTGAGCTATTTGTTAAGCTTTATGCATGGTAGCCAATGCCCCCAACAGTTCATAAGATTTTAATACCTGGTAAGTCATTGAACATTTTTTAATTCGAGAGAGAGGGGGGGGGGGGGGGGGGTCAGTGGAAGGATGCTCAAGAATCTCGTCATAAAGAGACAAATATTGCAGAGAGCATAACACTCGAAAAATATCTCGAAAACACCAACGAAGATTTATTTAATATCCTCTTAGTATCCTCCGATCCCCTTATTTCCAGTTTGAGAGTTCTACCACCTAGGCAAGACAGTATTTACTGTCGAGATGTTATTGATCTTCTGCTTCCACCTGAACCTCTATAGTTAGGTACCCTTTTTTATAACGGTTTGTTTGTTTGTTCGTTTGAATCTCTTTCCATGAATAATGAAGAATGACTGAGAAAGTCAGAACACTATCGTTTTTGCACTGAGGGCGAAAGTTTGCGCCCTTCAAATATGTATGTATATAAATACCTTTTTTTAACTTACAAAATATATATTATTATTGTCCTTATTCAATTTATTATCTTGTGTAGTGTATTGTACCTATGAAAATAATTTTTGAGAGAACGATTCATAAAAACTGATTTAGATAACCTTTTGAACTCAAATTACGAGTATTTTCAAACTTGTTTTGTAATTAATGTTTTGTAATAATTTAAGACTGTTAATATTTTTATGCTTATAAGTTTCATAATTTCTTTTTTATATACCTAAGATATCATACCTAACATAATATCTAGATTCTAGATACAAAGAATATCTTCATTAGAAAGACATTTACGTGAGATTTACGTAAACTTCTTTTTTTTAATTTTCAAATATTAGCTTCCAAACTTTCAATTTTGGTACGTTTGCATACAAAATCTGTGAAAACTGGGGGTTTGGAGATTAATAAGTTTGGAAAATAGAAAAAAACGTTTATATACTTATGACGAATTGGTTCAACTTTCTATTATAATCTGTATCATATTTTGATAATATTGTAGTATAAAATAAACTATATTATAGCAGAATTATTTCCATGCTGATAGTTATGTATATATCTATAAATAATGTTATTTATCCGATTGTTAACCTATTAAGGTAAGGTCATTACTGAGAAATTAATATCCAGAGCTACTCTTTTGAAAATATATAAAGTAATTCGCTTAAGATTATTAACACCACGGCAGGGCTTGTCTAAAATCTGGACCCCCCCTTATCTCTTGAATGGTGTGGTATATTTTTATGAAAATTTGAGAACTTGAGTAGGATAACGTGAGCAAAATTTTAGGCATAAAATGACAGACATAAATGTCAAATCGAGTGCCAAATTCAATTTGGAAAAAAAAGGTTCGTGTAAAAATTGAAGAGATAGTATAGGTACGGATTATTTAATTTTGACATAACGCCATTTTGTTTTGGATAATGACAGATGCTTCAAAATTTTGGGATGAAAAGAGAAGAAAAAGATCTTTGAAATAAGGTATTACTCGACCGGGACCCCTTTTTCTATATATTTCTAATTCATTTTTGCTTCCAAAATGGCGCCAAACTGTCATTTTCAAATTTATGTCTGTCATTTCATGCCTAAAATTTAGCCTCTGTTGTCTTACTCAAGTTCTCCAATTTTCATTAAAATGTACCAAATGGTTCAAAAGTTAATAGGAGGGGGGGTTCCTGACTTTAGACACGCATTGCATTTTCCGTTTTTTGCATTGCATTTTCCAAGTTTTTTTTTTCATGGACAATGCTGTATACGAAATTAGAAATGAATATTTTGAACTTAAATATACTTATTATTTACTTACATCAATAAAAACATTACCAGAATTGCCTACATAATTTTGAACTGCTAGAATTGCATTTTCTATCACTGTGCGTCGGTCTGCCTGTTCGCGGCTTAGCTAAAAAACTACTTCCCGATTGACTTCAAATTTTCGTCAAAAATTAACGGTCAGATGGGGATAAACTGGTAACATTTTGGTAAAAATTCAATATGGCAAAACAAAATGGCGGCCTAGTGAAATGTTAAAAAAAATATTACTAAGAAAGTTAAACAATAAACAGAAGCAGACAGTCTCGGCCTCAGTCAAAGTTTACAATAAAATAAAACTGGTTACGCGTGTTTCGCCCGGTCGGGCATCATCAGACCTATCAGAAAAAATATATCCTAATTACTAACTAGAAGCCTTTAAATTAAATAAATAAATAGTACCTTTAAAATAAAACAACACGTCACATATACAACGTTAAAACAGTAAACAAACAATCACATTACATAGTTCGACGGATACTGAAAGAGGTTGAAACAAAATGTGGTCAAATGTATGTATAAAAACTCCTTATGCTTAAATTATAAATAAATAAGATAGTAATACAATAATGAAAAATTAAAAAAAAGAGGTACAGCAGTGGTGAGATTTGAACCCATATCTTCTGGGTGAGAAGCAAGAATAATAGTTTTAACGCTATTCGTGTATCAATATTTCGTTTTGGGTTTTTAGTTGTTAGGTAAATTATTAAAGATGAGGTTCGGTTCAAAATTCATCAAAATATATCATTCACGCAACATAAAACAGGGATCCTTTTAGCTTTGGTTATTTCCATCTTCTCCAAAAGGTCCAATTTTTTTTTGCCGTTCTGACATTCATGGATAACTGTTACGTCATCCGATGTAGAAAATCGGTGGCCTTATTCAATTGATTTTCATCATATTCATTGTGTAATCCACCAAGAAGTTTTATGCTCAAAAGTGATTAAGTTGGAAAGTGTTTTAATGTCATTGAAAAAAATAAAAAGCGATAGTTTTCTGCATTTTTACGTGATTTAGAAAGTGAGTACACTTGGTCGCCATAATATGCAGAGGTGTGATGTTTTCGTGTTCTATGGTACTCGACCGGTTTTGGAAACTCAAAGAAGAAATACGCGTTTTTATGAAACAAAAGGAGAAGATGTCAGCCTATTATGCGATGTACCTTACAAGATCTTTCATTTATGGTCGGACTTAAATACGAAATTGCAAGGACTACGTCAAGTTATTACAGATATGTATGATCATGTGAAAGCTTTCAAGTGTAAGATGATGTGGGAAAACAGTTAGCAGAGGATAATCTGTCACATTTTCTGACTTGTAAGGCATATCATGAAAGCACAAATGTCCTAATATCATACAAAATATATTCACAGAAAATCAGAAGCCTTCTGGCAGAATTTGAGAAGCGTTTTCAAGGATTTTAAGACCCAAGAAAATATTTTTTTTCTATTTACTGGTCTTTTCACTATCGATATTGATAAAGTTCCCCCTCACTTACAAATGGAAGTAATTGAGATTCAGTGTCAGACCCGTTTAAAACAAAAATTTGATAGTGTTGGTACATTCGAATTTTATAGGTACTTGCCTGTTCAATACCAAGAAATGAGAAAATTTGCCTGTAAAATCCTGTCAATGTTTGGAAGTACCCGTTAGTGTAAAGAACTATTTTCTTTGATGAAAGGAAACAAATCTCCCGCAAGATCGCGATTGACGGACGCACACTTGGACACAGTTTTAAAAGTTATTTCCGTTATTTGTAGTTTTTTGTAATGTCCTTTTTATTGAAAATTTAATAAACAGACTTCTCCTATAATAGTACTTTTTCTCAAGATATTCAGTAGTTTGTCTTCTTTAAGATAAGGTTTTGCGGCCCACCTAATCGATGGTCTTCATGCTTTTGGCCCACCAGTGACTTTAAGTTTGACATGGCTGCCTTAGGGCAATGTCTTCCTAACGACTCCACTATGTAATAGAGCGTTCCTAAATGTTTTAAATCGTTTTAAAGATAAATGAAGAGACCCATTTGACAGACATATAAGGTACGGGGTGTTCTATTAAAAAAAATGCAAAAATTTCTTTACTCCACGAGATTTTTAAAAATCCAAAACTTTTGTTATTAACATTTCTTGCTAGCTCTCTTACTTGGAAATAATTGACCTTTTCTATACATACTAGCGACCCTGCATATTAGATTAAGTTATAGGATGTATTGTGTGGTTATTGGTAATATTGTTTGTATTAAAAATGTCTCTCTTAAAATTACATTTTACTTGCTATTTGCCGTGTTAATTTTGACTTTTAGATTGTTTCTTATAGTGGCTGGATTGGGTTGGTCCCGAGCTTTACGTACACCACTGTAAATAAAGATTATAGACGAGAAATAAATTTACCTTATTGTTGAAAGCATTTTTTCGTGCTTAATCGATATCTAGATATCGATTTAAATTCCAAATATTTTAATGTTGCACGTTATTTTATATGTTTTTCTTTTCAGGATATATTATTGTGTCAATCGTTCCTGGTCGGCAAAGATATCGATAGCGGAACTGCGCCGGTCAAATTTGTTAAATATAATTCAGCTCTTAGAAGAAGAGGAAGATATTAACCAAATCACTCAGTATTTTAGTTATGAACATTTCTACGTAATTTATTGCAAGTTTTGGGAATTGGATAGGGATCATGATCTCTTCATAGATAAACAAGATCTCACGAGACATAATGATCACGGTAAGAAAGACAAATCATTATACTATTTATTTAAGAATACTCATTCTAAGGATTAGAGCATGTTAATATAGAATCAAATAACGTTGTCGTTTCGCTTTTGATTTCCCTTACTAAAGATCGGCGACAGTAGAGTTTAACTATCGATAAGCGATAGCACCTTGCCTGCAACACGGCCCATTACAATATTTAACCAATAAATATGTTCCCGAAACATTCTTTCTGTACCCCACTGATGTCTTCGAGGTAAGGTCTGTGATTCATAACATCAAAAACAAGAATGCTTCAGGGTGGGATGACATGTCAGTTAGGGTATTTTCTGAGTTGAATCACTCTGCATTATTGTCATTAGCAGACGCAATTAATCATTCTTTTGCTACTGGTCAATTTCCAGAACTTGCTATAGTCATACCCTTGCATAAAGGTGGCAAAGATCTGTCTCCATCTAATTTCAGACCTATATCCCTCTTGCCAACCTTGTCTAAAATAATTGAAAAATTAGTGAAGAACAGACTTATGTCTTTTTTGACTAAATTTAATGTTCTAAGTATAAGTCAGTTTGGATTTCAGAGCGAGAAGGGAACAAATGATGCGATTTTTACTTTTCTGGACCGCTTATATGTTAGTCTAAATGAGGGCGATCTTGCTGCGGCGGGTATACTGCTAAGGAAACTGGAAGTTTATGGTTTCAGAGATGTGTCCCTGAATTGGTTTAAGTCCTACCTCTCACAGAGGTCGCAGAGCGTTTATATAAATGGATCATTGTCTGATAATGTCACAGTGAACTGTGGTGTTTCACAAGGATCTGTCCTGGGACCACTTTTATTTTTAATTTATATTAACGATTTGGCTGCACTGGATATTGAAGGCGAGTTCACTGTTTTTGCGGTAAAGTTCTGGGGCTTAATATAGATAAGTCACTTAATTTTAATATTCATGTTGAAGCACTTTTAAAAAAACTGTCTTCCAGCTGTTATGCATTAAGAACGATAGCTAATGAACTTATTAAAACCTTATGCTGTAAGAATGGCATACTATGCTCTTGTTGAATCTCATTTGAGGTATGGAATTTGCTTTTGGGGTGGTTGCAGTGCATACTTGTTTAACTCTTTGTTTATGTTGCAAAAAAGAGCTTTACGATTTATGTATGGCATATGAAGAGGAGACTTTTGTAAGCCTTATTTTATAACTGTGAAAATAATGACCATTCCAAGTTTGTATATTGCTGAGTGTGTTCTCTAGACTGAGGGAGCATATTGCACTAGACAGGCTCAAAATATTCCTTTGCCAATCCCAACAACTACCAAAAATAAAAAATAGTTTTATATACAATGGGAAAAAGTTGTTCAATCATCTGCCTATTAATATCAAAAATATACAAAGCTTTAGAAAATTCAAAAATGAAGCAAAAAAATTTATATCTCAAGGGTCATATTATAGTGTCAAAGAATATTTTGAGGATCGGTTTTAATTTGTTGTTTTATTTGTGACAAAGACTGTATCTCCCTTTTATGGTCTGAATGTGTTGCCATTTGATTGTATAACAGTAATTGGTGTGTATGTATGTATATATTAATTTTTATAATATAATAATTAGCATCTTGTTTTATGTGTATATATAGTTTTTTTTTTTTATTTTTTTTTTGTATGTGTGTTTTTTATTCTGAATTACACAATAAGTAGTTTTAATTTAATTTTTCTATACAGTTATTTTGCTTTGTCAATGAGATCTACATCTTTTGATAATAAAGCATGTTTGACTTTGACTTGACTATATATAAATTTTGTTTGTCATAGTTATGCTTATAAAGGTCCTCGCCTTTATAAATATGTAACCCACTTAATAACTGTCGATAGTAATATTGGTATTATTGGACCATGTTATTGCTATTCGATACATTGTAATAAATTTTAAAAAATCATAGAATTATTTATTTTGGAGTTATTGGATTTTGAAATTTATTTATCTAGATGTTATTAGAATTGGTAATTAACTCATTAATTTATTACTGTGAGGCCACTCATTTAGACTAGTCGGAGACAATTCATAGGTTTGATTTAATTTTCAGACTTTTATAGGCACTTTAGTAATAATAATAATAATAATAATAATATAATAATAATAATCTTTATTGTCTAACAGATACATCCATTTATAAGACATTTGAGCATGAAATCGGAGACATAATATAATAATAATAACAATATCACTTAAATAAGCTAATATGTATACAATTTATGTAATTTGAATTAAAAAAGAAAAAAGAGCAATAGATTTCTACCAATAAAATTAAAGGTAAATTATAAAGGTCTTCATTCAAGGCACAAGAATCTATTTTTTAAGAGTGTTGTAAGCTTAGCGAGTGTATGATAGTGTAAATCAATATCATTACAAGTACCGTTGAAGATATTCATAGCCTGATTTAATGGCGTTTTCATGAGAAAATTGATTGATGGGGTCGGCAAATGGAAAACAGAGAATACTCTAGTAGACCTAGCAGGAACGTGAAAGAGGACTTGCTGCAACAGCATCAGGCAGTCAACGTAGTACTTACATAACTATAAGAAATGTAACCATATGATAGCATCTACGGCACGTTAATAACGGCAGCTGAAATTGCTTGGTCAGCAGAATCTCATCAATGCCAACTTCCTCTGGACAGTCTCTAATTGGCTGACATATTTAGTATAAATTGGATTCCATATAATTGCACCATATTCAAGTCTTGAGAGCACATAGCTAGAATATAAGGTTTTAAGTGTTGAGATGTTCTCAAAACCAGTGGAATTGCGAATTATAAAACCCAGCTTTTTTCCATACATCCGGAAATGTGTCTAATTTCAGAGACAAATTGAAGATATAAGAGAAAGGTGCCAACAATGCATGAGCACAATCCTTTACCAAGAAACTGGGAATGTTGTCAGGCCCACAGGTAGGTCTGTCCTTTAATTTCTTCAGAGCAGCAAGTATAACCTGCTCAGAGAGGTGATCCAGGGTGATATTCAAGTTTGGGGAAAGAGTATCGTTAAAGGGAGTAAAATTTGTCCGTGTGCTATACACACTGCCGAAAAAGCCAGCAAAGGCGTTTGCTATTTCATCGGGCTCTGAAAATTGAAGTTCTTCAAGCTTAAGAATCTCAGGTATAACAGTGGATGATTTTTTTGCTCTAATATACGACCAAAAGGCGGTTGGATCGCCTTTCATAGAGTCCTCTACTTTAGATATATAGTTTTTGTATGCCATTGTCTATCAATCTCTTGATTCTTCCTCGTAGCTCATTAAACTGGTCACGGTGATATACTGACTGTGATTTTTGAGTTTTGTTAAATAATCTGTGTTCGCTTTTATACATTTAATGATTTCAACTGTGAACCAAACAGGAAATGTTCTCTTACAAATGACTGACCTGGGCACACACAAATCAAATATATTATGCAAACCCCTGTAAAGTATATGACATGCCTCATCAACATCATTTGAAGAGTATAGGTCTGCCCAGTTGGCATTGAGCACCATATCGTAGAGAAGTAGAAAGTTGGCTTTTCTAAAATTAAGTTTACTCTGAGCTATATTGACAGGAAAGTTTTTAAATTTTGATTTGACATTTATTGAGATGTTCAAAGTAATAGTAGCAGTAGTAGTAAGATGGGGGAACAAGCCCTGCAACTAATTAATTAAATAATTTTGAGGCGAACATCCCAGATCATATGGCACAAAGAGTAATATTTGATTTGAATGCCCCTCTGAATGAGCCGTCATTTTCCAGTTTATATTTTTTTAAAAGGTTCTTTGATTCTCAAAATGTTTTTCAACTTAATTACTTATCTTATCTAGAACAGACCTTAGTTATCTATACAATACTACAGAGTTAATGAATCATGGACTTATTTTTGGCATAATTTTCTACATTGTTTAGATATAGCCTGTCTCCTAAAAAAAGTAATTATAAAGACCGCTCTTCTAAATAAAGAACGGATAAACCCAGACCTAATTAAACAGAGCGAGAATTTTAAAAAATTGTATTGGTTGTGCAGATCTTGGAACATACCGGAGTCAAAAGACTTATATACTCAGTCAAAAAAACTATTTTATGAACAGCTGGCTCTAGAGAAATCAAATTTCTACAAACAAAAACTTTTAGACTCCTCTTATAACTCTAAAACGATCTGGCAAGTAATAAATACTAGTTTAGGAAGAGTAAAAAAGTGTTTTAATCCCACAAAATTAGTATCTAACAATAATTACATAATAAGTATCTAAGAAAGTTTCTGAAATTATGAGGATGGGAAATACTAGAAGAACATCTGTCCAAAATTGTTGGCCGGAGAGCCGTTCATTAATCCACAGGTCAGATTCCAGCCAGAATTATTTTTGAAGAGAGTTGCGGCTGCCTTGTGACTTTGTTTGGATTGCCTAATGAAGAATAAGAAAAGATATACAAGATTATGCTGATGAAATTCATGAAGTTCAATTCAATCAAATCATTTATTTCCTTTGACATGGTTACATGTTTTGGAATTGTCATATAAAGAAATACTAGCCAAAATATACAGTTCAAAAATTGTTAAGTACAATAGTCATGTTATAATACACACAGTAATCTAAATTGAATTAAAATTATGGTTAAAAATTCATCCAATGAATAAAACGGATGTAACACGTGACCCCCATAAAATCAACCAATGATCGAATGAAGATATGGCATCAAGGCCAACTCAGCTGGTTTTCTATGAAAATGACTTGGTTTAGTTGTAATACACCCACAAGAAGAAAATAATTTTCTCAATACTGGGGAGGATGATTTTTCGCATACAGAGACATTCCAAAAACCAAGATGAAGGTAGTACACTTGGACAGACTTAGGAAATATAATGAGACGGTCGTACGAAAACTATCCAAATGCGTCATCAAACTTTTATCTACGCTAGAAGTAAACAAATACGTCACCCTATATCCAGGATATTCTGGAAGATTAAGGTGAATTCGTAATGCGTATATAAACAAGGAGAGGGACGTTGAGGATTTAGAGTCTTATAATAGATGCGTTAAATCTAGTTATTGTTTTGTTGATGATTGTTTAATAAAGTTAGTGTTGTTGTAAAGACATTTTTTATTATAAAGAGAATCTGTAACAGTACTATAGTTCGTCATTGAGTATAAATGTACTTGACATTTTTCTTAACGGTTAATTGTATCTGAAATGTGTTTTAGCTTTGTCGTCTCGCATAATCGACCGCATCTTTAGTGGCTGCGTGACGAGAGGCAACAAACGTCATCAGGAAGAGAAGATGTCCTACACGGACTTTGTATGGTTTCTGCTCAGTGAAGAAGACAAGTTACACCCGACAGCCATCGAGTATTGGTTCCGTTGTATGGATCTGGATGGCGACGGCTACTTGTCCATGTACGAGTTGGAGTATTTTTACGAGGAACAGATGCAAAGGATGGAAAGTATTGGAATCGAAACGTTGCCTTTTCAGGTAGGAGAAGTTTTTTAGACAAAAGTTAACATATTTTTTAAAATACAGCAATTTGGTACCTTTAATTCTTTCTTAGCCAACTTGAGAGGATTTCGGGGTAACTCTAAAACCCTTTACAGTATATTATTTACCAACGAAAAGAGAATGTTAGGAGCAAATATATTTTTTTAAATTAATTATTCTGATATCCTCTGTTTGAGAGTATTCTTAAATATATTTAATTTAAAACAAGTTAGAAGCAGAAATATTTGAGAGGAAGAACCATATATTTAGGAGAGTAGAATATGGGTAGCGGAAGTTCCCTAGGCGACACACTTTTATGTAAGGAAAAGTTTCAGTTTTGTGTAGGCACTATTCGCCACATGTCATTTATATTCAATTCATTTTATGCATGAAACTCTTATTTATTTCATAATAATATAATCAAAAAATCGACCAAGACCCCCCTCCCCTTCCCTTAAAAAAAGTTTTGAAACTGCACCCAGCTGTCTTGTTGACATTTACAGCTGTCATTTTTTTTTCAGGAAATAGAGAATTTGCTCATTAATATCGTTCCAAATTTCATTGCAATATAACCAGCGCACAGACGGGCAAAATTGAAAAAACCTGGCCAAAACTTAAACGATGATATGTAGTAATAAAATTTCCTTAATGTGTTTATGAGAAATAATATTGTAAAAACTAATTAACATATTTGTCAATTGGCTACTAATCTGGTGGAAAATTTAATAATATAATAAATAAATACTTGACAAAAACATAATTATGTGTATAAAACCGAATTTAAATTGTTTTAAAAAATACTGCCTACATTTTACTGTTTTTATATTATTTAAAGTCATCAACGGCGTAAAATTAATAATTAATAAACTAATAACAGCATCATTTATTCTCAGAAATAATGTCGCATAACTAATTATTGTTTTTAATCCCCGGACCCGGAGTCTGAGTCACTTGAGCTATTAATTTCTGAGTCTTCATTAGTAGTATTAGTGGCAGACCCTCTGGACGGGGGCTAATAATAAATCTAAGACTTCTTTTTCGAATGACTTGGACTTTCGCCTTGGACGATATAAGCAGTCTCCAACTTTTGTTGCCTTGAACACTTTCAGGAAAATCCTTCTCTATACTTCTTAATGTCTTTATTTAATGCCTCCTGGGCCTCGTCAGATAATTGTCCTATAGGCAACAAAAAAGATTCAATAATATCTGACGAGTTAATTAAAATTTTGTGGACCGTATTAGGCATGTTGTATCAAGGATATTTTTGTACAAGTATCCTAGCTGTTGTTAAAGCATAATCTTTAAATTTTTGTATATTTATACGGTATCCACTAGATATAGTTTGCAAAAATATTATTATTATCAGTGGTATGATAGCTCAATTGGTTAGGGCGATGCGCTAGACACGCAGAGGTGCGGGTTCGATTCCCGCTCGTACCATAACTTTTGCTACTGATCATATTTTTCTAAAAAAAATCACTATTTTCACAGTTTAACAAACTGATTAAAATACTTCTACTTAACATCTATGTTGTTGAAAGACTTGGAAGAAGCCCCACATATATAACACTTTTTCGTGGATGTCGTAGATGAAGCAGCATTGCACATTTTGCCATCTACCATTGTAAAAAGTAAGTTGTGTTCAATGTCCTTGTGCCTACACTAATGGAAGTAGGTGTAAGGTTTTCTATTTCATTCTGCATGGTATTTATTTCTTGAAGTGTTAAATCAGTGGTCTCATGTATAAATTGAATTCTGATTGGACGAAAAGCGGGGTGAGCCTGGACGTGGATTTTGCCAAACTATTTTGTTTGTAGATTTATTTGGATCGTCGCATGTTAATAGAAGTGGCACAAAGGATGTTAAAAATATACTGGCATCCGAACGTTCATCGCTGTCAAAATTTTGCTTGTATTGGCTATACCTAAGTGTCAAACAAGCAAGTTGAGGTTCTGTTAATGTTTCCAATACATCTTTTTGCACCTCCACTATACGATGGGCAGTATGGTTTAGTAAGGCTTGTAATTTTACTTCAGCTTTTTGCCCCGTGATTGTAACTGCATCCCGATTTGGGTAACAGCGCCCCTTGGCCTCCTGAATCTTCTTATACGATGGAAAACGTTTTTTATCTTCACTCCTTATGATCTGATATTGGTGTCTATTTGCTTTAACAAATACTGACAATGCTTTATCTCCAGATAGCTGATCAACTACTTTTTCAGCTCTCTCTTTTTATGCCTTTCTATAGTTCTGGGCCCTTTTTGGGGTTGAAAATTGTACATCTTTTATAACAGCTGCAGCATCTATACTTCCTTCAGCGCGCAGACTCATTTGAGCAGCATACACAGGCTCTGAGGAACTCATTGTTGATCCAACATATTCGGTTTGTCTTCGTTTTGTTCGTTCGCTACTAGTCTGGAAATTAACAGCAGGGCGACCACCTAAACTCGCTGTAGGTGATTGCACAAAAAAATGAAATTTTAAATTTGTTTCCAACCAAGTTTTGTTTTGGGCAAAATATCTTTCTGTATTGGGCAGTGTTATATTTTAATTTAAAATCAGAAAGAAAATGTGAAAGCTTTTGTTTAATTACATTAGATAATACTTCAGGGCAATTAGTTAGATCTTTTACATACGAATGCAAATATTCGCAATTAGCTTCAATTTTTGTTGAATTGCATGTCAGTATTACTTCAGAAAGCGTTCTCATACTTAAAACAACATTTTCATCCGGATCTACGTCCCTTGATCCTGAAATAAATAAAAATAATTAGCCCTAAACGATTTGAAAGCGATAAATTGGGGAAAATTCCAAGTGACACAAAACAAAGTTGATTAAGTTATATCTCCAAAAAGGCAGACAAAAGCGGAAAATATTTTTTCTCCATTTACTATTTAAAGTATTCAGCTACACAACTTTCCAGAAAGGTAAGCCCGGAAGATCCCGGAAGTTTACTAAAATATTAACAATAAAATTAAAACTATAATTTTGCACTACTCCAGAAAATTATTTCTGTATAAAATACACATAATTAAAAAATATTATTATTTTATATAAATAGAATAGCTAAAGGTACTACTTACCACCAGGAGTACAATCCATTTTACTTTGAGCACTATAATGTCTACAATATGTACACAAAAACAGCCAATATTTTTTCGCAAAAACACTTACGCGAACAACATTTAACATTCAACTATTGTCACCGTATTCAACGAAGAGCGCCATCTACGGAATTTCTAATTTTAAAAAGCCCAATGATCTATTAAAGCCCCTAGACGCGTAAAAGTGTGAAATGGCAATCTTCCCGAATTGGGGTTCTGGCCAGCTTTTTGAAATTTTGCCCGTCTGTGCAGCGGTTCAAAAATTAGACTGGGGGCGACGGACTTTATGTTCTCACTGTATACAGTGCAATTAAAAATTATAAAAATGAGCATATCTAAAACAGTTTAGTTTTAATCCAGCAACTTCCATTTCAAGTCATTTTGTCATTTTTTTTACAGTAACATTACTTTTACACAAGAAGTATAACACATAATTCAAATAATTATTATTTTTCAGGATTGCCTGTGTCAAATGCTCGATATGGTTAAACCTAAAATTCCTGGAAAAATAGCTTTAAGTGACTTGAAGAAATGCAAAATGACTCCTATATTCTTTGATACATTCTTTAACTTAGAGAAATATCTCGACCACGAGCAAAGGGATCCGTTTGCCTCACAGAGAGATCATGATATTGACGGCCTGGAGGTAAGTTAGTCCTTTTTGAACCTCTTCAATTTAAACAAATTCATAACGTTTTGCTGCCATTCAAAGGATGACATTTTTTCAACACAGGTCTACTCTGCAAAATGTACATACATAAATTTAAACCTTTGTTAATATTTAGAATAGAATAAGGTCGCAGATTTAAAAATTTAATAATAATTTAATTTAATTTGTTTAGAGTAAAATAATGAGTTTTAAATAAATAAACTTTATAGGACAATCATATATATATATAATCCGAGGGGCAAATCGCTGAGGAAATCTGGTATACAAGTAAATGGAAGTCATTGGGTAAAATGGAAAATCTTTACTTTTACCTAAGTTTTTAATAAACACTGAAAACGCATCAGTTGGCTAACCCATATCTCACGTTTCACTTTCACAAATAAACAGACACATTTTGAGTATTGGACTGCACCTTTTGAGTTAGAATCCTTTAAACAAAACGTATGGTACTTGCTTTTGTTCATTATTATAAGTTTGGAACATTGAAAAATGCTCTATAATTTAGGCATATAGGAGAAGTATTGGAATCCCAAAATTTTTGAAAACTATAAATTTGATATTTAATCGACATTTCAGAGTCCCTAGAATACGAAAATTATATTTAAAAAAAACTGTAAGAGGTTTATATAGATGTATGGGTGTGTATATGTAAACAAAATTTGCACAACTTCGGAACAATCAATTAATTCCCTTTAATTTTCACCAAAAATAGTCTGTCAGTATATCGCTCGGATGTTGTATTCTGGGTGTCACGGGATTTTTGGTCAATAAAAAAAGTTAAAAAGAAACTTATTTTTTCAAAACGCACAAAACCTATAACAGTCAAACTGAAAAAAGAAATAGTTGTGGTAAGTGTTCTGATATTGAAACATTGTGGAAGTCATTGGCGTAAAATGATGTATTAGTTCGAAAAATGGCGAAAGTCGTCAAATTTATTTTATTTTTATGTATACAAAATAATTTTCGTATAGTATAGAGGATAGCCCTAAAAGGTTGAAGGCAGCCCCAGAAAAACACAAAAAATCAAAAAGGGTGAAACATGTCATACTTCTATTTTTTGTAAATAATATATTTTTTTTTACATACGGGGGCCTTTCAACAAAGACTAGGACTAGTGCTCAAAACTTTATTTATTAATCTTAAACAACTATTTTTTATCACGCTCTATATTCCCCGTAATGCAATAACCTTATCCCAACATTCTTTGAGTGCTTCTTCAAAACCAATTCCAATTCTGTTTGAAATCTTCGTCCTTTGAGGTCTTTTTTTGAGGAAACAAGTAGAAGTCGCACGGGGCTATGTCAGGACTATATGGGGGATGCGGTACAGACCTGATATTTTTAGTGTTCAAAAACTCTGTCACTATATTCGCTATGTGAGGGCGAGCGTTATCATGATGAAGTTTCCACTTTCCAATCAGTTCAGGTCGTTTTTTGGGGAAGCATCCTTCAGTAACTGGAACAAAATTTGTTTATAATAACCAGCACTTACTGTATACCATGTGGACCACATGTGCATATACACCATGTCTTTGTGATCAAAAAATGTTATGACCATAGCTTTAGCGGCAGATTTTGCTCACGTGCTTTTTTGAGGTGGTCCTCCTTTTTCTACCCACTGCGTGCTCTGTTGCTTCATCTCCGGATCATAACAATACACCCAAGTTTCATCCGCAGTAATAATGGTCTTCCACCATTCTTCGCCTTTCTTCTTCAACGCCTTGTTTCCAGTATTCACAAACCGCTGCCCTATTCGCTTTTTGATCTGGTGTCAGTATACGCGGAATCCAGCGAGCACAAACTCTAGACATGTTTAAATGCTTGTGTAAAAGAGTAAAAACACTTCCAACAGATATTTTAAGAATATTTGATAGTCCTTTCCTCAGTTAGTGTCACAATAGGAGCACCTGGACCGCCTTGCAACTCACAACTTTCCCTGCCATTACTAAACTCTCTTTTATGCCATCGAAAACAAGCAGATCTTGCCACATACAATTCCCCAAAAGCCGTATTAATCATCTAAAAAGTTTGCTGATTTTCCAAGACAAACACAAAATTTGATCGCTATTCTTCGGTTCTTTCAATTCATCCATCACGATTCTTAGAGGCGAGGCAACAATATCTCAACTTTAGAGCGACGTCAAAATCGAATAAATAATTTATGACAACTGACATTTCGCAAAATGAAAGAAGCCTACTAGGATGATCTTTTCTGATTTTTGGTGGCATGTAGCTCGTTGCACTGGGCCGTAAAAAAATCAGTCCTAGTCTTTGTTGAAAGGCCCTCGTACATTTTTCAGAAGCATTTAGCTTGATTAGAAATCAGTAAAACACCCCAAATTTCGTTTATTTTTTGTATATAAAAACTCTCTTTTTACAGTTATACAGGGTAACCCTATGAAACAGCCCTTTGAAAATTTAAATATATATATATATATATATATATATATATATATATATATATATATATATATATATATATATATATATATACTTTAGAAGCATTTAGCTTGCTTAGGGAGCAATAAAATAGGTCCGTTATTTTGTAATTTTGTATTTTATTTTTTTTTGCATTATACTGAATAGCCCTGGGAGGATTGAAGCTCTAATGTTTTTACAAGAGCGTTTAGCTTTTTTAACAAATTGTGAAACAAGTCAAATGTGTAGGGTGTCCGGATTTGGTTGCAAAAAGCAGGGTATTCGCTTATTTTTAAAGATAGAACCTTGCGGTTTTCACGAACCTGGAGCTTAATTTTTTGTGAAACTCGTGAAAGCCGTAAACAAAAATTTTCATAGCCTTCTTCGTTTATGAGATACAGGGCGAAATAGAAAATTTTTGCATTTTGTACCCCCCTCGTATCTCGGTTATCCTTTAACTTAACGCAAAGGGAAAAAATTGCTGCTTACGCAGTTTTTTACGCTGGATCCAGTGGCGTAGTCATGTTTTCATTTGAGTTGTTGTTTTTTAGATATGACCCAAAGTTGTGTTTTTTTAAATGGGACACCCTGTATATTTGCCCAGAAATTGATTTGTCCTTTTAAAAGTTTCTCACAAATATATAATAGTATGGGTCTATTGTAATAAACAACAAAAATCCTAATTTTTATAATTATCATCCCAAATTTTGCAGTAGGCCATGCAAAACGATGCCGTTTTCTTTTGTTTTCTTGGAAGCAAATGACATTTCTCAATTTTGTACGCGTATATAAAATATAGCGCTAGTTTTTTTTTGTATTTATTTATTGTGTAAAAATATATTTGTATTATTATGGAAGAAAATCAAACTTTCGAACATTATGAAAAGTACATATGTTAGCTTGTTTTATATTAAGTAATGAAAATGTTGAAAGATGTATTTTAACAGGTAAATAGTTAATTTTTAGGTATGTTGAAATACTATTGCTTAATTTTTATTTAGATATCCAGAAAGGAGGCAACCTAATATATCCACTTTTTATCGGATAAAAAAGAATTTACTTAATCACGGATCATTTATCAAACCTCGTTCGAAAACATATAATAAAGAAAATCGGGAGGCTGAGGAAATTACGGTTTTGGCTAATGCAGAAACTTACCCTACTGTAGGGCCAGTGAAAAGAGCATAGGGATTCCAAAAACTGGAGTTCAAGAAATTCTAAAAAAGCACAAATACCACCCATACAAATTTAGGCTCGTGCAGCACTTACAGCCAGGGGATGCAGAGCGTCGGGTAGTCTTCTGCAATTGGTTTAGAGAAAGATGCGATATGGTTAGAGATTTTGAAAGGAAGGTTATATGGTCAGACGAAGCACATTTCAGTAATTCTGGTATACTCACAGGCAGTAGAGATTCTGGTCCCAGGAAAATCAACACCAAATATTTCCCAGAAGAAGAAATGTGTCCTGCTTCATATTAGGAACATATATAAAATTTTATATATTTGAGGGAAATCTAACAGCCAATCGCTATATAGAAATTTTAGGGGCAGCTATACCTGAATTACTTGACGATGTTCCTCTAGCGCAAATTAACGAAATTTATTTTCAACAGGACGGTGCTCCTGCACACAATTCTGGAATGACGAGATTATTTCTGGACAATAATTTTACCAATCAATGGATTGGAACAAATGGACCTAAGTCCTAGACCTAGACCCCTAGGTCCCCAGATTTGTCGATTTTAGATTTCTTTCTATGGGGATATCTGGAAAATAGAATTTACAAAGACCACTATGATAATGTCCAAGATTTAGAAATGCAATAAGAGAAAATTTTCGCTATTTACAAAATCATCCGTTATTTTGCTTAATTTTCTAAAACGAATACGAAAATTGTGCGAAGCATGCATAGAACAAAATGGAAATCAGTTTGAACAGTTCTTTTGATTTCCTTGGTTACTGTAGTTCTTATACGACAGTTGATTTTTGCTGAAAGGCTTGTTACATAATAATTTATTACTGTTTTGTTCTTGTGTTACATAAATCTAGGTAGGTGGTACTTTTTTGGTGCGAAATTATCAATACATATTTTGATAAATAGATTTAATTACATATTTATTTTGATTTATTGTTAGATGTAGATATTGTTAAAGACTTTAAATAAAAGGCAGCATTGTTTTGCATGGCCTACTGCAAAATTTGGGATGATAATTATAAAAATTAGGATTTTTGTTGTTGTTTATTAAAATAGACCCATACTATTATATATTTTTGAGAAGCTTTTAAAAGGACAAATCAATTTCTGGACAAATATACAGGGTGTCCCATTTAAAAAAACTTTGAGCCATATCTAAAAAATAACAACTCAAATGAAAAATATGACTACGCCACTGGATCCAGCGTAAAAAACTGCATAAGCAGCAATTTTTCCCTTTGCGTTAAGTTAAAGGATAACCGAGATACGAGGGGGGTACTAAAAACGCAAAGTTTTCTATTTGGCCCTGTATCTCATAAACGAAGAAGGCTATGGAAATTTTGTTTACGGCTTCATGAGTTTCACAAAAAATTAGCTCAGGTTCGTGAAAACCGCAAGGTTCTATCTTTAAAAATAAGCGAGATACCCTGCTTTTGCAACCAAATCCGGACACCCTGTACTAGTTTTTTGTTCAAAGTCAGATACGATAGGTGTTAGTGAAAAAAGAAACGGTTTGTTAAAAAAAGCAACGCTCTTCTCAAATAGTTTCTTTCGTTTTTAGGGGGTTGTTTCATCTTTCTAAGGCTACCCTGTGGCAAATGCAAAAAAATGTTTGTGTATTCAAAATGATAAAAGAAATTTAACGTTACTCCTTGTTTGCCAAAATAAAATGCTTCTGAAATATATATGTTTTTTTTTCAGGTGCGTTGCATCCTCTACCTAATCAGTTACAAATATTTTTTATATACAAAAAAAAATTGATATGCTTTACTATTTAGTTAGCATGCTGAACGCTTCTCCATTACAGTTTTTAATTTTCAGGTGGCGGTTTCATCCTCCCAGGACTGATTGTCCTGTATAGTTAAAAAAATATTTTAATATACCAAAAATTATAGTCAAAAAAAAATTATCCACCCACAGTGACTTTCTCGAGTTTTCAGTGTCTGAACATTTACCCCAACTATTTGTATTTTCGATTTAACTATTATTGGTTTGCGCGTTCTGCAAATTTGAAATTTTAACTTTTTATATCCTTAAAACATGGAAGATCTACGCCGCCTGTGACACCCAAAGTCTAATGATGCAAGACACTAACCCAGACTATTTTTGATGGACATTTGAAACGTGAATCGAATTGACCATTCTTAAGTTATCGTTGGCACAAATTTGTTTACATACAGATACATATCATAGAACTCTTTTTTTTTGTAAAAAAAAAAAAAAAAAAATATGTTCTTTGTAATCTAAATGCCTTTCCAAACGAGTACTTTTGTCTATATACCCTATATTTTAGTGTATGAATTATACAATATATTGTCTGTTATACAGGGGTTAAGTACATAGCCAAACTAAGACATTTTATTCAAAAAATAAGGATTTTTATCAATATTTTGCAAAACTCTCAAGGTTTTTTAATGCAAATTTAATAAGTTTTTAAAATGTTAGTTTTTTCTAGTAAAAACCGAGTGGAGCCTGAGCCATGCATACGCATAGACAAACATTTCGATTTTTGTTTTAGTAAATTTATGATAAATATGATAAATTTTAGCAATATACTAAGAAAAACACAAAATTATAAAATTATAAAAAATGTCCACACATGCATTAGCTCTTCTCATTATCGATTCCCTAAGGAGATGGAATACGCCTGGCAATCAGTTTTTTTGCGTTTCATTCTACCCAAAAACACAAAAGACACCTTGTCTATTTTCTTGTAAAAATCATGAAATCGTATCAGAGTTTAAAATAAACAGTGGTGTACCATAAATGTACTAAAATAAAAATCGCAATAATTGCCCATGTGCACACCAGTGGCTCACTCGGTTTTCTTGTGGTAGAGAATAGCACTTTAAAACAGTTATTTTGCAGACCAGATTTCAATATAATTCCTAAGGGGGTTTTGAAAATATTAATAAAAATCCTTGTTTTTTTTTGAAAAAGTTTAATAGGATGAGCTCAGATTTTTTATTTTTTCCGAAAACGGTCAATTATAAGAAAAAAATACAAGAAACTAGTACTTTTAGTTGTTAATTGTGAAAACTCGATCAATTTTGAAAATAGACAGTGGCGTACCATAAAGTTACCAAAATAAAAATTGGAATGGCTGCCCATGCGCACGCCTATGGTTCAGTCGATTTTCTTTCACTTGGAAAAAGTAGTATTTTAAACATTTATTGTTCGTTACGTTATTTATTCAATAAAATGCGTTAAGACGTTTTCCAAATAAAAATCCTTGTTTTTTTTTAAGTTTAACACCCTGTACCTCGAAGACGGTGCTTTTTAGGCTATATGTTTATATAAACAACTTCCCCAAAGGGAAGCTGGAGCCTCAATATAAACTCCAGCACCAGAGGATTGCAACTGTGTCATACATGAACCATCCGTATAGCAAACAATTGCCTCTCTGGAGAACTCCAGCCTATTTCTCTCCCAGTCCTCTCTTTCGGGGATTGAGATACTATAACCCTTATGCCATCTTAGTCTGCCTGAGGGTCGCGCTACTCTGTAGGTAGATAAAGGGATCTCTCTTTCCACAATGTGGGAGATCCTTGCATGACCCACAACCTCACCTTTGGTATGCCAAGCTCCTGCGTCTCTCATTCGCAAGTACGATGCCATAGCCTCTTTCTTAATGAAAGTAGACAATGATGGCAGCCCTAGCAAGACATCCAATGCTGCTGACGGCGTCGTCCTCATTGCTCCAGTTATCGCTAGGCTAGCCAGTCTCTGGACTTTTGCAAGACTGGAACGAATGGTTTTCCTCTCCACCGAGGGCCACCATACTATTGAGCCGTATGATATCCTGGGTCTTATGACTGCTTGGTACAGCCAGTGCATGACCCTAGGACTTAGCCCCCAGGTTGTGCCTACCGCTCTACGGAGCTGCCAGAAGGTCGCTGTTGACTTTCTTATCTGCCTATCGACATGAGCCTTCCAGCTCAGCTTTGCATCTACTGTGACCCCCGGTATTTAACCTCTTTTGCCAAGGTCAGTTGTTGACCATACAATCTTGGGGGTCGAAAATCTCCTAAATTCCTTCTCCTTGTAAAGAGGATCATCTCAGTCTTCCGCGGATTAACCGTGAGACCTACCTCATTACACCATGCCTCCAATATATTACAGGCCATCTGCATTCTCTCGCAGATGATGCCTAAGTACTTGCCTGATATTAGAATCAATCCGCATAAGCTTGTGCATAGAAGCCGGCCTACACGAGTCTGTTGAGCAGACCGTCCATGACTAGACACCATAGATGCGGGGAGAGACAGCTGCCTTGAGGGCATCCGCCTCGCAACCCGGTGTCTATCTGGTACCCGCCCTGATTCGCTTGGAGGCCGCGCTCTTGCAGTGCGCCTCTAACCCAACGCACCAGATTCGTTTTAACGCTCCTGGCTGCGAGCGAGTCGCAGATGACGTTTATCCGTGCTCTATCAAACGCTCATTCCACATCGAAAAACACAGCTAAAGCTGCTTCCTTAAATTGTAAAGCCTTCTCAATCCTTTGCACCATACTGTGAGGAGCCGACTCCGTTGATCGCCCTCCCCTATATGCATGCTGATTAGCATGAATCGGTGAGACTGCTAGTGCTCCCTCCATTAGATTCGGTATTATCGGTCTAAAATATTTGGCGGTCGTATAGTCCTCTCTTCCCGGTTTCGGAATGAATTTGACTCTAGCTGACCGCCATACCTCTGGTACGTACCAAAGGGCGATACTTGCCCTGTAGAGGCCCCTTTGCAATAGGGCCGGGAAGATGTTATCCGGCCCTGCGGCCTTGTAAAGGCTGAATTCATTGATGGCCCAGGTTACGCTATCATCAGTGATTGCTGCAGTTGCCATAATCCAGTTAGCCTGGGGCAGCTCTGTCATCACTGTCTGTGCGTCAGCGTTATCTGCTCCTGAAAGTGAACTTCAAGCAGGTGTCGGACTGACTCCTCGCTTGTCGAAGTCCAGGTGCCATCTGCTCTACGCAAGGAGCCTACCATACCTCGATTATCACCGCAGAGGATCCTTGAAAGCCTCGATGCCTTCCTCTTGTTTCTCCTTAGTTCTCTCTTAACGTCTTTCCTTGCTTCCTTGTACTCATTCCACGTTGCATCGTGTTGTCCTTCACCTTTTAAGGCGCTCCTGAGTCTCATTTGCGCTATGTCCCTTAGTTTGGCGAGTTTTACGCTCCACCATTTGACTCTCTCTCTCTCTCTCTCTCTCTCTCTCTCTCTCTCTCTCTCTCTCTCTCTCTCTCTCTCTCTGCGCGTTTGAACTCTCAGGAGGGGACAAGACTGCTCGAAAGCTGAGGCAATTTTCGATGCTATCGATTTTGCCTCCCTTTCTCTGTCTACTGATCTGGGATTTCTTTTAAAAACCGGAGCCGATTGATCTGCCTTGAGTTCAAGTCTTATCATTCTATGGTCAGACATAGATATATCAGATGAGACCCTCCACCCTGATACCTCCCCTAGTAAACATCTTGACACATGTCAAGATGTAAAGTATGATAAATTCGATTCTATTGTGAAAATGGCCACTGACGTCGTTGCAAGAAGCTCAGGAGGTTTAAAGGGATTACATAGGGGTTTAAATAACACTTTGTAGATTTCTCTAAAACGTAGCTAGCCCCTTTATTGATATTAGACATCGTATACGAGAAATATCAAAAACGCAAAAAAAATATTAACATTTTAACACCCTTTATCTCGAAAACCCGGGGTCCATTTATATTTTTTGTTCTTTTTACAAAGTAATCATTTCGAAAAATTTTGAATATGAATTAATTTTCATTATGTACTTTAAAAATTATTTTTATTTTTAGTTATTTATTTACGTATTTTATAATTTTAGATGTCGGACTGGGACCGCTATGCAGCTGAAGAGTATGAATTATTGGTTGCAGAAGAAGGCGGTAACGACCAGAATGATAGTCTGTAAGTATGAGCTTCATGTAGCTAGTAGATTAATTTAGAAGAAATAATTAAATTATAACCGGTTATGGGTACCCCTTATCTAATATAGGTTTTGGATTATTGTATAACTTTAATATGTTATTTTTTATGAAAAGGAGGTGCCACATATTTTTTTACCTCGGTTTTAACGATTCGAAGTTGGTCGTTTACTGCGGTTTGCGGTTTAACTTTTTTGGGAAATATTTAAAATACAAGGGAAATTATTCCAAATATTTAAACAAAAAATACCTGTAATTGGAGAAAAAAAAAGAGGTCAGCACCCAAGGGTTTTAAGAGTTATGACCATTTTAAAATTAATGATTTTTAGCAAGGTGTGAGAATTGTAATAAAATTATACAGTGTGTGTGTCTCAAGAGTCCAAAAATCTCCAGATATCTCGAAAATTGCTCATCCAATTTTAATTAAATTTGGACCAACGGTCTTTGAGTAAAGGATCATTTTTAAAAAAATCAATAATGTCAATTGTTTACCCGTACTTAAAGTGTTGTCTATTTACTTCTTGACAGTGAATTAAATATTGCGGAAACGTTAAGAAGGCTATTAGTTTGTTCGATATTTCTACCTTAGTGTTTGATTCAGATCTTCTAGGTTTAACGGCTTAGTTTTGAAAACAACATTCTTGAAGATTCCCACAAAAGGCAATCGAAAGGCGTCAAGTCTGAGAACCGACCTGGCCATTGAATACTGCTTCTCCCTCTTTACCAACCAGACGTCATTATCTTTGTGTATGTTTTGAGAATGCGTCGCACCTTTTTAACTCTGAAAGTAATTTCGTGCATATTGTATGGCAAAGCAGGTACTGAAGTGGGAAGTGAATTTAAGGAATTGTAGGAAGTAGAATTTACGGTGAATATTTTACAAAGAGCTGAACTGCTTTAGACGTGCAGACTGTTTAATCACCAGAAGTTAAGACTGGAAAGGAGATATTTTATCACTATATAAGCACGGCAACATCTGGAGTGGCATCCGCTGCAGCAAAAAATCGGTTCTAAAGTTGATTTTCATCAACAATTTTATCGCCACGATACACTAATATTTTCAGATGACACAAAAATAAAAATTTAATGAATCCTCTGGAATTACGTTTTCAGTTTCCTCGTACCCGTTAATACTGATATAAGGTTTTATCGTTTGGTCGTCTTATGTGTGGAAATCCCTCTTTAAATTGCTGCAGCTAAATGTGCTGTCACTCTTCACTGTACGAATATTATTGTTGCTTAAAATCTTCGGGTCCGTCAGTTAAGAAATTATGGTTCTTGAGACTATGTCAAACTGGAATTACTTTAGACGTTTCATTTAGTGTTCAGATATGTGAACTAAAGATCCCTGAACATGCCTTGAGCATTCGAGGACGAAACGTCTGATAGTAATTTCAGTTTGACATGTTGTAATCCCAAATACTATAATATCTCAAACATTTGTTATTAAATAGTTTTTGTATTTTTGTTGTAATTCTTCAACAGGTCTTGGCTTAAATATATTCATCTGGTGAAATTAATTGGTACAGGTGGTTCAAATGACAGTAAAATCTCAACAGGTCTTGGCTTAAACATATTCATCTGGTGAAATTAATTGTACAGGTGGTTCAAATGACAGTAAAAATGATGGCTATCTGCGCTGTTATAATACAAGAAAAAATCCTTAACATAAAAGCGACTGGGATTTTATGGAGAATTCAAATTTATTAAAAAAATACAATTGAACAGTCAAATAAAAAATTATATTTGGTAAATTATCAAATTTTTTCTTTGTTTAATATAATCACCTGTATTCTTACTACATTTCTAAGACCTAAATTGCAGTAAAATATAGGTCATTTCATATTTAAATCAAGAAAAAATTTGCTAGTTTTAAAATATTCCTATCTTTTTATTTGATGTTTGTTTTTTGTGGAAAACGAATTTGAATTTTTCATAAAAATCCAATTTATTTAAATTTAACTTTTTTCTTTAGGTCTTATAACAACGAAGATATAAAACGTTTATGCTAACTTAGGGGCACGCTAATATGTATCCACTCGAATACATTAGGTGCACGTCAATGATAGTATAAACAAAGTTCATGTACTTTTTGGTGTAAGCCCTTTAGATTCCATCTCCGTTTTGTTGATTTTTTTTAGTTTTAGACCACTATACTGTATTTGTTTTTTGCAACTTTTCGACGGTTAATGATCACCATCATCAAGCCAAAATTACAAAAAAACTTGTAAGACATGTAAAAAACAATAGTATTAGTAGATTTTTTTAAGAATTTGGAAAATTGGCAAGTTCAATATACATGAAGTATCACAAACCAAACATATACAGTATTGGCCATAAGTGGTTGAACAAATTCGTTATATCGTTCCTTTTGTATCCCGTAGTCTGTATTCCAATTTCTTTGGCACTTTGTTTATCACTGGTATCCCCTAATGTTTATTTAAAAATAAAGATAATTTTGCACATTCCTTATCAATACACTATCCAACCTTGAAAAAACTGTTTACAGCTATGGACAAAAGTAGATGAACAAGTATTTTCAGATTATAATAACACTAGCTTCAGTAACCATCAGTTTACTTTGAGCTGTGGTTGAATGAAAAAATTGTGATTTCGTCAATTTGTCATAATGCCGCGTGGAATTAATTTATCTGAAGAACACACGCTTCCATTCTGTAACTGTCCGGTATTCATGATCTCTGGCAAATTCCATTGGGTCCTATATGTTCTTCTTAGAAAGTAGAAATTTTTTCGCAGGTCTTCTGGAGAACAACTGGGCCTCCACCAGCTTTCTTCTTATTGTTCTTGAACTGATCGATAGCATTCCAAGTTCCTCAATTTTCGCCTTTATTTCATTTGATAACATAAAGAGATTTTGACAAGAAATTTGTTTGATCTTGCCTCTAAATCTTGGACTAACTTTCTGAGCGACCCGGCTTCTTTTTTTATTGAGACATCCCCGCATTCTCGATATCTTTTAGTAATCATGTATGCTTCAGAACTTCCCATTTTAAATTGGAACTTGGAATGCCATCGATCAGTTCAAAAACAATAAGACAAAAGCTGGTGGAGGCCCAGCTATTCTCCAGAAGACCTGCAAAAAAATCTCTACTTTCTAAGAAGAACGTAAAGGACCGAATGGAATTTGCCAGAGATCATCAATACTAGACAGTTGCAGAATGGAAGCGTGTGTGCTTTAGTAACGAATCCAAATTTAATTTTTGTTTTCTTCCGACGGAATTCGATATGTTCGCCGTCCTCCAAACACTAGATTGCAGCAAAAGTACACTCGTCAATTGTGAAAGCGTGGTGGAGGATCTGACATGGTCTGAGGATGCTTTTCAGGATACGGTATTGTTTAGAATAGAAGGCATAACGGACAGGTTTCTTTACAAGGATATTTTAAAAACTAAATGATTCCGTATGTAGAAGAGAAAATGCCACTTTTATTTTATTTTCAACATGATAACGACCTAAAACATGCCTCTAGGTTGATCAAAAATTTTCTGAGTGAAGAAATGGTTTCTGTCATCAAGGGGCCGTCCCAATCCCCAGATTTAAATCCCATCGAAAACCTTTGGCAATAATTGATAGGCTTCTGGAGTCAATACCACGAAAATGTACAGACGTCATCAAAAATAAAAGTCTTAATTTTCAATAAAAAGTATTTATTATTTCGTTATGGACTTGTTAATTATCTTTTTTACCAATTTCGTGTTCTGTTCATGCACTTCTGACCAAAGAGAAAATTTAATTCTTGCACTTAAAAAATAAATCATATAAAATATGATGGCATTACTAAGTATCCTTCCCATCCTAAGGAGTAAAAATATATGTTTTTAAATTGTTGTTCATCCACTTATGGCCAATGCTGTACGCGGACTGTGTTTTTGATTAGCCCTGATTAGGCCTTTTTTGAGTGTCGAGTGTGTACACTTTAGCGGGCACTTAATAATGACGAACATTTTTACTCCCAGTTGGATCACTCTGTACAAGATAAATGTTATTGGCAACAATATATTGACCCGAAATCACAATAAAAAAATGTTTTAGATATTTTCTTTGACTTGTTGGTGGCGCCTCCTATGGAACGATTTTTATATACTAATAATTTGTATTAATTGTGTTTAAGGGATTACGAATGTGGCTATGATAGGGTAAGATAAACAATAGCATGACCGTGTCGAGAGGTACAAACTAACCACGATTGTCTACTAATTCTTGTAACCTTTCATTCGTTTGATGCATTTGCCGACTAACTGTCAAGCACGTGTGATTAAAAATAGACAGGAACAGTCCCGCTACATTTAACAAATTTAAAATAAATATGATATTGTCATTGCTGCTTGACCCAGTCAACTTCAGAATAATTCGCATAGGACTGAAATTTGGGAGATACATTTAAAATAGCATCACAAATGAAATGTCAAAAGTTCCAAACGATGATACTTTTGCCAAAAAATATATTCTAGGCCAAAAGTCGAAATATAGATTTTTGGAATATATTTTTCAAACGCTAAGTTTTATTGCAATCATAGTTACGAGTGAGACCCGTCCGCACACTGAAAACTATAAAATTATAAATAGCCTCGATACACCAAGACTTGACGGAGTGGTTATTTGTAAATTACTGGGGTATAGGGTGTATTTCAACTTTTAGAGCTTTAGAGATCAACTAATAATAATCCTATAATAACTAATCCAGCACGATAAAACTAAATTCCAGAACTAAAAAAAAAAAAAACACGCCGTCGAAACTTGAAATAGCCCGTATTTTCGAAGCTTTCCTTCTCCCGTCCGAATAGAGACTATACTCAACAAATGGTGTGTGTTCCACCTTAGAAAATAATTTTTGGGGAGCTGTTTCATCCCAGTCGGCCCCTCAATTGGAGATTCGCCAAAATTCTGTTCCACAGTCGAACACCCGCTGCTGAATGACGCATTGTTGCTATGGTTGTATTTATGAACAACTCTCGGCAAATAGTTGGGTTTAAAAAGCAAGTAGTACAATGGAAAATACAGCGGTCTCGAAAACTCTTGATAAATTAAGGAAAGGTATAATTAACATGAATATATGATTATATCCGTTTAGATTTTCATGGTACCGGGAGTCTGGACCACCACCCCCCAGTTGTTTATGTTTATATTTTAGATATCTCTACTAATTTTCAGTTCTATGCAAATTTTTCCGAAATTTAAATTTTTTTGACTGGAAATTATATGTGAGTTCATAAACGCATTTTTCTGAACCGGACTTTAAAGCTACTCATTATATATCGGATCTATACATTTTTTTTTGGGTTGGGTATTAAGTCTGAATCTTTCACCAGACGCAAAAAGAGACAAAAACAATATAAAAGTACTAAACAAAAAAAATAAGGATAAACCAAAATAAATGTGTAAGGGGAAGAATAAACTATGGAGGTAATAAAAGAAAAATATTTTTTTGAATTGTATCAGTAAAAATGATAATTTATTTCTTCTGATCTGTTCATAATTACAAAAGTAAGCACACTGAATTTCTAAAAAGATAATTAAAAAAAAATGCTAGTCTTTTTACTATATCAATAAAAAAACTTGTAACTCTTCATCCACGTCCCATATTTGGGCTTTCTGCTTTTTACGCTCTTAGCACGGAAGATCAGAACTCAACAGAAATGAAAGTGTGTGTTGGCGGTTTTCTTGATGAATTTTTATTTAATTATTTATTGGAAAATGTAGATACTTACCTTTGTACAGGGTAAATTTAAAACAAGGATGGCATCAGTAATACTTAATTTTAAAAAGTGGATGAAAAGACGCAGAAAACACATTTTAGAAAAATAAAAAGTCTAAATAACAGTTTTACAATATTTTTCTAGATCTAGAAAGAGCACTTAAAAATATCCGTGTTAAAATTATTCAACACTTACAATTCTATCAGTCGGAAAGTAAACATCATAGTGAGTGTTTCGAAAGCATATATAAGAGCAAATCATTTTGGATATTAATTTAAATTTTTAATTAGTATTTTTGTTACCTCACAAATGTGTGTACAAAATGATGGCTTTAAGTATATTTAATGTTAGAATTTTCTAAAAGCTTTCATTTCAGTTGTATTCGGATCTTCTGTCCTGTTACTAACATAATGCGTCAACTACTGATAAGAATAATCAAATTTTCGGTACGATTTTGACAGCAGAATGTAGATAATTTTATTAATTAAACCTGAGCTGAACAGGTTAAATAAAAAAATCATCAACAAAATTCAAATTTTGCAAAAAATTTGTGTCACCACAATAATCTTTGAATGTTTTATTCAGGACAATTTTCGCCATTTGTTGACTCTTTGTTAATAGAAGAAATGGATTTTTTTTTTGTAGAACTGACAAAAATAGTAGAGAAGCTAAAACAAATTTTAGTTTTTAACTTATCGACGTGAACCAAAAACCAAATTGTAGGGTTGCATAAAAAGCTTTTTTTCTAGTTGTTAGAAAAACTAGGTTACCAATTTTACAAGATATCACCATAAGTTATATTTCTTTAATGAAATTCAAATTTTATTCAGGTTATACATTTCTTTTACAAAACTTTACCATCGTTAATAATTTGCTGGTTTTACAAAAAAAAAAAAAATATATATATATATATATATATATATATATATATATATATATATATAAATATACAGGGTGATTCGTGAGGAAATGTCAATACTTCAGGTACATATTCAGGACCAAAAAATAAACATAAAAGTCTATATAAATAAGTGTCCGCAAGGCCTTAGTTCTCGAGATACAGGGTGTTAAAGTTTTTATTTAATTTTCCTATTTTTTAAATAAAATCTATGATAATGTAAATAATGGAGTGAAAATTGATATACGGGGGTTTTTTGGTATGACAAATTCGAATCTAATATTAGTATTGCTCTTACTTGTAGGGGGCGCCACCTACATGTCTTTCTACTTCTTCGAACAATCACAACTTTTTGGTACAGTCTTGTATTGCATTTTTGAGCAAAACAAATTATTCCCTTGCCATTTCTACGTCAAAAAGGTATATCTGTTAAAAGTGGATACGAGTAACCGTTTTCGAGATATTTGGATTTAAAACAGTTTCGGCGCATGTAATTTTTTTTATCAAATTCACAGTATGCATGTATTGTAAAAAAATAGAAGTGTGCCTTGCCTGACAGAACAACTGCTGGTTGGGGTTCTCATCGTTTTTCCTGTTACTTAGTAATAGTAATGTCAGTTAATAATAAGATCAAATTTTGTCACTGTCAATTTCTGTTCATAACTTTTATTATCTGACAATAATCATTTAAGAAACTTTAGATCTAAATACGTTATTATGCCTGTGATATTCTCGCATCGTGAATATGCAGATATGATATTCAAGCAGTCGCAGAGTACCAGCGTCGTTTTCTAGATAGGGTGCAAGAAAGAAGAGTTTTTCAACAAGTTTTCACTACTGCTGGAGAATCTGGTTTCCAAGTGCGAAAATTGTATCTGAAAGGGAATCGGGACCCGACGTTGAAGTAGAAGAGGCTATACTCAATGCCGTCGAAAATGATCCAAGCATAAGCACTAGGCGGATTGCAGATACTTATCAAATTACATAATCGTCTGCTTGGAGAAATCTTCACATTAATAGTTTATACCCATTTCATTTACAACGGGTTCAACATTTGCAGGAGGGTGATTTTGAGTTGAGAATGCAATTCTGTAACTGGATTAATGAAGATCGAAGGTTGTGTAGGTATGTTTTGTTCACTGATGAAGCACAGTTCACGCGTGATGGTATAAATAATCTTCACAATGAACACGGGTGGTCCAATGAAAATCCTCACGCTACATTAGAACATAATTTCCAACATAAATTTAGCATTAATGTGTGGTGTGGAATGTTAAATGGTCATTTAATTGGTCCATTTATAATCGACGGTAGTCTTACAGGAGAAAAATATTTAAACTTTCTTGAAAATCACGTGCGAAATCTATTAGAAGATGTTCCCCTTAATGTAAGACAAAACATGTATTTGCAGCATGATGGAGCCCCTGCACACTACAGTTTACTTGTAAGAGATTTTTTAAACCAAAACTTTCCAAACCGATGGATTGGTCGGGGAGGTCCGCTTAATTGGCCACCTAGATCGTCAGACCTTAATCCTTTGGATTATTGTCTTTGGGGATGGTTCAAATCACTGGTATTTTCCACTAAAGTAAATACAAGAGAAGTATTATTGGATTGGATAACAAAAAAATATCCTTTTGTTTAGTTTATGTCTGAGGCACTGAATACACACCTCAAAAAAATGTGTTAGTCTTTCATTTCAAAGCTTTTGTGCCAAGATGCGTTTAAATTTGGACAAAATAACAAACTTTTAAAATTTTGCGATAAAAAATTACATGCGCCGAAATTGTTTTAAATCCAAATATCTCGAAAAAGGTTGCTCGTATCTACTTTTAACAGGTATACCTTTTTGACGTAGAAATGGCAAGGGAATAATTTGTTTTACTCAAAAATGTAATACAAGACTGTACCAAAAAGTTGTGATTGTTCGAAGGAGTAGAAAGACATGTAGGTGGCACCCCCTACAAATAAGAGCAATACTAATATTGGATTCGAATTTGTCAAACCAAAAAACCCCCGGATATCAATTTTCGCTCCATTATTTACATTATCATAGATTTTATTTAAAAAATAGGAAAATTAAATAAAAACTTTAACACCCTGTATCTCGAGAACTAAGGCCTTGCGGACACTTATTTATATAGACTTTTAAGTTAATTTTTTGGTCCTGAATATGTACCTGAAGTATTGACATTTCCTCATGAATCACCCTGTATATATATATATATATATATATATATATATATATATATATATATATATATATATATATATATATATATATATATATATGTGCCAGCACACAGTTAAAATCTAGCTGGAATACATAATTAAAAATCTAGGAATAAAAACATTAATAATGATACAATTAAGAAATAACTTTAAAACTAAAATATCTGTACAATCATGGTTAAAATAGACACTGATTACTATACTCTTTAAAATATCACACAAGCACAATTAAAACAGAGAAAACATTAAGAACATTATTCTGTGAAGTCATGCTGCAAAAATTCAGTGATACTATAAAACACATTTTCTATTAAAATTGATCTGACTGACTGCCCAAACTTTGCCCCTATCATATTTCTCCAAGATCTTGGGAGTTTATTGTAAAAGACTGGACAGTAGTAGTTCACGGAAAAGCGAGCTTTTTCCAATCTGAGATATTCAATTCTTAAATCGTTTTCTTGCCTAGTATGGTGATGGTGAAAAAAGTTGTTAGTGTTATATTCATTGAGGTGCTTGTGACAATATACCAGACATTCATATATATATCTACAGGTTTGTTAAGATATTAAGCCTCCTATAAGCCTCTCTTGCATCCTCCCTGCATCCCAAGCCCGCGACAACCCTAACAGCTCTTCTTTGCAATCCATGTATCCTGTATATTATATGTTCCGAAAATAAACCTCGTATTACTGATTATAAATATTCCAGGTCTGATACTCAATCATAGAGGCAATGTATTCCCATCGACTCCACCATGTAATAGAGCGTTTTTCGTTTCTCTCTAATACACTACCTCTTCTGGCAAGGTTTTTCTTAAATTTCTCTTATTTTACAATAAACAAGGATCCCATTTCACTCAGTTCCAAAAAAAGTGATGCACTTGATTTTTGACCCAAGTTCAATGTCTTATATCTTCTAAACCAGTGAATCGATTTTGAACAATTTTTTTCGTATGTAGGTAATACCTTTGTCTTTCAGCAAAAATTAAACAAATGAGGAATTTCTCAAAGATTCTTGGATAATAATGTAGAAACTAGAACTATGCTTTTTTGTTAATTTTTGACTTGCCCTGTGTATTAGTTCGAGGATTCGTGTAGAAACTGTTTACATCCTATATGAAAGACCCTTTTTTAGTTAGCATTTTGTTTTTTTATTCACCGACTTATCCCCAAAATTGACCGAATTACAGATTTTTTGCTGAAAGCTAGCCAAGCTGCATAGTTGTTAATGGAAAAACTTAGACAATGTTTTTTTTTAACTTAAGATAACAATAACTGGACAAGAATTTGAAAAATGTGCTTAGTACCGAATATTAGCTTCTCTATAGCAACTCTGAAAACTTCTTATCTTGTAGCATACTCGAAATTAAGTTTCTTATTCTTTTCATTGGTATACTGTCCCATTTGTTAGAGGTTGTATGTGCCAGTTCTGCTAGACTCTTCAGATACCGTTCGCGAGAACGCACCCTTATTGATTTATTCCACACATATCGGAGCATCTCGCAGGCCCTATAATGTGGCGATACCCGCAGTTTCGCACTACTGCTAGGGTATACGATTGGGCATTACCCTACATCAGAATATGCAGAACGTTATTCCGGTATAACATTAATTTTAGATTTTTGCAGGTCTCCTAGCCTTTAAATTCACTTCTGCTAGGCGTTCACAAACCGTCTGCTCACAAACCATAGTATCTCGAACTTGGCGAAGATTTTCTTGAACTTTTACAGGTGTATTTGATCGATTCCGTAAAATCCGCAAAAAAGACTTGTAAATTCGTAATCAGCGACAAAAACTGAACTTAACACCCTTTAAGTCTTTTTTAATGGAACTGGAAATTATGTATTAAAAATCTTAGCCAGCGTATGGACTATGTCGAATCATAAACGACTTTGAAAAAACAATTGCCGTCGCCATGGTAATTAATTTGTTATAGCCCGCCAAATTTTAGTGATAAAATGCCCCAAATTACACCCGAACAAACGAAAAAGCAACAATTAGTGAATTACGGGCGTAGTAAACGCTACGCTGCTCGTACTGTGGGGGTCCCTGAAGCAACAGCTCGTAGAGCGATCCTAAAATATAAACAAACAGAAAGCATTGCTCGGAAGGTGGGTTCTGATCGCCCTCGAAAAAAACATCGTGCTGCTCGGAGATACTTCGTTCAAAATTGTGGAGGATGGACTAATCGTGAATGGTCAAATGTCCTGTATAAAGTTTTCTTTAGTGCTTTTTTTATATTTTTATGTTTGTTAAATGACTCTTAAGATCACTAAGAAAAACTATTATAAAATCGTAAGTTCTACTCGGCTAGCTGATGTTTTAGAGCAACTTAATAAGATTATAATTTTAATGTAAAATACTCCGGCTAATTGAAATTAGCAAACGTTGGAAAAGTTTTTTTATAATTTGGCTATAGGAGCTCGAAGAAGAAAGATGTACAGATATAAAATAAAGGAAGAGAGCAACTTAAAATAATTAGATTTAGATATTTAATAAAAAATAAAGATAAAATATATACTAATGTGACCTAAATTAAATAAATGAAAAACAAAATCACGTAACTACCAATTTATTTTTCCTTGGACTGTGTTTTTTTTTTCAATATTGTTTTCAATTTTTACAATATAAGTACCTGACATACGTCAGTTTATAAATTTCCGCATATATAGATTAATAACAATTTAGAAGTGGAAGTGAAATTAAATTTCTCTTACAATTGAAATGATTATATTTTGTATTTTGGAAAAGATTTGGTTATTTATTTTTTTTCAATATATGCATAAAAATCAATTATTAAATTAAGGTTAGAAAGTACATTTTCTCATAAAATTAAGTTAAAATATTCAAACGATTCAATTTAACAAAGATAATAAATTACGATTTAAGTCAGCAAGGATAAGAAAACCATATAGATCCAAAGAAATTAAATGGGTTAAATAAATTTAGTTGGTAATTAGATTTTTTTTGTAATATTTTTTAAGCAGCTGATCGTTTATCAGTATGATTGAATTTTATTTATGTGAAGTTCTTTGTGAACAAACAAACAATGAAACTCAATTATGTGTTCGGTTGTTGATTATCAATTAGTTAAGCAGCTGATCTTTTATCAGTTTGATTTAATTTAATTAGTAGATAATATGAAGTTCTTTTCGAACAAACAAACAATGAAACTCAATTATGTGTTCGGTTGTTGAATATTAATTAGTAAATCAGCTGATCTTTAATCAGCTTGATTTAATTTAATTAGTTGATATTATGAAGTTCTTTTTGAACAAACAAACAATGAAACTTAATTTTATAATCGGCTGATATTTGACCTTATGCAAAATTTCTAAAATGACAACATGACTCTAGATAATTCTAGACACTTTTAAGCAAATTTCTTAGGTAGAAAAAATGTAATCATAAATAGTCAAGTTATTATAAATTCAAATTAAGATAGAATAAGAGAAATTTTAATTCAAAAAGTCCAATTTGATTTTAGAGGAAAATTACAGTAGAAAAGAAAATCAAAATTTCAGTTCCATAATCCCAATAAATTTACCATGAAATAAAATGCCACAATCTTAAATTAGTGATTAGTGAAATATCAATGGTATTACTCACTAGTATGATACCTTGATTTAATATACACTCACATAATTTATAAGAAAGAAAAATTTTATACCTAATTAGGATAAATGTAAATGTCCAAGAATCTTTAAGAAATTAATATTTTAGTACAGATAATAATTTTTACAAGTAAATATACCAATGCCACATAGACAATATTTATACACAGTGTAAGTATTAATTTATACCTACATTAAATTTGATATATTTAAATCAAGAAGATATGTTTAAATTTTACGTAAATCGAGACGAAAATTTTTATATATATATATTTTTTTACAATAATTTATACCATTTATATATTTTTTGAAGATAATTATTAATTAATAAAAAGAAGGAATTGAAGAAGACTGAAGAGAGGTTTCGGTATGTAGTTTTCAAATAAGCATTAAGTAATTCCTAATGAATTAATGCATGGCCACTACATCAATCCAAAGAAGCGAAAATAAGAAAATTATAAATCACTTATCTTTTCAACATATGTCCGGGAGTATATCCTTGCTATGGCGTCATTCCTTGTAGACTACCCAAGTCCAAAACAGGAACAATGACACCCTGGAACTGGCCACACAGCACTTGTCCAGAAAAATGACCACACGGTACTAAAAAAAGGACTTCTTCCTCCAGGAATTGAGAAGATTTACCACAAAACAGTTACCATTAAATCTTCCTTGCCCAGGAATCACTTTTAATTTGAATTATGCAATAAATTCTTCATTTTATTGATTATTTACTTTTAATATCCATTTTCCAATTAATAATTAAAACAATTGAAAGTGGTAGGGAAAAAATTGTAGAGAAGAGGAAAAATGTTAAAAGAAAAAAAAACCTGTAACAAAATGGCGAAATGAGTCAACATGTTCACAATGCACAAAAATGTAATTTTTCTTGCCAGAAAACACTCAAAATTAACTTACCAGATGTTATGGCTAGATTTTATTGGATTTAATCCAGCATCTAGGCTGACTAAGTTAAAATATTAACTAAATTCCAACTAACTTATCTCATGTTTGCTTTCAACAATAGAAATTTTTCAAAAGAGGCTCGAAACGACTGACCCCCTCGGTTTTATGGAATCGGACTACATAAAAACAGTACATCCGTATGTCTCACCAAAACATGGCGCCAATTCAGAATCTATTTTTGGCAGTTAAGATTTTTAATAATGAAAAACCCAATTAATAGTTAATATTTGATCAATCTAAAACTCAGGAAATTTTCTTAATAAAACTATCTATGTGATACACCTAATAAATAATCAATTAGGGACCATTTTATAATAATATTCATGAAATTGAAAAGCATATGTAAAAATTTTATTTTAAATGTGGCGGACGAAATCTGAATCTAGAAATTTCCTTCGAACGTGTTTTACAAAGCGAGAATTTGCGATCTGTCGATTCGGGATCGATATAATAACTTCGGTGCCATGCGTGCGGTACTTAATAGTCCAAGCAATTGTTAATCCAGTAAAATTGTGATTTGATGCTATTAATTAGAAAATTGTTAATATTATTTAGTTTAAATTGAATTTTGAACCAAACATTGTAACGAACGGAAAAGTTTGTTACACCTGTTTACTGGAGAATCAAGGTTTTGCCTTAATATGGTGGATAGGAGAAAAAGAGTATGGAGAAGAACTGGTGAAAGATTCAATTAATCTTTGATAACTGAATGCGAGAATTTTAATGGTGGTTCAGTTGTTATGGTGTCTGGTGGAATTTCCATGAATAGACGTACACCCCTTCATACTTTTCCCTTTAAACAGTCAATGTCAGCCCAAATTTACATCAGTGACATTTCAGAGCAGTATTTGTTACCTCTTGCTGGTTTAGTTGGTAACAATTTATTCTGATGCAGCATAATGCTCTACCACATACCTCAGCAATAGTACAGAACTTCCTAGAAACTGCGGGTATCGCCACATTACAGTGGCCTGCGATAAGCCCCGATATTAATGCAATAGAACATTTGTAGGGTGAATTAGGAAAAAGCGTGCGTTCCGCAAAAGACCTCTTAAAAACCTAGCAGAATTCACAGACGGTTTATCAAAAGAATGGAACAGTATGCCGATGGAAAGAATAATAAACCTAATTTCAAGTATGCCACGTAGATTAGAAGCTCTCAGAGTTGCTAGAGGAGGCAATAATCGGTACTATGCAAATTCTTCAAGTTTTTTTTTATCCAGTATCACTTCTGAAAAAATCAAGTAACTACCTTGGCAAAATGCAAGGTTACAATAAAAAAGCTGTAATTTACACATTTTCAAGACAATTTAATGAACAGAATAACAATTTGTCTTAGAAGAGTTTTTCATCTAGAATGTAAGAATGTTTTATATAAATGCTCGAATAATGCCAGTGGCGGCTCTTCCATAGGGTCATTTGGTCAATGACTCCCCAAAAATATTTCAGAAAATAAATTATTCGTTTGACAGTCCCTCCTAATAGTTGTAATAAAACGCGGACCTTGGGAAAAGTTAAATACGCTACACTATTAGCCGCGCGCGGCGGTTCGAATGGTCTCTTTCCGTTCCTTAGGCATAATAAAATACGCTATACTAAGCTAGGCTGGGCAGTCCGAATTGCACTGGTTACCTTAAAGCTTGACGAAAGTACCCGAAGATTTCACAGCTATCGAGCGGCAGTTGAACGTGATAGCAAATGTAATATGAAATCGCGATTTGGGTCATCGGGCGGTCTTTCATAATGCGGAAGTTCAATTAATTGTTCAGAGGTCACGCGGTCGATATTCTAACTCGATATTGTTTCGGACGTTTTTAATCGATGAAAATTGATTTATATACAGGGTGTACCACGACGAACTGCGGCGATCGATTTCTCAGAAAGTAGGTTTTGGAAAAATTTGAAATTTTGGCAGCCAACTAAAGTCGATGGGGGCAATTCGCCCAAAATAATTTCAAGTTGGCGGCACTTCCGGTTATACCGGAAGTAGACGTCAACTTTCTTATTTTAAATGGAACACCCAGTATATAATCGAATTTTTGGATTCCTCGAAAAATTCTAGGTATATTTCGTGTATAATATCCTATACCTAAGTTCAACTGTTTTTGAGATATTTTGAATTTTATGTAAAAAATGACGTTTGCAGGTCTAGACATAACTATAAATATCTGCTTATCGAGGCCTGTGCTGATATTTTTATAATAAATAAATATAGGGTGATCAAAAACTGACATAAATATATTTTAAAAAATCGTTAAAAGTTACTTTTTTCAAATGGAAACCCTCAATTTTTATAATTTTATCTTATTTAACCCTTAAAACTAGGGTGACTTTGTATAAAGTTGTCTATTCCAAAAATTTGTAGTTTTTGAGTTATTGACGATTTAACATTTTTTATTCTAATAATGCCAGACGGCTTCTAAGTTTTCTTGTTCGTTGGCCATGATAGGGAGGCCTGGCGAGAACAAAACCAATTGGTTACTATGGAAACGTAATATTTATTGGCGTTTGACAATTATCTACTAAAATATTATTTCTTTATTATAGTATTTATAATAATTATTAAACTAATAATCATGCCGGGGCGATTAAATTATACACACGAGGATTATTTGAATTTGTTTATTATCTATGGGGAATCTAACAGAGTTTTAACAAGAACATGCCAGGTATTTGCTGATAGATATCCAGATAAACAGAAACCGTCACCGAACAGCGTTAAACAAATGTTCGAAAACTATAAAAATTTTGGAAACGTCAAGGCAAAAATTAATAAGAGGAAGCCCATTGTTGACAATGAAAATGTCGAGATTGCAATTCTGGGATATTTTGCAGCATATCCAATGACATCCCTAAGAAACGTGGCAAGACAATCAGGAATCTCGAGGAACTCGGTGCATAGGATTCTGTTAAAACATAACTTCCAATCTTATTTAATATTATTGGTTCAACATCTAAAAGACACTGATTTGCCAAAAAGAATACAGTTGCGAGTTTATTTTAACAATGGTACAAGATTTTAGATTTTTGGACAATATAATTTGGACCGATGAAGCAAATTTTACTGAAAATTGCCTTTTCAATAGACACAATTCCCATTTTTGGAGTGATTCGAATCCTTGCAGTCAGATCGCGAAAATTTCAAGAATCCTGGCAATTTAATGCATTTTGTGCAGTAAGGAACGATGGAATAATAAAACTGAATTTTTACGAAGAAAATTTGAATGGTAAGTTATACATTGCCTAAACACAAGGACTTTTTTAATGAAAAAAAAACCATTTAGGTAATATTACAATAATTTGTTTTATCAATTTGGCATCAATCCAAAATTAGATAAATCATTTAGTAAATATTATTACATAAATAAATTAAATTAAATTATGTATACAGGTCACACTACATTACTTTAAACAAATACTGGTCCACATATCGTAACACATCATATCTAAAAAAATATATCATCCCAAGTTTTATAGAAAAGTTATCTTTAGTTTAGCTATTTATACAGGGTACTTTAGAAAGTCATAAAATACTAAACCTTTTTTTTTATTGAGCACTCTTCAGATTAAATTAATTGAACTTTGATGTATTTTGTTTCTTCTTAAATCAATAAATCGAGGAATATTATCAAAGCATTTCTTTTCGTAAAATTATGTCTATAAACTTTTGTAGGAGAAAGATATCTGAATATTTTTGAAGAGTTGGACAACCAATATTTAAGTAATTTACCTTTGGCAGAACATAGTCAAATTTTCTACCAACACGCCCCACCACATAGAACCGTTACAGTTACTAACTTTTTACAAGCTACGTTTTACGACAAGTGGATTTAAGCTGCTTACAGAAATCTAAGAACTCGCTGTCAAATTTGACATAACGTTAAACATTCTAAACTTTAATTAAGCTTTCTGCAACCGGCCATTACACTATTTTATATGGGAACGATATAAGGAATCGTTTATTTTAATCCAGTAACAACGAAAGAGGACTGTATGGCAAGGGTAAGGGACGCGATTTATTCGGAGATGCGAAAAATGTTTGGAAGTACAAGGTGGACATTTTCAACATTTATTGAAAGAATAAGTTGTGCTCTTGTGTAGACTAGACTAATGGGAATAGGCTTTCTTTAATTAATTTTTGTCTTCATGGTTTCAACATTTTTATAGTTTTCTAACATTTGTTTAACGCTGTTCGGTGACGGTTTCTGTTTATCTGGATATCTATCAGCAAATATCCAGCATGTTCTTGTTAAAACTCTGTTAGATTCCCCATAGATAATAAATAAATTCAAATAATCTTCTTGTGTGTAATTTAATCGCCCCGGCATGATTATTAGTTTAATAATTATTATAATTACTACAATAAATAAATAATATTTTAGTAGGTTATTGTCAAACGACAACAAATATTACGTTTCTATAGTAACCAATTGGTTTTGTTCTCGCCAGGCCTCCCTATCATGGCCAACGAACAAGAAAACTTAGAAGCCGTCTGGCATTATTAGAATAAAAAATGTTAAATCGTCAATAACTCAAAAACTACAAATTTTTGGAATAGACAACTTTATACAAAGTCACCCTTATTTTAAGTGTTAAATAAGATAAAATTATAAAAATTGGGGGTTTCCATTTGAAAAAAGTAACTTTTAACGATTTTTTAAAGTATATTTATAATGTCAGTTTTTGATCGCCCTATATTTATTTATTATAAAAATATCAGCACAGGCCACTAAAGTGGATCCTTTTGGCCATATAGTTATGCCTAGACCTGCAAACGTCATTTTTTACATAAAATTCAAAATATCTCAAAAACAGTTGAACTTAGGTATAGGATATTATACATGAAATATACTTAGAATTTTTCGAGAAATCCAAAAATTCGATAGTATACAGGGTGTTTTATTTAAAAAAAGAAAGTTGACGTCTACTTCCGGTATAACCGGAAGTGCCGCCATCTTGAAAATATTTTGCGCGAATTGCCCCCATCGACTAGTTAGCTGCCAAAATTTCAAATTTTTAAAGTCTACTTTCTGAGAAATCGATCGAATCAGTTCGTCGTGGGACACCCTGTATTGTTTTTTGTAATATATATTTATTTATTTTTCTGATCCATGTGTGAGTTGGAAATATACAGGAAATAAAATGTTGGTAGTGGCTAGTGCAAAAAAATAAACAACTAAAAAGTGCTTACGAACTTAATTTTGCAAAAATAACCAATTTCAAGGTGATCTATGTTTGAGTTGTGAATGTAGATGAAATAAAATGTCGGTAGTGCAAAAAATTAAACAACTAGAGTGCTAACGACCTTAATTTTGAGAAAATAACCGAATTCGAGGTAAGTGGTCGCAATTTGCCGGAACTTAGTATACGACAAACTAGTAAAGACAAAAATAATGAGGTTCATCGAAACTTTCGCAAAAGTATGTACGATTTAGCTAACTGGATATGTGGTTGTGAAGTCTCTAACTCATTTTACTGTTATGTTTGTTTGTTGTTTTCTAAGGACTCGTCGGACTCATTATGGAGCAAAACCGGTGTTAAAGACTTAAAACACTTAAAAGAAAGATTAAAAAAACATGCGTTTTCTGCAGATCACATGAAATGTTAGGTGAACTATGCTACGGTCGGAAGTTGATATTCTTAGCTTAGTTAGACACAGCTTATAGAAAATCCCTTAGAGATTTTAATAAAAATGTATCCAAAAATCGTTATATTTTAAACAAAATTATAGATTGTGTAAAATTTTGTGGGGCATGCGAGCTGGCACTACGTGGCCATGATGAAACGGCTTTGTCTGAAAATCCAGGTGTTTTTCGAGGGCTTATACATTTTGTTGAGGAGTTGAGTTAAGATGACTATCGCTTTAGCAATGTTAAGTATCGAGAAATCGTTTATAAAAGGAATGTACGTGCAATTTTAACGAACGTGTCATTCAGCATTTTTCCAATTCGAAAGAACGAAGAGTAGACCTGGACTTCAAGATAATTTAAAGCTCAATGTAAAGATAAGATATTTATTTTTATTTTAAGTATGCCTATTTTTAAATTTGTTATTGACCTCCCAATATATTTCACCACGAGCCGCCACTGACCATAAGGTGTATTTCTTTAATGAGACACCCAGACACACAGCTTATAGAAAATCCCTTAGAGATTTTAATGAAAATTGATCCAAAAATCCTTATATTTTAAACAAAATTATAGATTGTGTAAAATTTTGTGGGACATTCGAGCTGGCAGTACATGGCCATGATGAAACGTCTTTGTCTGAACATCCAGGGGTTTTCGAGGGCTTATAAATTTTGTTGAGGAGTTGGGCCAAGATAGACTATCCGCTTTAGCAATGTTAACGAACGTGCCATTCAGCATTTTTCCAATTCGAAAGAACGAAGAGTAGACCTGGACTTCAAGAGAATTTAAAGCTCAATGTAAAGATAAGATATTTATTTATATTTTAAGTATGCCTATTTTTAAATTTGTTATTGACCTCCCAATATATTTCACCACGAGCCGCCACTGACCATAAGGTGTATTTCTTTAGTGAGACACCCTGTATATTATATGTTCGTAAAATGGGCTCTTCTTACTAATTATAAATATACCAGATTTGATACATAATAAAAAGAGAGGCAATATATTCTCATCGACTCCACTAAATTACAGAGCGCTTGTCGCCTCCGCACCACCTCTTCTGGCAAGGTAATAAGTAAGAAGGAGCCCATTTTATGAACACTGTCAAAGACATAAACGATAGAAAAATCTAAACAATGCTAGAAATTAACTAATTAATTAAAAAGTTAACTAAAATTATGACTTTATTAGGTAATACAGTTTTTTGTGTGCTACTTTTTTGTTCTAGTGTCGCCGGTTTTAATTATCGGAGCGCAGACTTCTAGGAGTGAAATATTTTTTTTTGTCTTACTTTTTTCCTTGTTGCTAGGGTGATATTTGTATAATTAATTATAAGCAGTTGGTTTTTACTTAAATTTCTTTTTCTAACTAAGCATATACTTTTTTGTAACCTCCTTTCCTTTATCCTCGTACCTTTTACTCCATTTTTTTTGTTGTTTGTTTTTAGCAGGGATAAGTACGTCGTTTTATGTTTTTATGATAAATGTTTTCGTGCGCGCATATTAATGCAAGATCACTGTCAAATAATTTTCACATTTTTCAAGGCCATGTAGCTGACTTTCAGTATGATTTGATTGGTGTGTCTGAGACATGGTTACATGCAGATATCGCCGATCAGATCATGGAACTACAAAATTATAATTTTATAAGGCAAGATAGGCTAGGTAGAGGTGGTGGTGTCGCTGTGTATATAAAGGCAAGTATTGAGTTTCGTGTTATGCTTAGAGAAACCTGCCCTTTTCTAGAACATATTTGGATTGAAATAAAAGTAAACAACACAAAAATTTTAATAGGCAATATATACCGTCCTCCTAAGGGTGACTTAAACTTATTCTATTCTCGTCTTGAAAGTATTATGACCGATTTTTATACTATCTATGATTCTCTTTTATTACTAGGTGATTTTAATATAAACTTTCTCGAATTAAATACAAATGCACCGTTATGTGAAATTACTGAGGTCTATGGTTTGCAACAGCATATAACTGAACCTACTAGAATATCAAATACAAACATGTCCTTAATTGATTTACTTTTTTCAAATATAGATTCAGTCGAGGTTTGCGGAATAAGGGATGTTGAGATATCGGACCATATGCTCATTTATTGCGACATAAATTTTGGAGAACCCAAATCTAATACTTATAACTTTACATACAGAAATTTACAAAGTGTTAACAATAAGCGATTTCAATCTGATATCGAACTAATACCTTGGCACATAATGTATCATATGGCGGAAATAAATAGCAAAGTTGATTTTTTCAACCAATCATTATTCGACATTATAAACCTGCATGCTCCCTTAAAAAATATCAGAGGTAAAAATAAGCCATACAGACCATGGATTACTCCTAATATTAGATTAATGCAGAGGCTTCGTAATAGGACCTTAAATAAGTTTAGAAACACCAAAAATTGGGAGGACTGGAACACATACAAGCAGTATAGAAATCTTACTACTAGCGCAATCCGATCGGAAAAAAGGCGTATTTAACATATAGGTTTGGAGTGTGCAGTAATAAAGAAGCATGGCAAGAATTAAATAAAATTAATATTTCTAAAAAACAAAATATACAACTTCCCAATTCCTTGCAAAATGTAGATGAACTTAATACTTATTTTACTAATATAAATAAAAATAATTATAAGCCTGATGAAGAATTTATTAAGAATTTTAAGGAACATAAAATTACACAAAATGAATTTAAATTTAGGCTGATAACGCAAGATACAATAATTTCCATTCTAAAAACCATAAAGAGTAAAGCATTTGGAGCTGATAATTTAAATATTACACTTATTTTACTTTGTTGTCCTGTCATAATTAATCCACTAACTCACATTATAAATGTTTGTTTAGAAAAAAATCATTTTCCAGATCAATGGAAGGAAGCCAATGTTATTCCGTTGCCTAAAGTTAAAAATCCTACTGAATTTAAACAAATCCGTTCAATATCGATTCTTCCAGTTCTCTCTAAACTATTAAAAAAAGTTATGGAACAGCAAATAATTGAGTATTTAAATATTAGTAATTTGATCCCTGAATATCAGTCTGGCTTCCGTAAAGGTTATGGTTGTGCAACCGCATTATCTCAGGTAACGGATGATATATTTAAAGCCCTTGATAATAATCTAGCTATTGTTTTGGTTCTTTTGGATTTTACTCAAGCTTTTGACATGGTCAACCACGAAATATTATTGGCTTTGTTGCAGTGTCTGGGTTTTAGCGATTCTGCGGTGGCACTGGTGTCTTCTTTTTGTTCAGACAGAAAACAAAGAGTAGTACTTGATGGTAAAATGTCGAAAGCCCTTAATGTTGCCTCTGGGGTGCCTCAGGGTAGCATTCTGGGTCCGTTACTATATACTCTCTATACGTCGCAATTAATAAATAAATTTCGATATTGTAGCCATCATTGCTACGCAGATCATACCCAGGTATATTATTCATTTAAAAGTACTCATATAGCCGAGGCCAATAGGTGCATTAACGCGGATTTGGACACTTTATATAGTGAAACTCAAAAGCTCCTCTTAAAGATTAACCCAACCAAATCAGTAGCTATTCTTTTTTGTAGTGATAACAATCGAATGAATATTTTAGATAACTTAAATCTACACATAAATAATGATCCAATAGATTTTAAAAACTCTGCCAAAAATCTGGGACTCATAATGGATCATAAACTTAGATTTAAAGAACATGTTACTCTTAAACTAAAAATTGGATATTCCGCCTTAAAAACAATATTTTCGCACAGGCACTTTTTGAGCTATAACATTAAGAAAATGCTTTGTGATGCACTAGTGTTATCACCATTAAATTTCTGTGACACCATCTATAGACCTTGTCTTGATAATGCCGATGCTAATAGATTACAAAAACTCCAAAATTCCTGTCTAAGGCTTATTTTTGGTATAAGAAGACGTGAACACATTTCTCATAAGTTAAAAGAAGCAAATTGGTTAAATATGCACAATAGACGATTCTTACATGCTCTTGTCCTTTTTTATAAAATTCTTAAGTTTAAGACTCCACCATATTTGCACAAAAAAATAACTTATCGTACCGATGTGCACAATCTTAATATAAGACGAAAAAATCTATTAACTATACCGTCACACAACAAAGAATTTTTTAAAAGGTCTTTTTCTTATTTAATTGCACATTTAATAAACAAATTCAATATAAGTGATTTTACTGTCTCAGAAAAAGTTTTCAAGAGAAAAACCAAACTACTTCTTCTAAACCATATTTAATTGATTGTCTATGCCACAGAATGCTAAATTTGAAACTTAATACTTTCCTTTTTCCCTATCCTTATCCATCTTCCATTTTCCTTTTAGTGTGTGCTTTTTTTGCTTCTATGTTTTTTTTTTTTTGAAATTTTTTAAAAAAAATTTAACTGCTAGCTGCTTATAAATTTCTTTTTCATTTCTTATATTTTTGGCCTCAACAGAATCCGGGGAATGAACATCCCCTGAAATCTGAAAACAAGGCCCGTTAGTTACCATGATTATTATCATAATAATAATTGTTATGTTAAGTTAATTTGTTAACTGTATTTATTGGTAACTAATAAACGTCTTATTATTATTATTATTATATATTATACAGGAGTCTCGTTTAGAAAAATACAACTTATGATGATATCTTCTAGAATTGATGGTCTCTTGTTTTCCTAATAATTATAAAAAAAAACTTTCTATGTAACCTACAACTTGGTTTTTGGTTTATTCCGATAAATAAAAACGTTATTAACGCTTAGAATGCTATCAAGACAGATTGATCACACTGTATAAACCAGAGATATTCGGTTTTTCAAATACAGAAATATTAATTATTCTTAGCAATTGAACAGTAGTTTATATTGATTTTGTCTTCCAGCTTTCAATAAAGATATAATTTATTTTTTCTTTTAGCTCGTCCGATGAGGGAAACGAAGATCTGCTTTCAGAAAACTTAGAGGGTGCCCTAGAATTGTCAGACGACAGTGATTGTAGTATCTAGCAAGTTAGCTTAACAAACAAACAATCTCGAATCCAGTTCAAACAATAAAACATTAACTTTCTAGTCTCAACTGACAAATAAAGGTATTTTTCGAATTTTTCGGCGATGTTCGTACCTAAGGTTTCTTCCTCAGTAGGAGTAATAAATAGATTTTCCAATTTTTGCAATTACGTAGCGACGCAAACAATTCTAAATGAAAGTGCTGCTTATTGAAACTCCTAGACGAATATTTGTAGAGCATTAGACGACAAATGTTTTCACCTTCATCCAGAGAGATTTACGGAAATATAAAGTGTCATCTCAGAATACACATATTGTTAGATGATAACTAAGGCTGGGCAAAAATCGATTTATGGATTAATCGATATGTTTGATGACTCGTTAAACAGAACCAAATCGGAATTATTTCTTATTATTTTGTTTAATAAAATATTTTTCGTAAAATTGAGATTTTTTATATCTGAAAAGTTTATGCAATATAATCCTGCTATCAAATGCACAATGTTAATTATGTTGCTTCATCTGTTTAGTAATAGACTTATCGATTTATGAAATACACTAGTCAACACTTTTAATGCATCGCTGATTTTTTACGTTAATTTCAAATGCATATATTTATGTTATTATTGAACCGATTTTAACAAAGTTTTTTTTTCCTGGTAGGTCAGTCCTCTGCTTTCTGAAGCTCTGGGTAGAGTATATAATTTTGTTGTACTGTACCGCGAAAACTTAAAGTTACGTGAGCTTGTAAACAAACCAAACTTCAACATGTCTGCCAAAAAGAGACGGGGCATGGAGATTTAAGTTTTTCATATGCTACGGATACGTAAAGTTTTACTGTACACATCACCAAGTTTGAAACTTTAATTTTAATTTTTATTTTATTTATTTTTATTTTTTTATTTTATTTATTATACTCTTACAGAACACTTAAAAAAGTAATTATAATGGAAGAGTGGTTACTTACTAAATAAGAATGTATATAGAATTCTTACATTTCTAAGACTAAGAATTAAAAGTAAATCCAACTAGCACTAACAGTTAAGTAAAAGACACTAAAACATAATAAATAATTTGCAGAAGCATTAACACATTTAGATTGCAAGAACAATAGAAATAAGAAATAACATTCACTCCTACTTAAAATATGCTTTAATACTATTTGCACTGATGTTGAAAATGTCAATATCGCACTTTGTAAAATGTTGTTACATTCCTGAGCCATATTCTTGATTGGTGAACAACTTAAGGGATCAACATAGAAAAACTTAGGTTGCCTAATTCTAAGGTTAATTTTAGAAACATGAAATCTTATTTTGATAATCAAGGAACATTTACAATGCTTTAAGTTATTTACAATGTAATAAATAAATAGAACACTATGCATACTTCGTCTCTGACTCAATTTTTCTATTTTAAAAGTATTGATCATGGTGTTATATGATATCATAAGAGGGTATATATTATATTGCTTTAAATACAAGTATCTCAAAAACCTTTTTTGGACCATTTCTATCATATTAATATGTACATTAGTCTGTGGTGACCAGATTACAGCAGCATACTCCAAGTGTGGCCTTACTAAAGCATTGTACAGCTTAATAGTAGTATCGATTCTAAAAAACTTTGAATTTCTAGTGACAAAACCCAAAGATTTGTAAGCCTTATTTACAATAAACTCATAATGTCTATTAAACTTTAAGGTTGCTTGCAAATAGATGCCCAGATCCTTACGTTCAGTTTTCCTTATTACAGGAGAGTTGTCTATCATATAATTAAAGTTTATAAGGTTAGATTTGCGACTAAAAGTCATTAATTGGCACTTGTTAACATTTAAAACCATTGTATTTTCTACAAACCAGTTTATAACAGAGTCTAGATCTTGCTGCAATCCAATACAATCCTCAGGTGATAATATTATTTTAAAAACTTTAAAATCATCTGCAAATAACAAGCTTTGTGAGTATCTTATACATGAAGGTAAGGTGTTCACAAAGATTGCGAACAGCAAGGGGCCTAGGTTACGCCCCTGCGGCACTCCAGATGAGGCTACAAAATTATGAGATAAACTTCTCCCTATTTTTACCTGCTGGTGTCTAGAAGAGAGATAGGACTTTATAAACATACAGGCATCCTTAGAAAAGTCAAACATATTTAGCTTATCCACAAGAACACCATGATCAACAATATCAAATGCCCTTGCACAGTCAGTAAAAATGACATCTAATTGTAATTTGTTTTGTATTGCTTCAGTAGCTATATCTGTTAATATGGTAAGATTCGACACAGTAGATCTACTAGGTATAGTTGGCGCATTACCTTTCTGGAATGACGTCATTTTTGGTTATTTTTGTTTGATTTATGTTAACTGACAGTGACAAAAACATTTTGAAAAAACTCATTGTCGTTTCTTTACAACAGTCAATGCCGGTTTTGGTTATGTGTCTTTCAGAATATATTCGTCAAAATTGACATTGATTTGTTGTGATTCTTTTTAAACTTTTGCAAGATGCCGCGAAGATATAATCAGCAATCACAGCTAATAGTTTTGAATATCTTGGCTTTTTTTCAATTGGAAAAAGAGCAAGCTAAAAATGGAATCCTTCCGCAAACTGATAATATAATTGAACGAGCTTCAAATGCAACAAAACTTAGCCATACAACAATCATAAATATTAAGAAAAGAGGAATAACGAGCGATGAATCCTTTACCTCCAGAATGTCTCAAAAGCAAAAAGAGGTAAAAACAAAAATTACAGATTACTTAAAGAACAAAATAAGAGATACGATCTACTGCATGTATGCGAAAAATGAATATGTTACAATGCAGACTTTGCTTAAAAAACTAAAAGAGATAAATGAATATTTTAATTTTTCCATCACCTCGCTAAGAAAATACGTAAAAAGTATTGGTTTTAAGTGGAAGAAATCAAATAATAGAAAATACCTGATGGATTTGCCCCACATCGTCCACAAGAGAATCAATTTCTTGAGGGAATATGTCAAAAATCAAAATCTAGGACAAGATGCTTATACCACCGTATTTATTGATGAGACTTGGATTTTTAGTAAAGGTTCGTTTAGAAACAGCTGGCAGGATAACACTATGTCTACAAGTTCTAAAAAAGCTAGTGAAGGTCATCGATATATTGTAGTTCACGCTGGATCAAAGGAAGGATTTATTAAGGGGGCCAGTTTAATATTTAAAAGTGGACTAAAAAGCGGAGATTATCATGACAATATGAACAAGCAAAATTTTGAAAATTGGTTTAAAAATCAGCTGGTACCAAATCTTCCTCCAAAAAGTTTGATAGTGATGGACAACGCAAGCTATCATTCCGGCCTTTTAGAGGATATTCCAAGAAAATCATGGACAAAGCAGAGATTGATTGGATGGTTAAAAGAAAAGAACATTGACTTCCCAGAGAGGGCCATGAAGGATGAAATATGGAGCATTGTAGAAAAAAATTGTAACATTGAAAAAACATTCTACCTTGACGAATATGTGAAACCTTTGGGCCACAAAATACTAAGACTTCCTCCATACCATTGTCAATTTAATGCTATTGAAATGGTATGGTCTGAGTATAAGAGGAAATACGACCAATACATTGCTAGTCTGAAGGGGACACCATCGGAAGTTTTGGCCATGTGGGAAAAAGCGATAAATGAAGTATCTTCAGAGCATTGGAAAAATTATGTCAGCCACACAGAAAGGGTAATCCAAGAAGCTTGGAAGACAATACAGATATGTGATGCTTCAGACATTGCGCCACTTGTAATTAGTACCGACGAAGACAGCAATGACGATGAAAAATTTAGTTCTGATTCTGAAGACAGTGAAGGGGAGTAGTTTTTATTTTTAAAGTTAGTTAGTTATACATTAATTTCTCTCTTTTAGTTTTTAAAGCAAAGTCTGCATTGTAACATATTCATTTTTAGCATACACGCAATAGATCATATCTCTTATTTTGTTCTTTAAGTAATCTGTGATTTTTGTTTTTACCTCTTTTTGTTTTTGAAACATTCTGGAGGTAAAGGATTCGTCGTTCGTTATTCCCCTTTTCTTAATATTTTTTCAGTATTGTCTGTAATTGAGAATTAAAATAATTTTGATGAAAATGGGTAACTGGCGTCAATTTATTACATTGCAAACAAAGAATAAGACTAAGATGAAAGAATTTATATTAGTAAAGTCTTATTTGCAAAATAATTTTAGTTTTTGAAGTTATAATAGTTATTTTTCTATTAAGTGTGCAAAATGAGGGTTTTTTTATGGCTATCACTTATCACTGCATACGTTTAGGTTAGGAATCATCGCTGAAATATAAATAATATAAGAAATACGTTATTTGAAACCAGCGTGACGTCATTCCAGAAAGGTAATGCGCCAACTATAGAAAGCCATGCTGTTCTGAGACAAAACTATTCTCAAAGTTTTTTAATATATCAATGTAAAGAATATATTCAAAGATTTTCCCTATTGAATTTATAACACTTACTGGCCGATAATTTTCAACAGAATTAATTTTTCCCGACCCTTTATATACAGGGGTAATGATAGCTTCTTTAAGCTTGTAAGGAAATTGATTTGCTTGGATAGAAAGATTAAACAACTTTGATAAAGGTGCAGAAAAAATATCTACATACTATATATAAGCTGGGATACAATCATTACCGGTAGATTTTTTTGGCTTTAACTTCTTTATACTGTTTTTTATTTGTTCCTCAGTAATATGTGAAAATGAGAAATTACCCTGATAATCCGATTTACTGGGGATATTTGATTGTTGAAAGACTGTTCAGCATATGATACTACAGTTGGAATTCCATTCCGTCTTTTTTTTGAATCTATAAACGACTAAAAACTTCTAGGGTCAATATTTACATTATTTTCAATATTTTGATTATATAATTTATATTCCGTAATATCTATAGGAGTAGCTCTATTATTTCTTATCCTCCTATACAACCTATTTTTACTTTTAATTTTATTAATTAGATCAGATGAAAACAAAACTGGATATTTTCTAACCTTTCTTGGCCTATTACTGTTGACCATTTTAGGAATTGCTTGATTGATGCACATATAGAGCTTATTATAGAATATATCAACACATTCTTCAACATCTTGACATTCATTTAAATCCTTCCAGTCAGCATTTAGTAAAAGTTGATAAAGGAGATAAAAATTACCTCTAGAATAATCATAGGTAAAACATGATTTGATGTTTTCAGGCCCCGATAAACTATCCAGGGGAAGAGACATTTTTAGTTTAAAGATGGATGATACAAGTCCTCAGGCACTAGAGGATTGTCGCTTTTTGTTATTTCTAAGTTTAAATTTGAAATGACTAGGTCCAGCTTTCTTAACATATGATTAGAGACTGAATTTACTTGTTGTAGATCATAAAGGTGTAAGAAATTATTTACTAAAAGACATTTATCACAATCACAGATATTACAATCACAGCAAGTAATATTGAAATCACCCAAGAATAAGATTTCAATATCCTTATCTAAGATATTCTCGAACATATTCAAAAACTGCTCATAAAATGCCATAGTCTCATTAGGGGGGATATAAACACAACATAAGTAAAAACTTTTTTTCTTAATTTTTAATTTTATAAGTAAGCACTCACTATCAAAATGTAGATCTATTTTTTCTGAAGTATACTCTTTTCTTACAGCAAGAAGTACCCTCTCCTCCTCTTAGCATACCATTATTTCGGTCCCTTCGGTATACTTTAATACAGGGTTTGCATCAAATTATTTGAAATGTAATCCAGAAAAGTCATAGAGGTTGACATTTTTAAGTTCTGCAGGTTCGGATGATGTTCTATTAAGACAGCTTAAAAATAAATTGTCAACAACTGCTTTGTGGTCAGTCTATTTTGCCTTGTTCCACTCTCGACTGGTTATGGAATAACATTGTGGGGATGTTCTTCTGGAGTAATTAGGGTCTTTAGACTTCAGAAGCAGGCAGTTAGGGTTTTATGTAGTGTTAGCCCAATTGAACATTGCAAACCTTTCTTTACTGCCTCCAATATATTAACACTTATAGTATCTTCTGAAAATCATAAGTATCAGACACGTTCCGCTAATCTAATAATAGCATCCAATTTAAAACTAACAAAATCTCGGAAAAATTCACTAAATGTTAAACTTTACAATGCTTTGCCACAGACATTTAAGGAATTGAAAAACTAAACTTAAAACTTTCCTTGTAAAAAAAAGGCTTTTGTACTATCCACGAATATTTACTGCAACCACATCTGACTCGGTTTTTGTTTTTTTTTTCGTTGTTTTAACTATGTACATACATGAATATATATTCTTTAGATTTGACGGTTTGAGTATTTTTAGCGACTTTTTAAGTGAATTTTTTTTTTACTTGTTAATTTATTTTTTCAATTTATATGTAAAGTTTTTTTCGCATATTTTTTCTGTTTTGTTTATTGATTTTAATACTGGTTGTATGCTCGTTTATTTTTATATTTAGCTATGTGTGACAGGCTAGTATTTTAAGTTTTCCTAATACCTCAATTTTATATTCAAAATTTTTGACTTGCTATAATGTTTCATTTAACAAATGTAGTCAAATAAATAAAATAAAATAAATAAATGGTGTTGCCAAATTTAATAATGTATTTGATACATTCATACGTACAGGGTGATCATTTATAATGTCCCCCCCCTCTAACTTTTTTATTTGACGTTTGGTAGAAAAACGTCAAATATAAAAGTTTCACAAAAAACAATAAGCTATTTGCAGCATACATTTTTATATATACAGGGTGTTGCCGAAATCACCCACAGATAAAAGTTATATTTTTTAAATGGAACACCCTGTATATTATACGCTAAATTAAATCCTATGAAAATTCTGCATATTTTTTGTATAACATGTCCTATACCCAAATACAATAGTTTTCGAAATATCTGCGATTTTATCATTCAGAAATAAAAACATTATTCTAAAGCTTATAATTTAGCTTAGGTGGCTGTGAAGTAGATCGATACCAACAAACAAAATATTTGTTTATAAGTGACAGTGACAGTTACACATTTAGCAACATTATACGTTCTTTTTATTGTAAAATGCCTTATTCGGAAAGAGAAAAACAATTAATTTTGGAAATTTTTATTACAACAAACATCCAGACTAGCGAGAAAAAAGAAAACATTGGAAATTGATGAAGGCAGTGATTTAAACATTTTACTAAAAGTGGAAGAAAAGCCCAATATTTCCATAAGAAAAATATCGGGAAGCCTGAAAGCTTCAAAAACAAAAAAAACTTCTAAAACTTAATTAATAATTTAGATAATAATATAATACATTTATTCTTACAAATGGAATTGTTCAACTGGTCCCCCGTTTTCTTCAATACATTTGATGTATGTTCTTCGTAATCGATCCAAAGCGGCAGTGATAGACTGGGAATATTCTTGATTTAGAATTTGAATTTCCGTTCTAATCAAGACTTTTAGGTGTTCTCTATTTTCGATGTTATTTGCGTTCACACGATCTTTTAGAGTTCCCCATAAAAATGCATCCATCGGCATCAAGTCAGGACTGTTAGGTGGCCAGTTTATCGTACCATTTTTTCCAATCCATTCCGTGAACTGTTGGTTTAAATAGTCTTTAACCAATACGACACAATGAGGAGGAGCACCATCTTTTTGGAAGACGAGGTTTCTCAGTTGCTCCAATGGGAGCTCATCCATGTAGTTTTCTAATTCGTTCCCGAGAAAATTCATATAACCATTACCGTTTAAAGTATCTTCGAAAAAATGAGGACCTATTATTTTATTGTTTAAAATAGCACACCACACATTAACAGTTTGACGTCCTTGAAATTGAAATTCCCTGTAGCAATGGGGATTTACTGTGGCCCACTGTCTGCTATTTTTTCGATTTATCATTCCACTAGTAGAAAACGATGACTCGTCGGTCCAAAAAACATTTTTTAAGTAATCTTCATTTTCATTAACTTTTTCCAACATTGCATGGCAAAATTCAACCCTTTTTTCTCGATGCCTGGGCGTTAATTTTGTGGTAGGCCTAATTTTGAATGCCTTGTATCCTGCATTTTTGAGAGTGGTTTGAATCCTCCCATAAGATGTATTTTTTGGATCAATAAGCTCTTCTCTCAGGCTTCCCGATATTTTTCTTATGGAAATATTGGGATTTTCTTCCACTTTTAGTAAAATGTTTAAATCACTACCTTCATCAATTTCCATTGTTCTCTTCTTTCTCGTTAGGCTGGATGTTTGTTGAAATTTTTCATAAATTCGATGAAAGGTTTTTTTGTCCGGAATGTGCATCCGGGGGTTAATTACACGTAATTCTCTTTGAGCCAATTTAGCACTCTTATTTGCTTTGATAAAAGTTTCCAAAATTAATCGTTTTTCTCTTTCCGAATAGGGCATTTTACAATAAAAAGAACGTATAATGTTGCTAAATGTGTAACTGTCACTGTCAGTTATAAACAAACATTTTGTTTGTTGGTATCGATCTACTTCACAGCCACCTAAGCTAAATTATAAGCTTTAGAATAAATCGCAGATATTTCGAAAACTATTGTATTTGGGTATAGGACATGTTATACAAAAAATATGCAGAATTTTCATAGGATTTAATTTAGCGTATAATATACAGGGTGTTCCATTTAAAAAAATATAACTTTAATCTGTGGGTGATTTCGGCAATACCCTGTATATATAAAAATGTATGCTGCAAATAGCTTATTGTTTTTTGTGAAACTTTTATATTTGACGTTTTTCTACCAAACGTCAAATAAAAAAGTTAGAGGGGGGGACATTATAAATGATCACCGCGTACATTCATTTTTAAAAAAATCAGTGTTTGCCCATGTAAAAGTTAAAAACAGCTACTCGTATATCAATAAACAACCTAATGCAGTGCATGGATGACAGAGGAACTGCTACACCACAAGCAAGAAGTGAAAGATACCTACGACCTAATGAAACTTACCAACTCAAATGAGCTGAAAGCGCTTTATAAAACTAAAAGAAAAGCTTACAGAAAACACATTGCAGCGGCTAAAAGCAACCACAACAAAAACATAATCGATAAGGCCATAAATCCGTCAAAAACTATCTGGAACATTGTAAACACGGAACTTGACAGGCACAAAACTAATAACACTAAGAGCATTGTGATAAATAAGGAAGTCATATCAGACAAACAAGTTATTGCAAATACCTTAGCGGATTATTTTAGTTCTAATGTTGCTACCAGAACAATCCAGAGCCATCTTGCCAACAACACATCATCTATATCAACTACATGCCCAAGCGTAAGACAGACAATGTTCTTGCGTCCTGTAACAAGTGATGAGGTAGAAAGAACAATAATGTCTCTTAAAAACAAAAAATCCACTGGCTACGATGAACTTCCAGCACGTGTCCTGAAGAAAGTATGTGACGAAATCAAAGAACCTTTAGAGTCAATTATAAATACCTCACTTAGTAGTGGAAAATTTCCAACCACGCTCAAATTGGCCGTCGTTGTTCCTATTTATAAAAAAGGAGACCGCCAAGATATTGGAAACTACAGACCAATATCGTTACTGAGTAGCTTCTCAAAAATCATTGAACCAGTCATATATAACAGGATGCAAGAGTTTCTCAATAAGCATAGAATTATCGGACTAGAACAGCATGGTTTTCAAGCCAAAAAATCAATGGAAACTGCATAGTTTGAATTAACCGACTTTATATTTAAAGAACTAGAGCGCGACCGCATTGTGGTGGGCTTGTTCTTCGATCTATCTCGTGCATTTGACACTCTAAGCCTAGAATTTATGTCCAAGAAAGTTGACAGTATTTGATTACGTGGAACGGCGAATTCGCTGATAGCATCATTTCTTGCTGAAAGAAAACTTCTGGTAAGAGTTGAGAGTCAATCTTCAGACGAACATGACTTGAATATGCCAGACATGACTATTAAGTTCGCCGATGATACTACAGCTGTCATCTCAGCAAGAAATGCAGTGGAGTTACACGGAAAAATTCAACAAGTCCTGAAGGAGATGAATAGGTAGTGCTTCTTCAACCAATTGGTCCTAAACAAAGACAAAACGGTCATAGTTCCCTTCTACAAGACCATACCAAAGGTTGTACTGGATAATAGTGAGTCACTAGTAAAATACCTAGGTACCTTCGTTGACTCAAAACTATCATGGGAAATGCAACTAGAACATGTTTCTAATAAACTGAGCAAAGCATATTATGCCCTCTTAAAACTAAAACAGGGTGTCCCAACTACGACGCTTTTAACGGCTTACTATAGACTAGTGTATCCACACCTCAGCTATAATGTAATGCTCTGGGGACAGTCTGTCGGTGTGAATCGGATTTTGGTGGCACATAAACGGATTGTGCATTTAATCTTTGGACTAAAACCAACGGAAGGGAAGTTTTCAGATCGCAAAAGATATTGACGATGCCATCAATATACATATATAAAAGCACCCTTTATATATATAAAAATTAAGAACGCTTTACCAGAACTTCAGAACTGCACCTGTGTTTTTGTCATTCTAAAATTATTCGTCATTTTATTTATATATAGGTATCTAATTGTGTACTTTAGTCTTAGTTATAATTTTTGACAAAACCTTGGTCATATGTAAATGATTTTATGAAAGAATAAATTATTATTATTATTATTAATCGACCTGTAAGGTGGATTTTTTGACATTGTCAACTTAACTGCAAAAAGGTAAAAATGCCTGGAATTTCTGCTTTAAACCAATGCCGTCATAGGTTTAGTAGACAGCGGTAGAAGTCAGAGGAATGTGGTTAACCAGAGTGATGTCTCTCGATTTTATTCCAGATATATTGAAACTGGTTCAATTGAAAATAGACTTCGAAGGCATCCAAAACGCAAGACCACAGCAAATCGCGATCGCTTTATTAGAAAACTGGCAAGGAGAAATCCAACAACAAGATCAATAGTTATAAAAGAACAAATTAGGGCAGCACATCATATCGAGGTATCAACTTGAACAATTCGAAGATGGCTACATGAAATAGGCCTGAGAAACAGAAGGCCCCGTGAGTTCTCAAGCTTACACAATTGCAGAAACGGACAACGTTAAATTGGTGTATCGAACATCGCCATTGGAACGTCAATCAATGGAAAAATGTAATGTTTTCCGATGAACCCAAAATTGGTTTAATGTCCGATGACCGACGGGTTCCCGTTCTCCTGCGAGTTCCAGGTCGAGAAGCTAAGGCTGCCAACTATAGAGAAGTGCTAACATATCAAGGCGGTACAACCATATTTTGGGATGGGATAATGTGGAATAATAAAACGCCCTTGATATCTATAACCAAAAGGATGACTGGTCAAATTTACATAGAACATATCCTGGACCCGGTTGTTTAAATGTGGCGGGGTGTTGTAGGTCCAAACTTTATTCATGGATGATAATGCTACCGCACATAGGACGAGAGCAGTGATCGAACATAAAGAAGTAGAGGAATATCAAGTTTGTACTGGGCTTCGCGCTCGCCGGACTTAAATCCAGTCGAAAATGCGGATATATTGAGAAGGTGTGTAAGGAAAAGAAATACATTTTTTGCAGATTTTCCTTATTGAAGCCGCTGTGGAGGAATGGAATGCCAAGAAGAATTGAGCAATGCATTAGAGCTGGTTAAGTTTTTGTGTTACGTCGTCGTTTTATTTTTTCGCGTTTCTTTTTTAATCTCTTTTGCCGCCTTGTCGCTTTGGTATAGTTTCTTTTGCATGTTTGGTTATAAAAACTCGTTTATATTATTTATTTTTTTTAATGGGCAACATCTCTGAAAAAATCTGTAACTGTGTCATCAAATGTAAAATAAACCGTTTGGACCTTATAGAATTTCATCTACCCTGTATTAAAACCCCAAGTATCAAACCTTGCCGTGGAATTTCTAGATATTCAAAAATGTTCAATGGCTAAATGTATTTTTAATTAACTGTATTTGTAAGTTATGGTTTAAAGTTCATATTTTTTTATTCACCCTGTATTAAAAATTAAAGTTTTAAACTTGGTGATTTGGTACAGTAAACCTTTACATATCCGTAGCATATGAACAAATAAAATCTGCATGACCAGTGTCTTCTTGGCAGTCATATTAAATTTTGATTTATTTACATGCTCACGTAATTTTTAGTTTTCCCGGTACAATTCAAGAAAAATTTTCAACTCTGCCTAGGGCTTCAGAAAGTAGAAAGACTCGCCAAACAGGAAGAAAAATTTGTTAAAATCGGTTGAATAATAACAAGAAGCATTTGAAGTTAAAAATCAGTAAGGCATTATATTTGACTAGTGTAATAAAAAATATATCGATTAATTGAAAAATCCATTAATCGAGAAATCAAATATATTCCCCACCCGTAAGTATAGGGCGTTAAGTGTTAATATTTTTAGACTCGAATTTTAACAAAGCTACAATATTTGCCTATACAGAATTTTCAAACTTAAGATGGCATTATCGCTTACTTTCTTATTAATACAGATACGACGTTGGTCAAACTAGCAAAGTAGTGTTTAAATTGGTTATGATGGAGAAAAAAGAAAAACAATTGGCAGTCGTATTTTCGGAAAATCGATAAAACATACTTTTTTGTAATGGAGCATCTTGTGTACCGGTTGTCCAAATAAGAATGGTCTCAGGCCATAACTAAGTAACCGATGATCACACAATTATGGGGAAAAAATATTTATGGGTAAATCGGCCAGGAAAAATCGCTGGAAATTATTTTCAAGTTCGAAAAATGGCAGCTAGGGGGCGTAACAGCAACTCAAAAATTGAAATACCCATTTTCTCTTGAATTTTCTTAATTAAGGTTCGTCGAAAATATGAGCATTGTATTCTTCAGGCCATTATGTAACTTTATGCTATTTATCATTTTTTTAATTTTCAATAATTAATGTTTTTTCTTTCAAACGTTTATATATCTCTGTTCTGGATGAATCCATTACATTGAACTTGTTTTAAAAGGTATCGAAGAGTGAAATAAAAATCCAGGTCCGTATTTAAATTAAAAAAGTTGATGATGGTCACCCGAATCCGAAACGTCGGATTGAAAAACTAACCTCACCAATTGGTAGAGGAGAAAAAGTGACAATGATGAAGTGAAAATTATTTTCATCTACCATTTCAACTAAGCCTAAAGTGATAGAAAAACCATAAGAGTTATTTTTTGTTTTTTAGAATTTTTAATATTGTAGGTATAGTTAAAATGACAGATGAAAATAATTTTCACTTCATCATTGTCACTTTTTCTCCTCTACAAATTACTGAGGTTAGTTTTTTCAAGCCGACGTTTCGGATTCGTCCGACCATCATCAACTTTTTTAATTTAAATACGTACCTGGATGTTTTTCTTTGTTATTCGATACCTTCTATAACCTTCAATTAAATTATGATGAAGTCATATGATTGTTTTGAGAAAATCCGTATTATTTGAAGAAATGCGAAAAAACGCGATCTAGTGACCACTAATAGAATCATTACGGCACAGTTATTAGCTTTAAGTGAACAGCAAAAAAAACTGAATGTTGAAGCACTTCCATATTTGAAGAAAAAGTCCAAAGTAGTTAAGTCTGGAGAGCCTGGAGGCAAACGAACAGAACCGTTTGGTTGTTAAGTATGTATTACCAAAAATTATTAATTTTTTGATTATGAGCGGCTATTGGTCAACATTTCAATTTACCGTGCACCTGTTAGTATTCCCTCGAAAAAATAGGATCCATAATTCTTGACTCGATCAGTCAAACTAGTAGGGTATATAAGGAGGGGGTTTAGGGACAGAGAGTTACCTCAGAGCCATTTTGTTTTACTAAATACAAACGAAATGTAAATATAGTAAGTAGTAAGTAAACTGACTGAAAGCAAGGACTTTGTTTTTAAGATAGTAAGGCATAATTAAAACTTTTTCAAATTTTAATTCTCTATCAACTTGGAATATTGTATGCAGGGTGTCCCATTAGAAAAAAATGTTACGTTTTTATTGATTTTTCGAGAACAGATTTTTCATATTTTTTCACCATCATAATCAGTCTAAATAAACACGGTACTTTCTAAGTTGGCCGACTTCATAGCTGCATTAATAATAAAGTTTCAAAAATCTATAGGACACTGTCATTACTTCTTTACTATGGGTTCATTTAACCAAGATACAATGGTTGCCCTGAAAATTAAAAATTTACAAAATCATCCTGTATTTTAAAAACAAAGCGGGTTATAACAATTTTCTTTGTGGCAACTTTCGTTTCATCAAAAAGTAGCAACACTTCGTGAAAACCGTTTCTACCTTTACAAATTAGATGATGTGTATTCTATGATTGTCTTAGTGTCATACAAAACGCTGCCAGATAAGGAATCCTTTACCTCTCTGCCTGTGGGGGAAAATTCATTTAATTAGGTAGTTTCTGTACCTAAGATTCTAATAACTACCCCAAAGCACAAATATAAAGAGTGTGATTTTTTCTATTTAAGAAAAAAAAACTATTTTGTATTTTAAACTAGTTCCAAACTAGGTTATAGTTTTAGGACAAGCTAACGTAATTATATTAATGTAGATAACCCAGTATCCCTCATCTAGTCGATAATATTTTATAGATCATTTTCGCTTTTCACATTTTTTTTTTGTTAACTTTTGTGTATAAATTTTATTGCACTTTTATGATGTATTGTAATGATCAAAAATTGACGGGTGGTAATCATGAATATCGAATATGCTATTCTGGAAAAATTTGACAGAAAGAATAACAAGAACATTTGGTGATCTTTATTGCAGGAGATCGGGGACACAGAATGATTGAATTGAGCTGTCTGGTCTCCTGGAGTCAAGTACCCTGAAAATGCCTCGAACTTTCGAAGGCGAAACGGCTAAAAATAAAACAATCTAGACACTGAATTCCTAAATACACTGTGACCCACTTAAAAACGAAATACCCCCATACAATTTTAGTTTATCGTCCGATTTTGATGAACTTTTGTTTGAAAGTATACAATAAAAGACACAATGCCTCTATTTTTCAACAAAATTGGCCAAATTCAAATTGACACCTGTCTTATGAATTTACTTCTAATCAAGTATCCCTTCCAAAAATTGAAATACAATGAAAACATTTTTTTTTGAGTAACATTAGGCAAAACTCACTAGAAGAACTACGTCTTAGAACAGCTGCTGCGGGCTTAGAAATTTCTCTAGAAGAACCGAGAAAACTGAACATAAAATACCAAGTGTTTTGAATTAAATGACCATTTGGTGAAATTAACAAACATTTTGTTAACATATTCTTTTTACTTTCTGGCGACTGCTGTTACAAAGAATAACAATTGTTTTTAGTTCAAATTTACCTAATATAAAATCATAAGAACTATGTGAATATAAATTTCTTCACCCGATTATTAATTTTTTTTTTAGAATATTCGGTGCTAATCTATTTGCTGGAGTTGTTAATCCAGTGAAGTACTCAGACAAATCGGTAATATGATTTTCCGAATTTTTAAAAAAGAAGAAACAATGCAGCTCTTGGCTTTTCTAAAAAATACTAGCTCTAAGCATTTGAGGTATGGTTTTTAGCATTGTATAACTTAAAAAAAAACAGAGTTTTTCAAAATCAGACGATAAGTAGCAAAATTGGGGATTCCTCTTTTAAATGGAAAAACCTGTTCGTTATTTATTATTGCGAAACATTTTTTGGAATAATTCTTTGGATAAAAATAAAAAAAGTTGCAATTAAGTCTTTCATCCGCTTTTTTTTGTAACTTTTTTAAGCATATATATGAGAAAAATAAGGTACAATGCGATCAAATTATCTTGATAATATGTTAACCTGCCATATCTCCTTTAGTTTTAAAGTTAGCCATATGAATCAAAAAACCATTTGCAGGGTTGTTTAATGAGTTTTTTCTAATAATTCAAAAAGTTCACAAGATAAGTTGTATTTTTTTTAGATAGAACACGTTTTACAAAAATGGGTCTCTTTTTGCAGATTATGAATATTTCTGCTTTACTAGTGATATCAAGATAAATTGATTACACTATATGTCATTGTTTGTTTTAACTCTGATATTTGTTTTCCATAGGGGAATCAAAAATACCACTTCTTTCACACTCAGGAAGTATGTCTTGAAAATTAACTTCTAGGTTTGAAAGTTAATAATAAATCAAAAAAAGTTTTATATTTTTTAAATTTATTCTTACTGTTGATATTTATGGTTATCCTTTCATTTTTGATCTAGATATTTCTATTGGTTACTTATTGATATTTAATGAGACTATTATAAATAATGTCGGTATTAATACCTTGAATATTAATACTATAAGACGATTAAATATATTTAGATAAACAAAATTTTTGTAGTCTGAAATATTTAAAGTATTAAGATACCTAGGCTTGGATTTACTATTTTACTTTATTCACCTTATCTCAATAGAGATATTGGCATGTCTGTGAACCAGTCGATATCACAGATATTTTTTTTTAATATGGTTGATTACCCTTAGCATAACGATGATGATAATGAAAATATGATAATTTTCACAGAACAGAAGTGGACATGCTGTTATTATGTTTTGCCCCCCCCCCCTCCCCTAATCTCAGTTTGTGTTGTTTTTATCAAGAAAAGTTAAATACAAAAATAGCGGCCAAAAAATATGTATTTTTAAATGGAACACCCCATGTAATATTGCATTTTTGAATTCTTTTGAAAATTTTAAGTATGGACAATTAAAAATCGTTTGTTTTTTGACAGTTTCAATCCACAGAACTGATAAAGATCTTTTTGCAACTAAATTTTTTTTTAAATATGTTCTCTTAAAATTTTTTGTAAACTTTTTACTATTAACCTGAGCTAGCCTAACACTAACGGGATTTTGTTTAAAAAAATCTTTCTTTTAATATATACCCGGAATTTTGTTGGCTCTTCCGCGCGCTTTCTTTACAGCTGACTTAGCCCATTCTAAACTAACTTAATCTGCATTTTTATTATAAGTTTTGTTTAAAAAATATGAAAGCACCGCTTCCAAAAATGTTTATATTATACTACGCGGAAATAAATGGCACACCAATAGGAAGCTTCCTAGATTCTTCGACTATATTCGCTATCGTTCGTGGGTTAACATCTGTACAGTGTTGCCACCTGGAGAAACGAAAAGAAAAATTTTTCATAAAAAATCCTGACAATTATATAAAAAGACTTAAGCCCATCTGTCTATCAGTTTATAAACATAATGCTATATAAAAATATCTCTAGCATCATAAACATATAACATATTTAAATTTCACTCAAAATGACCGAAGGAGCAAATTGAAAAATGATTATTTATATAATAAATAAATATTTTTTTTATTATATAAATAATTTATTTTTTATTATGCGCGGAACACAATGAAGTTTTCCGTATCCGTTTTACTCAAAAACTACTAAAAACTAACCTACAAAAACAAAACCTTAAAAGGAAGTACACATTTGTGGTACATGCTGTTATTATGTTTTGCTCCCCCCCCACTAATCATCAGTTTGTGTTGTTTTTATCAAGAAAATTTAAATACAAAAATAGCGGCCAAAAAATATGTATTTTTAAATGGAACACCCCATGTAATATTGCATTTTTGAATTCTTTTGGAAATTTTAAGTATGGACAATTAAAAATCGTTTGTTTTTTGACAGTTTCAATCCACAGAACTGATAAAGATCTTTTTGCAACTAAATTTTTTTTTAAATATGTTCTCTTAAAATTTTTTGTAAACTTTTTACTATTAACCTGAGCTAGCCTAACACTAACGGGATTTTGTTTAAAAAAATCTTTCTTTTAATATATACCCGGAATTTTGTTGGCTCTTCCGCGCGCTTTCTTTACAGCTGACTTAGCCCATTCTAAACTAACATAATCTGCATTTTTATTATAAGTTTTGTTTAAAAAATATGAAAGCACCGCTTCCAAAAATGTTTATATTATACTACGCGGAAATAAATGGCACACCAATAGGAAGCTTCCTAGATTCTTCGACTATATTCGCTATCGTTCGTGGGTTAACATCTGTACAGTGTTGCCACCTGGAGAAACGAAAAGAAAAATTTTTCATAAAAAATCCTGACAATTATATAAAAAGACTTAAGCCCATCTGTCTATCAGTTTATAAACATAATGCTACATAAAAATATCTCTAGCATCATAAACATATAACATATATAAATTTCACTCAAAATGACCGAAGGAGCAAATTGAAAAATGATTATTTATATAATAAATAAATATTTTTTTTATTATATAAATAATTTATTTTTTATTATGCGCGGAACACAATGAAGTTTTCCGTATCCGTTTTACTCAAAAACTACTAAAAACTAACCTACAAAAACAAAACCTTAAAAGGAAGTACACATTTGTGGTACATGCTGTTATTATGTTTTGCTCCCCCCCCCCCCCCCACTAATCTCAGTTTGTGTTGTTTGTATCAAGAAAAGTTAAATACAAAAATAGCGGCCAAAAAATATGTATTTTTAAATGGAACACCCCATGTAATATTGCATTTTTGAATTCTTTTGGAAATTTTAAGCATGGACAATTAAAAATCGTTTGTTTTTTGACAGTTTTAATCCATAAAACTGATAAAGATCTTTTTGCAACTAAATTTTTTTTTAAATATGTTCTCTTAAAATTTTTTGTAAACTTTTTACTATTAACCTGAGCTAGCCTAACACTAACGGGATTTTGTTTAAAAAAATCTTTCTTTTAATATATACCCGGAATTTTGTTGGCTCTTCCGCGCGCTTTCTTTACAACTGACTTAGCCCATTCTAACCTAACATAATCTGCATTTTTATTATAAGTTTTGTTTAAAAAATATGAAAGCACCGCTTCCAAAAATGTTTATATTATACTACGCGGAAATAAATGGCACACCAATAGGAAGCTTCCTAGATTCTTCGACTATATTCGCTATCGTTCGTGGGTTAACATAACACTGTACAGTGTTGCCACCTGGAGAAACGAAAAGAAAAATTTTTCATAAAAAATCCTGACAATTATATAAAAAGACTTAAGCCCATCTGTCTATCAGTTTATAAACATAATGCTACATAAAAATATCTCTAGCATCATAAACATATAACATACCGTAAAGTGGGGTGACTTTTCCAAATATTTCATATTTTTTTACCATAAAAGTTTTCATAAATTTAGTTATGCCTTCTCGCTGAAGTATGTGAAATTTTGGTACTTAAGAAATAACTATTCTAAAGTACAATAATATAAACCAATTGCAATTAATTTTTTTTTATTTTTAAAAATTTGGCAATCTCACCTTTATTTTGGGGTGACTTTGCCGATGCTTTTTAAACCTATTGTATGGTATTCTAACAACTGGATATGGGTCAGTTTGCCATCTAAAAGATGTTTTTAAATAGGGGAGCACAATTTTTTGAAAAAAAAAATATATACCTAAAATTATAAAAAACACAAAATTTTTCAAAATTTTTATTTGACATTAAATACGATTCTTTTTACAAGAAAATATTGATTGTCAATAACAAAACAAAATTTTGAACCAAATTTGGCAACAGTTAAACAAAAATAAACTCAAAAATTGTGTTTAAAAAATAAAATAAACTAATTTTTATTATTTTAAGTAATGAAAACATTGTGCTTTATCTACCTCTACATTAGATTAAAGTCATTTATTATATTTGAATCAAATGTGAAAATGTTCCTTGAAGAGGAAGGGCACGTTGGTTTTGGTAATACTAACATAACTTCACTCCTATGAATATCACTTATATCGTCTACCAGTGGAAAAACAAATTTGTTATCAGTTTTTTTTCTTAAAAACTTAACTGTCAAGAAATCTTCGCCTTCGTCACTCTGTTGCAAAACAGTTCCTATATAATATTTCGTTGTTTTTTTTGTCGAAAATTTAACGATCAGAAAATCATTGTTGTGTATTTTTGTATCTATCCCATTTTCGTTGTTGCTTTCATCACTTTCGTTTATTCGTTTTCATCGCTGCTAATACTTGGCGTGTCCTTGCCATTTTCTTCTACAGTTGTAGTTGTTAGCTCGTCAGTATTGTGGTTTTCTTTCGATTTTTTGACGTTACTAGGACCAGCTGACATTCTATCGATATCGTCTAGAGAAACCGACCGACCAGGCTCAATATTGATCATCTTCTTCCTTTTTGGCCGAGAATCAGTATTTGGACGCCTCTTCTCCTCTAAGTACTGCAATAACGCTTGATCTATTGATCCACTTATTCTCTGCTCTACATGTTTTTTCGGCATCCTTTTGAGAACTTGACTTTTATCCAAGGGGTAAATTCCAGCGGCTCTAAAAGCATTTTTAATTATTTCCGTATTATTAATCTCCATTTTATCCATAAGTTTTTTCAGTAGGCTTGGAAAGGTGGACTTATTAAGTGCTTTATCCCGGGGATTTTTTAATTTATAATTTGTTAATATACTTCGCCAAGTTGCCTTTAATGAACGAAAATATCCCACATCAAGTGGTTGTGTCAGGTGAGTGGAGTTTGGGGGAAGGAAAGTAAATCGTAAGTTATATTGTTGACAGATCCTTAAAACAGCTACATTTAGATGAGACGACAAATTGTCACCAATAACCAGCTTTGGACCTTCATAGGTTTTTGCCCAAGGAATTACTATTTTCTCAAACCAGTCTTAAAAACAAAATTGATCAAACCAGCCCGACTTTGTGCGATTGAACCTGCTTCCTTGTGGGCCGCCTATGCACCATTGATCGTACAATCTTTCTGCCTTGTAGACAACATACGGTGGCAGCACTTTGCCTGAGGCAGTAGCAGCAAACATGATTGATATAGAGCTTTTGGTTGAGTTCATGATCCTTTCTGGATATTTTGTGTGAAAAATACATTTAACCGCACCCGGATCGTCCGTAACATTTGTCTCATCGTAGTTGAGTATTTGGTCCGGTGGAATGTCCATAATATGTTGTTGTAAATTTTTAAAATAATTATTTATTTCTTCTTCTGTTTTTTCGGCTCTATTTCTCTTAATATTCTGGCACGTCCTATTTGTCAGCCGCTGTTTGTTCCTTTTAATGAAAGCCAGGCACCATTCCTTACCAGGAATATTACTTTTAAATTTGCTTATAGACATGCCTTCCATATCCAAATAGGATTTTACAAGCATGCGCAAGTCGTACATTGTCAGCGGGCTGCCGTATTCTGCTGCGGCAATTAATAAATCAGTCAATGTTCTCTCCATTGCTTCGGATAAACTTGTTTGACCACCCGATTTGTTCATATGTTTTTTCTGAACTTTATTTACTATGGTTCGTCTTGGTATACCAAAAAAATTACCTGCTTCCGTGCTATTCATAACACCCCTTTTGACTGCCTGGACGGCCCTAGCAAGATCTTCAGGGCTGTAGTCCATGTATCGCCGAGACCCAAGTTTTCTTTTATATTCCCTTGGCATGGCTGAAAAAAAGTGCGGGGTGAGTTTGCCATTGCCAATTATTTCTAACATTTTAAACTTGACAACATATCAAAAACATTATCCGACTCTCCAAACATAACTACATAACCACACAAAAATTCAGCTTACGATTACAATGCATATAAGAGCTCTAAATCTTAGCAACACACTCTACTAGGCATGCAGTATTTTATAGGCTAAACTTACCTTATTATATCTCTTTGTTGACCACAAATGTTTAGATTTATTGGCTAACACAGCGTTCAAACACGTTCTAGGTATCGTTCGCGCCAAATATCCGAACAGCAGTGTTGCCAACTTATCAAAAAAATCCTTTTTTATGTCTATGTGTATAAAATGGCAAAGTCACCCGCTCAGGCAAAGCCACCCCATTTTACGGTATTTATATTTCACTCAAAATGACCGAAGGAGCAAATTGAAAAATGATTATTTATATAATAAATAAATATTTTTTTTATTATATAAATAATTTATTTTTTATTATGCGCGGAACACAATGGAGTTTTTCGTATCCGTTTTACTCAAAAACTACTAAAAACTAACCTACAAAAACAAAATCTTAAAAGGAAGTACACATTTGTGGTACAAAAATGGTTGATAATTTTAATGCTGGAACTAAATATATAAGCCTTTATTTGACGGCAACGAATGAAGTAACTTTCATTGTGTTCCGCGCTTCAGCATTTAATTACAAGCGAGGTCTCTCCGGTCAAAATCCCCGATTGGGTTACGTGTCGTTTTGGCCAACCATATTAACGTATATTTTCTGATATAATAATACAGGATTATTTCGGCGGACTATAAACACGTTCGATAATTTTCGTTGAGTTTTGGGGGCCCCAATAGCATTTCAAAAGTTGTGCGTTTTAATTCCGGGTCGGAAGTAAACTTCTTTTAGTTTTTTTAAACTTATATAATTTTTTTTATGTAGTTGAACGGATCCATTCCTGGTTAGCAAAAGGTTTGTCAATAAAATAATCTATAAAACGTATAAAAATAAATTAAAACCTTGCTAATATTCCAATAGATCGGAATACAAAAGTTCTAACCACACTACGCAACAACTTGTTACGTTCTAGACGCGCGTTTCGCTAACCAAGTTAACATCATCAGCAGATAGGTAAATGTGGTCACACTTGGTTGCACAGTTGTCGAGTAACCAATAGAGGGGACTGTAGGGAATAGGCCCTCTGTCTTTATTTACTGCTTTCTTACCATATTTAACTATTTCTATACTCTCAAATGCATCCAATAATCTATTATTAGATACATTTTTAATTAACTTAAGATTATTTATTCCTATTTGGTGATTGTTTTCCAAAGCATGTTGGGCAACGCTTGACTTTTCTGTTCTTTCGTATCTTAAATGCGCCATGTGTTCTTTAAAACGAATGTTTATGGAGCGTTTAGTTTGCCCAACATATTTTAGATCGCAGTCATTACAGCTAATTTAGGGGTTCCAAGAAGATTTTTCAAACCGTTCTCCGTTTTGTAGGCTAGTCTAAAACCTACGTTTTTAAATATTTTTCTAGACCTCTCAGATATCTGGGATCATATGGGATTACTATGAACTTATTGGGAGCCTCAGGTGCTTGAAGAGTAGTGGCATCTTTTAACATTTTCTTATGCTTATGTCTATTTACTAATTTAATTCAAATTCAAATTCAAACATGCTTTATTATCGTAAATACATAGTATTTGTGGACAAAGCTTAGTATACTATAAAACAATATATATATATATAAAGAAAAATAGATAAAAAATATATATATAAAAAAAAAAGAATATAAAGTAAGTAAAATAACAAAAGAAGATAAATACAAACAACAAAGAACAGATAACACTATGTCAAAATATTAAAATAGTAAAATAGAACAGACTCGAAAAAAAAAATTCGATAACTTAAGTTTTACTCCCAGTTGCACTCAAAATATTCATTCAGATTATAAAATGCCTTGTCTTTAAGAAGTGATCCAACTGACTTTTTGAAGCATGTTAGAGATCGTGCTGTTTTAAGAATATTTGGTAGATGATTGAAGATCTTAATACTTAAATATACTATGGAGTTCCTAGTCAATTCAGTTCGCGGAATTGGCATTGGAATATTGCAGTCATGTCTAGTATTATAAGGTCTATTAGAAGAGGCAGTGTCAATAAGATGTAATCCGAACTTTTTATAAATTAAACAAGTTGTCTCAAGTATAAAAAGACAACTCAAAGTCAAAATTTTTAAGTTTTTAAATAAAGATCAAATGCATCCAATAATCTATTATTAGATACATTTTAAATTAACTTAGATTATTTATTCCTATTTGGTGATTGTTTTCCAAAGCATGTTGGGCAACGCTTGACTTTTCTGTCCTTCCGTCTCTTAAATGTGCCATGTGTTCTTTAAAACTTATGTTTATGGAGCGTTTAGTTTGCCCAACTTATTTTAGATCGCAGTCATTAGAGCTACTTTCATAGATGCCACTCCTCTCCTTCAAGTCGACTTTGTCTTTAGGGTTTCCAAGGAGATTTTTCAAACTGTTCTCCGTTTTGTAGGCTACTCTAAAACCTACGTTTTTAAATATTTTTTCTAGACCTCTCGTATATCAGGGATCATATGGGATTACTATGAACTTATTGGGAGCCTCAGGTGCTTGAAGAGTAGTGGCATCTTCTAACATTTTCTTATGCTTATGTCTATTTACTAATTTAATTCAAATTCAAATTCAAACATGCTTTATTATCGTAAATACATAGTATTTGTGGACAAAGCTTAGTATACTATAAAACAATATATATATAAAGAAAAATAGATAAAAAATATATATATAAAAAAAGAATATAAAGTAAGTAAAATAACAAAAGAAGATAAATACAAACAACAAAGAACAGATAACACTATGTCAAAATATTAAAATAGTAAAATAGAACAGACTCGAAAAAAAAAATTCGATAACTTAAGTTTTACTCCCAGTTGCACTCAAAATATTCATTCAGATTATAAAATGCCTTGTCTTTAAGAAGTGATCCAACTGACTTTTTGAAGCATGTTAGAGATCGTGCTGTTTTAAGAATATTTGGTAGATGGTTGAAGATCTTAATACTTAAATATATTATGGAGTTCCTAGTCAATTCAGTTCGCGGAATTGGCATTGGAATGTTGCAGTCATGTCTAGTATTATAAGGTCTATTAGAAGAGGCAGTGTCAATAAGATGTAATCCGAACTTTTTATAAATTAAACAAGTTGTCTCAAGTATAAAAAGACAACTCAAAGTCAAAATTTTTAAGTTTTTAAATAAAGGTGTACAAGTCTCTCTAGGGGCACTACGACAAACAAACCTAACTGCTCTCTTTTGTAAAACAAATACTGAACTAAATAGACACTGACTACAACAACTCCAAAAAGCAATGCCATAACGCATGTGACTTTCTACAAGGGAGAAATATGCCATTTATGTACAAAATTATCATTAAATCCATTACTTTTAGCTATATTTTTAATCCGATTCATTTCATTATTAAAACGTTCTTTACTTAATGGAAAATTGACTAATCTGTGAGTTAAGAAATGAAATGCTGTCATTTTGTGTTGACTGTAATGAAATGAATCGGATGTTATATACCCATCAGTATTAGTAAATTTCCTATAAATATCAAATTCTAATTTATCGTTATTTCTAATAACTAACGTGTCGAGAAAAGGTAATTGCCCATTGTTCTACTTTTCGTAGGTAAAATTAATGGAAGGATATTTGTTGTTTAATGTTTATAAGAAATTGTCCAAATTTTCTGTTTTAGTATCAAAAATAGCAAATATATCGTCTACGTATCTATACCACACCCTTGGGAAATATGTAAATTCTTTTTTGAATTGGGTTCTAATCTACCACTAAACACATTTGCAAGGAACGGAGATAAGCTATTGCCCATTGCAGTTCCCTCAAGTTGTTTATAATATTTATTATTGAACCAAAAACAATTTTGATTCATACATAATTTTGTGAGAAGGAAATATTCATGAATAATTTCTTTCTTCAAATTATTCGAGTAGTTCCAAGGTAGAAGGTTTTTACACTGTTTTAAGGTACTTTTTACTTTTACTTATTTTTGAGAATTGAGAAAAACCCGTTATCAAAAATGATAACAGAAGTAAAAAGTACCTTGAAGCAGTGTAAAAACCTTGTGTTCGATAAATTAAAATTCGAACTAAGACATAGTAACCCACAGTTATCTAAACTGTATTGCCTTAAGTCCATGAGACCTATTGTTTCGGCTGATGGATCACCAACGTACAATATTTTAAAATAGAAGAATTCAGCAAATTAAATGTCTCGTACCATAACTTTGACGTTACTAACTTGTTAGAATTCTTAGATAAAATTAAGAATTTTCACTTAAAAGAAGGTGAACTTTTAATATCTTTCGATGTAAGCTCACTGTTTCCTAGTGTACCCATACCCCTAGCTTTAGAGTACTTGAAGGAATTACTTGAATTCAATAATTTGAAGAAAGAAATTATTAATGAATATTGGGCAATTGCTTATCTCTGTTCTTTGCAAATTTGTTTATGGGTAGATTAGAAACACAATTCAAAAAAGAACTCAAGTATTTCCCAAAGGTGTGGTATAGATACGTAGGCGATATATTTTCTATTTTTGATACTAAAACAGAAAATTTGGACATTGGTTTCTTAGAAAACCTTAAACAATAAATATCATTCCATTAATTTTACGTACGAAAAGGAAACAATGGGCAATTACCTTTTCTTGACACGTTAGTTATTAGAAATAATAAATTAGAATTTGATATTTATAGGAAATTTACTAATACTGATAGGTATATAACATCCGACTCATTTCATTGCCGTCAACACAAAATGGCAGCGTTTAATTTCTTAACTCACAGGTTAGTCAATTTTCCATTAAGTAAAGAACGTTTTAACAATGTTATCGGATTAAAAATATAGCTAAAAGTAATGGATATAATGATAATTTTGTACATAAATTAGTCAATAGGCATAAGCATATGAAAATGTTAAAAGATGCCACTACTCTTCAAGCACCTGAGGCTCCCAATAAGTTCATAGTAATCCCATATGATCCCAGATATACGAGAGGTCTAGAAAACGTATTTAAAAACGTAGGTTTTAGAGCAGCCACAAAACGGAGAACAGTTTGAAAAATCTCCTTGGAAACCCTAAAGACAAAGTCGACTTGAAGGAGAGGAGTGGCATCTATGAAATTAGCTGTAATGACTGCGATCTAAAATATGTTGGGCAAACTAAACGTTCCATAAGCATACGTTTTAAAGAACACATGGCACATTTAAGATAGGGAAGGACAGAAAAGTCAAGCGTTGCCGAACATGCTTTGGAAAACAATCCCCAAATGGGAATAAATAATCTTTAAGTTAATTAAAAATGTATCTAATAATAGATTATTGGATACATTTGAGAGTATAGAAATAGTTAAATGTGGTAAGAAAGCACTAAATAAAGACAGAGGGGTTATTCCCTATAGTCCCCTCTATTTACTCGACAATGGTGCAGTACGGTGCAACGAAGTATGTCATTATAAGTATTTCATTCTCCACTAGATGGCACGGTTACTGTGAAATATTAACTTAGGTTTTAGTGTTCAAAATTTCTTAACTAAATTGAGCGGAATTCTGATCCCAATTTAATGTCGAAATAAAAAGTCCAGTGAATAAAGCTGAATTCCCAAATATTTCTGTGTCTCCCAAGCCCCTTAAAAATCCCACGGCAACACTATTTTTGTGTTATCACTTGTATATGAATCAGTATTACATAGGAGAATTGCGGTAAGATATAACTCAATGTAAATTTATACCACATTGTTAGGCAACCGCACATACCTGAAGTCAAAGAGCAAAAAGTTCCTCTGGCTCCCAAAACTCTAATTTTTGGTTTATTTTTCGTTAAACACGAATTCTATCACACAAGCGCACTGTGATGTCAAAATTTGGGATGAATTAAATATATGTGTCGTTCGATACTTTGCAGAGGCGCGGCAACGTCAGCTGGTATTGTACAGATCCAGAGGAAAATGTAACATCCAAACTGCTCGATATCCCCTCGCCGCACTCAAGCGTTTTATCATGAAATGATTGAGAGTATCCGTAAATATGGATATAGAAGAAAATCTATAAATTTTTGAAATATCATATGTCGAAATAAACAACACAGTTTCATCATTATACATTTTTAGGGAATTTGGGGACAATTTTGTATTAAAATTGCTGCTGCCTGTTTCAGTTTGGATGCTAAAATATAAGGCAATTTTGCAGCAGAGTTAAAAATGTACCAATGCGGATCAGTTATTAGATACACGTTGCAACAACGCAACGGGAATACCACAATAGGTGTGGTCGCGGTTAAAAGTGTTTTTGTTTGATGTAACAGCTACTTAGAACCTCCAGTAACTTAAAAATGATCAGGTCACCCGGCATATAGCCAGACATTCATTTGGGGCTTCCAAACAGTCAAACCTCACGAAAACGAGGGCCCTGGCTACATGCCTGGGCCATCGTTCTACGTCTATAAGAAACTAAAGTAACATTATTTCTTTTCGCTTGAACATTAATTTTTATTGATGAGTATCCAAAATTATCGTAGGCAGATTTGGCTACATGTTCAGAACTAATAATTATTTGTAACACAAAAAAAACAATTGCTAAAAAGTTACCCAAATTAAAAATAAAAAAATTAAGACAAACTCGCGACATAGCTGGGTCTCATATGAAAAAAGGGAACGAATGAAATGAGAATAGAGTTAACAAGTCATCCCAACAAGTCAAGAGAAAAGGAAAAATTAAATCAACGATCAATATGACTAACCTGGTTAGACTTTAAATAAATATATGAATAGTAAATCCAAGTCAAATAAACACTTTAACTTGAATCTCGGTTACAAGGTACTTTGCACTAGACGTGTTATTGTTCTTTATTATTATTTATTAACCGTAGCTTAAGTGTTGTAATTCTTTTATAGTTTAGGATATTTATTGGATGAAAATGGGTTTTGTATACTCTGATTGTTGAATGGGTTGAATCTTTTTTGTTATGAATGTTTTCATTAGTTAAGAAATTTGGAATGTCGTGCTTGTGGGTTGGGCAAGGCTTTTAAAACTTTACAATAAATGGTAAATTGAACTATATTAGTTCCTCACAAGGCATAGGATTATAAATTTCGTTTCTGTCTTTGATTTGTCCATTAGAAGAATATGATAAAGGTTTGTGATGAAACATACGTTTTTTTAAGCAGTTCTTGTTATTTTTTTTATATAGAACAATTATAATTAAACAATTTAATTTAATAAGAGTATGATTCAAAAGATATGTCTTTTGGCTTACTTGTTTTAAAATATTGCCTTTAAAATGTTAATATTTTTCTTTCGTTATGTATACTACATGATATATATATATATATATATATATATATATATATATATATATATATATATATAGAATATCTTTAGAACAGTTTTTTTTTTTACATTTACTATTGAGAAATAACGTATGTTTCCATAGGTTTTGTCACAAAAAAAAATCAAATATTTTTAAGTCAGCAAATGTTTATTAGAAATATTTTTGTTTGCACAATAAGTGCAGTATTTGATAACATAATTTAATTATATGTAGGGGTTCATACTACTCCATGAGGGGCAATTTTTATCGGATATTTCACATCAATTTCCCAGACCTTATTCAAATTCCTACGCCGTAGTTTTTCTTCATTTTAGACTATCCAGCATCCATCGTAGAGTTTTTGTATTAAAAGTGTATACAAATCTGCAATGGGATGTGCCTGTGGAAAGTTTGGGAGGGTTATCATTTTTTGGTACAAATGGATTGCTATTTTGTGTTTCTCTTGCATAATGTCAACGCCAAGTCGGGCCAGAACATTATTTCATCTCCAACATGATGTTCTTAAATAAAGTCAACGAATTTTGTGAAGTGATTATCAATATACTGTCTGCTGTCCAGTGTTTCTCCCCATACACGAGCCATATAAGGCCTTGCTACACTTTTTGAAGAAATTGCATACCAAAATAAAGTTTTGTCTGTAAATTTAGCTCTTTCCTTGAACCTCACTCTCTTCTTTGTATAGAATCCGTCATTACTTTTGATTTCTTAATTCCCCAAGGTAAATTACTTCTCGTCAATGATAATTAACAGACTTGTTTGCAAAGTAAACTCGTCAACATCGGGGTATTCGGGCTAGTTGGTTACGGGTGTATCTTGGACATTTTTGACTTTTTGACCACTTTTGAACAAAATTGTGGTGCCAGAAGTCCGATTCTTACTGGCTAGTTTCCTGATACTCCCAACAACCCTATTTTTAACTCTTCTTATCACTCTTCTGCACTGCTGAGTCTTCCACTTTTCGAATTCCGCTATAGTTTGATATATAGTCTAGCTGATATATCTTAATTACGGAAAATACTCAGTCGTTGGGCCTTGCATGTACCCAACTAAATTATAAATACTTTGGCAAATTTCCAGTTTGTTTTTGGACATTTTTCGCAAAGGGTCTTAAAATATCGATATGTCATACTGAATCCCAGGAAACAAACAAGTTTCCAAAGCCCATTCCGATAAGTTGCAAAAAAGTAAAAAAAAGTTACGATTTTTTAAAATTAAACTACAAATCAAACGATACCATACTTTGAAGCCGAATATAATGGAAGTTATTCGACTTTTCACACAAAAACCAAGCAGATTCAAAAACTTCAATCTGTTTTCTACACATTTCCAGTTTACTCTTGGTTTCTAGTATGTACCAAAATACTAGAAATTCTAACTTTAAAGCATCCAGTCACATTAGATAAAACGTAGCTATTGCCGCTGTCAAAGGTAAATGAGGATATATTTAAATAATTTAATTTAATTTTAGGGCAGGAGAAAATCTGAATATTTTTAGAGAAATAGCCACAATTTGGGAGGTAACATTTTCCCAAATTTAGTAAGATCTGCTTAAGAAAATTAGCTGTCATTTCTTATGTAATTTCCGATATTTATATAAACAAGGAATATATAGACCCTTCGGAGTGATGGCAGTTGCTTACTACTGAAACAATTTTCGTAATGGTGTTGATACAGGCGTTTTGTATCTTTATATATACCTAATATGAGGTTGATATCCCCTGTATCATTTTATTTTGGTACTTTTTTTCACATTTTGTTTAGTACACGTAAAAATAATCAACCCAAACCCATAAGTGTGTGCAATGATCCAATTTCTTAAACCATTTTTCATTATAAGTTGCTTCCTCTTTTTACCTTTTGAATACGGAAATATTCATTTGTTTTCATATTTGAAAATATTCACCAGAATATCACCAAATTTTGTAATAGGTATCCAATTCCTAATACTCGTCAAGCTTTATTTTTAACAATGAAAAACAAATTTTATTTTATATTATCTAACACTTATTTCAAATAAGAAAATAAATATTGCAAATCCAAAAGACTATATTAAGTTTTGTAGGCAATGTGTGAGAAAACTTCTGGTGAATATCGTTACTGAATAATTGTTTTTATACGTACATACTTCCCCAGTGATAATCGTAATTATGTAATGCAGCTAATTCTATTGTTGTAATTAATTGTAAAGTTTATTTAACATTACTGAATTGTTTTAACTATTGCGATATTATAGTATGAATTTGACTAGTCATTTTTATTGTCTATGTAACATTGTATAGAACTTTATTATACTGGTTTTCTTTTAAATTGTGTTTTTAATTTGGTTTACCTCTCCTAAACGATCATATTGATTCCCTGTAAAAAAAATCGTTTTCCCATTAGTAGTAGTAATATAGTTTATTTCTCAAAAAAATGCTACTTTTACACTTTATTCACGTAATTCATATATCAATCTTGCTTGTTTAGTAAATATTCTTTTCGCACTTTTTTTTTTAAATTTATTTAGTGACCTTTGAGACCCAATAGTAGATGGTTTTACATTGTTATAATTTATCAGACCATTATAAAACGCTGACTGATGATTTCGAAATTCTATTCAGGTAAAAACTTTGACAATTTCTAGTATCATATGTGTGGTTCTGGCAATCGGTATAATAAAATTCCACAAATGTTTATAATTTTTTTAACATGAATGATATCTTTGTAGATTTATTCATGCTCAAAATTATACGCATTGCTTTGTTTTGTAATATTTAATTTGTTTATTATACCTTCACCGGCATTACATAACATCTTTTTCGAAAAGTTTAAATCTTTACTCATTAGTAATTGTCTCCTTCCCGGTTTCTTTTTAATCTTAAAAAGTTGAAGGTTTCCAAAAATAGACCAAATACGTTTTTTTTATTTTAATACTTTTCGGGAGATGTTTACTACCATCATCAGGCTAAAATGACACAATTTTTGTTTAGACGAACAAATTAAAAAATGTAAAAAGAAAATATTGCTAGAAGTTTTTTTTGAGGTTTTGGGAAATTGATGAGGTATACTGGTAATATCACGAACAACCAACCAAACTATATTATATAATAATACAAAAATATGTTTTGTTTGTGATATTACATGTACATGAACCTCGTTAATTTTCCAAATCCTTAAAAAAACAAAAAGAAAACTTCTACTATTGTTTTTTCTTTTCACATGATTTACATTTCTTATTTTGTTTGTCTTAACAAAAACTGTATAATTTTAGGCTGATGATGGTAGCAAAAATCTGCCGAAACGCATCAAAATAAAAAAATTAATATTTAGTCTATTTTTAGAAACCTTCAACCCTTTGATAACTCTTTTTAAATAATTTGTTTTTTTTGCGAAATTATTAAAATAAATGTCAAACTTTAAATTTGAATCAATTAAAATTTCTAAGTTTTTAAAAAAGTAACCATTTCTAAAGTTTCATTATCAACTGATTGCATTTAAATTATTTCCAAGATCATATACTTAGTTTTTGAGACATTTAATTTTAGTTTAATTTTAGTCAATTATATATAACGTTTCATTAAATATTTAACTTATTTGCAATGTTGTTAGTATCTATTCCGTTTACATATATTAAAGTATCATCAGCAAATATCCAGAAGTCCTTCGAACTTTTTCTGCTGCTTAATGGTAATGTCATCGAGAGTTGGAAATATTTATTATACTGATCATGCTCGACGAAAGCATCATAGAATACAGTGGTCCTACACCAAAATTACACACAAAGAGCAGCAATAGTTGAAAAAATTATAAAATACATACATGTATTTTGAAATAAGATAGATGTCATATAATGTGCAAAAACGATCTCGTAAAATAATATTCACTTCCACTGAGGACAGCTCAGATATATATATTATCTATAAGGCACATCAAGGACTGTGTTTTTTAGATAATCAATAGAATTATATGACCACACGTTGACAGAACAATATTCTGTTCTACAGAACTAAGAGTCTTAGATATAACCTGAATTATCTCTATTAAAATTTTATTAAAAAAAATAATAAAAATATTTGCTTACTTATACTTTTATTAGGCCTTAGATCTAAATATATATTTTCCTACGGAACGCGAACCTACTTGTCCCATAGTCCGAGTTCTTTCATTCTAGTCTGGAAATACTGTTGCAAGGTAACGGCGCACTCATAGTACATGGTGTGTGGTAAATTGTATATTTTGCAGTTGGTAAAGATCCGCATCATGTCGGCGATAAACAGTCTCCTGGACACATAATACTTTGATTTTAATCTTTCGGTCATTGTCTTGAGATCTGAAAAAATATCTCATGTTAAATATACAGGATGCAATTTTTATTTTGAAGGAGCTTTTTGGCCTTTTGCAGGGTAAAAAATTATATAAATATAGACTAAAGGAAAAATAATTTTAAAAATTGTGTGCCCAAATATGTAGATTTAGGGCTTAGAATTGCGTCAGGCTGCATTCTGTACAAGTTGATCCAAAGGAAAAAAGGACAAATGCTTTATATCTTCATTATTATAAAACATAACTAGGATTTTAATGGTAAGTTCAGATTTATTTTCGGAAAAACAATGTAACAACAAACAAAAAGATATGTGATAAAACTGTCCAATTTTTCTTACTTTGAATGTAATTACCCATATTTTACTAAATTTTTGAAATCTAGGGAATAACTAAGCAAATTTTATACAACATATGTTCCTTGTAGAAATGTAACTGTCTCCGAGATATTTAAGGTTAATTTTTTAACTTTAAACACGCGTCATAAAAACTATATAACTAGCAGAAACAAATAAAGCAAAACAAGATTACGGATAACTATTTTAAGTTAGCCTTATTTATCCAAATGCTAATATGTATTATATTTTTATATACTCATCAATATTTTGGTAATCTTTAAAGATATTCAGAATAGTAAGGTATGAATTGGGGACTCAAACCAAATATGGTACAAATGGTATGGCCACCTCTACACATTGTAATCCAGGGGGAGGCGAGAATGGGCAATATTATGTTCCCGTGTGAAGAGTATGCTCGCGTTTAAGCGCTCCGAAGTAATTTGTTCTTTTCGTGTTGTAATAGTTTAAATCTATGTACTGTTTTATGTGTATTTGTTCGTGAAAATTGTGCCAATGTAAGTGAGTTATTTTCAAATCTGTACGCATTCAATTATCCACGTAAAACGTGAAAAACTATCCTCCAAATCTTTCCAATTTCTATAGTAAAGAAACTCTGTCTATGGTAGTATTGTTTTGCTTATCAGCATTAACGACAAAAAAGGGGGCTTGAAAACTTTGGAAATAAACGATTGTGGCAGCATCGTACAAAGTAAAGAATAAATAGTGCAGTATTATAATAAATTGGAATAAATAGTGCTTTACCTAAAGGATCAGTGCTCGCTTGACTCGCATAAATATATCTATACCAGGGACATTTAAAAATTTATTGTAGCTTGTTGAAATTAATTTTTTGTCCAATCTCTTAACGAGTTGGATATTTTGAGCATGGGTGAACCAAGAATAAATTTACGAAGACTTTTAAGGTCAACACCCAGAAAAAGTCCTTTAAATTACTGAACATGTAGAAAAAAATTAGTATAACATAAGCTATACTAGTATTACCTGTGATGAAACTGAATGTAACGAGAACAAAGATACACAAGAAAATATAATTTTATCGTTACAAAATAAATTTGCTGACAGGCACTCTAAGATTGAACTCTTGGAGCATGAAAATGAGAAAAACAAGAAAAAGGTCGACTTTTTATTAAGGGATCTAAAACACAAAAAGGACGAAATTCAAAGTTTAAAAAGTGTTATTGAAAACATGAACAAAATACATCTAGACCAGTTACGCAATGACAAAGAAACTGTTTCCGCAGAAACACAAACGAAACTCCAGATGGTGATAGACTCTGAGGTGCAAACAGACGAATGCATCGACAAACAAACGTTGGAAATAGCCCCGATGGCACAATTAGGGACAAGTGAATCGAGAGCTCCTTCTCTAATGCCAGTGATAAATGTTAAAAATTTACGGAGTAAGACATCTGAAATAGCGAATGTATCATCATCTAATTCTCTGGTAAGTCACACAGTTAACATAAGAAAACGCAGAGTGCTGGTAATAGGCGACCGTTCGGCATTCGGCTGTGCTCATGTACTGAGAAAACATCAGCTAACCGAGGAAGAATGCATAATCGAAGGGTGGGTTAAACACGATGTAAACCTAAGTGATTTGACTCATTCTATTACAAATTGAGCTCTAGTTTTGATCAAAATGACTGTGTTATCTTATTATTAGATCTAAACTGTGCATACCATATAAATACAAGGATAATGGAATCAATTTTAGCAGTTGGAAAATATACAAACTTAATCGTGTCTATAAAATGTGACGTAAAAAGACATTATAGTGTCTACAATAATTTTCTACAATTGTTTAATATTTGTATTAGTAATAGGTTGAGTTTTAACAGGTCTATACGAATCATATATAATCTTAAGTATAATAAAATGTATCGTTTTACTAAACTTAAAATGTGCGAAATATTGGCTAATTACGTTAATACCAAAACGAATAATCTAAACATTGTTTTAAAATCAGTTACAACACAGAATTTGCCGGCCTGTAATTTAAATAATAGTATAAATAGGATAAATCTTTGTAACTCGAGCTGTAGTAAAGTAGATACTGAGGTAAAAGAACTGATTAATAATGTGATTGATGTGGTAAGTAATGTGTGCACGGTGGAGAAAAATGTCATAGAAAAAGATAAACCATCCTCCGATAGTAATTTTTTATATCCCCGTCTGTCCCAGTAGGGACTACAGGAACTTTGAGTAATACATTTATTGAACAAATGCTTTTAAATAATGAATTGCCTAAGCAAAAAGCATCAAATTCTGTTATTTTCTGTCATCAAAACATTCAATGTTTATCCAACAAGATACTCACACTTATTGCAGCTATACAGAATGTGACTTGTGACTGGCAGAGTGATGAGCAATTGAACCAAATAGTTTTACGTAATTATAATCTATGTTCGTCTTTCTCCCGTGCCTCTATAAAGAATGGAGGTGTAGCTATTTTTAAAAATAATTGTTTCACATATAGTGCTACAGTTTGTGATGTTGCTGACTTTTGTGTTGAAGGCGTGTTTGAATGTGCTTCTGTAATTATAAGCAGTTTGAAATTAAAGTTAATTGTTTGTTGTATTTGTTGTTTGTTGTATATAGGCCACCTAAAGGAGATTTTAAGGTTTTTTTTAACATGTTTTAATTTGCTACTCAAAAATCAATTTAATCCACTTACTACCCTTGTTATTGGGGGCGATTTTAACTTAAACTTTTTAGAGCATAGTACACAACTGTCGATTTATCTAGATTTATTAGCTACTTTTAATCTTATACATACTATTAGGAAACCCACGAGAGTAGCTACAAATTCAAGCACATGCATTGATAATTTTTTAATTAGTTCAAACACACAGTTTTCAGCATCTGTTGTTAATCTGGGCTTGTCAGATCACTTCTCTTAGCTTTTGAAAATAGATGTGGTCAGAACTAATAAGAAGGACACCACGGCAAGGTATGTTATGCGACGCGACTTTTCAGATAAAAATGTAACACGTTTTCTAGACTTTTTAAACACAGAGGAGTGGAATGAAGTTTATTCTCGTGAGTGTCCCAATCTTGCTTTTGAAGTCTTTGCCAGGCAATTATTTTATTATTATAAATTGTCATTTCCATTAATTAAAATCAATAACAGCACTCAAAATAAACAAAAAAAGGTAGTTCTATCGCCGGAGCTAGTTAGATAAGATTACTTTGTTCACTAACCTATCAAAAAAAGATATAAGGTACAAGTATATTAGCAAACATATTAACAGTATTTATAGAGAAAAACTTAAACTCTTTTTTACACAACAAAATGATAAAATGATTCAAAACTCAAGCAATAAATCAAAGGCAATGTGGCAAATTATAAAAACGTTACAAAATAAAAACAATTCTTATACGGCACTGAAAATAATTGAAAACGGCGAAATAGTTCCGGATAATCTAGTTGCAAGTAATTTTAATTATCAATTTACTAATGTACCTCTTAGTAATAATAATATCGACAGGGCATTTCTTGATAACTGCGTACCGCCTTGTGTAAATACATTTTTTCTTTCTCCCATTTGTAAATAAGACGTTTTATCATTTATTGTAAACCTTAAGAACTCATATGCCACAGGACATGATGGCATATCCAATAATTGGTTAAAAAAATGTGGTTTTGCTTTGTGTGATGTTTTAACATACTTGATAAGTCTCTCAGCGCAGTATGCAATATTTCCTGAGCAATTGGAGTTTGCAACTGTCATTCCACTTTATAAAAAGGGGGATTCTAATGATTATTCAAATTATAGAGGCATGAGTCTATTAACAAGCATTTCTAAAATTTTTGAGTTGAATTTAAAACGTCAATTATTTAATTTTTTTAATAAAAATAACATTATTAGCGTTTCTCAACACGGTTTTACGGAATCACGCAGTACAGAAAGTGCCCTTTGTGATTTTCAATCGACAGTTGTCGATGCAATTGATAAACATCTTGATGTATTGGGTTTATTTGTGGATTTCTCCCGAGCATTTGATATGGTTAGCCATGAACTATTATTAATAAAATTGCATCGATATGGCATTAGAGGACAGGCATGGAAGCTCATGGAGTCTTATTTGGGTGGACGTCAACAATGTGTTGTGGTGAATGGGATGGGAAGCGACTCATTGCCAGTAAATCAAGGTGTTCCCCAGGGTCCACTACTATATTTTATTTATTCTAATGATCTCACTTCCTACTTAATCAATATGTCCACTGGTACTTTGTCATATCATATACAGATGATACAAACATTGTGATCGTAGAAAAGAGTGCACTATCTCTCAAAAGAACAGCAGATTTGGTTGATGATGGTATTATGTTGTGTTCCAAAAAAAAATGGTTTGGTTATAAATCAAAGTAAAACAAATTTCGTCGTATTTTCAAATAAAACACAAAAAAATGACAATTTTTTACTTCATGGATCTGACCTTGGTCTTATTACACCTTCCAAGTGCTCAGTAATGTTGGGCTTGGAAATTGATGAAAACTTAAGATGGGGAAATCATATAGAAAGTCTATGAATACGATTAAGAAAATTACATGTCAAATTACTGTAGTCAAAATGCTATGATGTAGGTATATTATTCTAATATCCACTCTCACCTATCCTATGGCATCATAAATTGGGGCTCAAGCTCGGACGTGACAAGAGTCTTTTTGCTTCAAAAATATGCTATACGAATTTTGTGTGATCTTTCATGTACAGATTCGTGTCGAGACTATTTCAAGCAATTAAAAATATTGACCTTGGCTGGAATTTACATATTTAAAGTTTCCGTTTTTGCATATCAGAATATTAAAAAACTTCAAAGCAATCGCGCTTCACATGGTTACAGTACTAGAAATAAAATATTACTTCTACCTAATTTACATAATTCCACATTTTTCCAAAAAAATGTGATATATAATGCACATAGGTTTTTTAATAAATTAAATAATGATATTAAAGATGCTGATAATCTTAAATCCTACAAACGTAAATTAAAAAAATATCTAGTGGAGGGTAATTTTTATACTGTGCAAGAGTTCTTAAATCAGTTTTTAGTTTAGTTTTTTTGTTGTTGTTTTTAAGAATGCACGCGTCTAATGTAGTATTTGTATTGTTCCTTTTTTAGTGATTATTTATGTACTTACCTGTAACTTTTATGACTATGTACTTTTACAAGTAGGTATACTAGATTTACTCTTTGTGGCGTTTTCTCCAATTGCTGATTGCATATTATGTACATCTGTTTTATTGGTGAAATAAAATTACTATTATTATTATTATTATTATTATTATTAGTCAAAGTCAAAGTCAAAATATGCTTTATTATCACAAGAAAGAGATTCTCATTGACAAAGCTTTAAATTAACCTAAACAATAAGTAATAGTCATAAATTAAATTTTTTACATAGAAGTTAATAATCATAAAGTCAATTTATTTACATTTAAAAAAAAAACAAAAACGATGTGATACACCTATGATAAAAGAGTTATTTATAATATACACATAAAATAAAATAAAATAAAAACAGGCTACTGAATATAATTTATGTATTTATGTATAACAAGGATCAATCGATATATCAAAATGAGCTGGAAAAGAATTCTTTCGAGGTTATAATAAGCCCTTTGTAACAAAAGTTTTTTTACATCCTTTCTAAACTTTACTGAAGATTGTAGTTTTTTCAACCCTACAGGCAGGTGATTAAAAATCTTTAAGCCATCATAAATAACTGACTTTTTTATAAGAGTGCTCGATGGTATCGGCAATGGGAGGTTATGATGCTGGCGAGTGTAGTGCTGGGAATAAGTGATCCCAAAAACATCACGATATTTAAAGATCAAACAAACAGTCTCAAGTATAAAAAGTGAAGTTAAAGTTAGAATTTTCTTTTGCACAAATAGTCTGCAAGAATCTCTAGACTTTGCTCCACAAAGGTATCTTACAGCTCGTTGTTGCAAGACAAATATGAGATTTAGTAGGTTCTGATTGGAGACACCCCAAAATGCAATGCCATATCTCAGATGTGATTCTATCAGAGCGTGATAAGCTGTTTGTCCTATTTTAGGTCCAAGTTCGTTCATAATAATCCTAATTGCATAACAACCAGAAGCTATTTTATTACTCAACTGCATATGTTTGTCGAAGCACAGTTTGCTATCTATAACGATACCAAGAAATTTCGTGTCAGAACATTTCTCCAGTGGGAAATCACCAATTACCAAGCCCTCGACACTACACTTAAAACTAATTACATGGGTCTTACTCAGATTTAGCAACAATAGGTTTGAATCAAACCAATTTGACACCTTTATCAAGTCTGAGTTGATAATATCTCCCAATGTCTCAACATTTTTGGAGTGCCACAAGATGGTAGTATTGTCGGCAAACAATGTAAATTTTCTTTTAATATCAATAGATGATAGATCATTCAAGTACAGGAGAAAAAGCACTGGTCCAAGTACCGAACCCTGAGGCACACCCATTCATTTAATCGGCCCTCTGATGATGTGTTATCCACAAACACTCTTTGACTCCTTCCCCTCAAGTAGGATTCCAGCCATTCCAGAGCACAACCCCTCAAACCATAACAATGAAGTTTGCGCAGCAGTATATCATGACTCACACAATCAAAAGCTTTTGATAAGTCACAAAATACCGCCGCAACCGCCTCCTCTACATTTATGTTTTTATAAACTCCCTCCAACAATGCAAACATGGCATCATTTGTACTCTTATTTCATTGGAATCCAAATTGTTTGCGATCCAGTATATTATTGCTCTCAAGAAATGACATTATACGTTTTTTAACTAATTTTTCAATGATTTTTGAGAGTGTTGAAAGAAGCGATATTGGTCTGTAATTTGATGGTTGGTTAGGGTCACCACCTTTAAATAGAGGGATTACCTTTGCTGTTTTCAAACAAGAGGGAAATTCGCCACTCTCCCATGACTTGTTAATGGCAGAAACCAAGACATTTACTGCCGCCTCAGGAAGGTTCAGAAATAACCTGGCAGACAATCCATCCTCACCTGCGGCAGTTTTGTTTTTAATTTCATTAAAGGTTTTTTTAAGTTCCACTAAGTCAGTTGGAAAAAAAAAAGAATGAATTTTTTACCTCGTTTAAAGTTAAGTGTTGCAAAGGATCCACGGTAGGAAGCAGTTGCGCAGTCAGGCTCCCTGCAACAGAACAATAATAATTGTTTATCTGATCAACAGACAACTGTAGAGGTTCGCCTTGAGAATTTTGGTTTCCCTTCCCACGTATATCACTCACAATTGACCAGCTCTCTCTCTCTGCCTATTGCTAGATCTTTCAAGACGTTCAGCATAGTACAAATCTTTAGCGCTCCTGATAAGCCTACGGTATAATGATCGATATTTATTAAAGTATTCATTAAAATGCACATCATCAGTATGCTTCCTAATTGCATGCAGTGAACGCATATTTGCAGCTGAAACCTTGAGCCCTTTAGTAAGCCAAGGTTTTTTACTTTTATTTTTAATTTTTTGTTTGGGAAATGAGCTTTCAAATATGCTAGTTAACCTTATGTGAAAAGAATCTAGATGATGAGGTGTATCAAATATGCTATCCCAACATACAGTTTCACACATTTGTCGGAAGCGATCAAAATTATTACCACTAAACAATCTCCCATACCTAAATCTAGAACTATGACACTTATTTATTTCCAAGGGAACCGAAGCAACAATTGCTTCATGGTCTGACAGACCAGCATTGATGACCGAACACACAAAAGACCCAGTAGCAAAGTTTGAGCACATGTAATCAATAACAGATGACGAAAACTTAGAAAAACGAGTAGGACTTTCCACATGCATGACTACACTGTGACATGCTAAAATATTACACAATCTTAAAGTGTTAATAGAGTCATTATCATTAAAGTTAATATTAAAATCCCCACCTAAAATAATGTTTGAGGAGTCCGGCAATTGGGACAGCACTATGTCAAGCCTAGACAAAAAATCATCTACATTTGCCAAAAGAGAACGATAGGCACACAAAATATATATATTAAAAAACTCTGAGAAAACGACAGACAATTTGAAGACCTTTTCAAGACATAAATCATTATATTTTGTAACATTGATAAAACTGTTATAGTTTAGAAAAGACTCACTCAAGAAGATAAAGTAAAATAATTAGGGAGGTATACAATTTCAAGAGGTTTCAGCCAGTGCTCAGTGACCAGTACAACATTCGATTTTTTTTGATCTTCTAAAAACACCAACAATTCGTCAGTTTTATTTCTTAAAGATTGAATATTTATAGCTAAAATTGAAAAGTTAAGTTTATTCTGACCAGTAGTTACTTGGGAACAAGATTGTTGAAATTGGTTTCTAAAAAAAAGAGTTATTATTTATAGGTTCTAATTCCCTACAAGTTATCTCAGATGTATTCTTTATTAAAGGTTCACCCACTCTGGAAACATCCAACCCACAATCGTCAGACTTGTGCGTCAGATTAATATTTGTACTCATAACATCCAACGATTCTGTGACCGTTTTAATAAATATTAAGTTTTTACAAAAATTTCTACACTGAGTCAATTTATTTATTTATTTATTTATTTATTTATTTATCAACGGGCATAACCCAATATTACAATAGAACAAAATATATTAACAAGAAAAACAATTAAAACTAATAACTAATAACTAATTAAGTAACCCAACCCTAACCAAGACTCAACACAGCTAAGTTGCAAAATAGTTAACAGAACAAAGGTAGCATTAATAAGGAGCAACCTTATGCAACACAAGACCACGCTCCTGGCAAAGCTTGCACGCCCCTCAAAGCAGTCAATAAGATGGGAATATTGGTTAGCCAATCTAACAGATCTTGCCAGAAAAGAATTATGGCCATAGTTTGTGCGATGTGTTGAATTGTGGAAGGAAACCGCCTGTCTAGTTTGCCTTGGTTGGACGTGGAGGCCTATCTTATTAAGAAGTCTAGGACAGGAGCTCTGAGAGTGTAGCATGCTATGAAACATTTTAAGATCTCTAAATTTGCGGCGAGTTTCTAGATTGTCCAAATTTAAGGCTGACTCCATATGACGGTAGTCAATCCTGTCCTGGTAATTGATTGGTAGACCAGTCTGCTTAAAGGCTACATATCGAAGAAATTTATGTTGCACTCCCTCAATCCTATTAATATGTTCGTTATAGTAAGGGGACCAGACACAAGAGCTGTATTCAAGATGAGGACGCACAAGTGAGCAATATAGCTGTCGCATGGAAGCTATATTTTGAAAATCCTTTGAGCACCTTTTAACAAATCCAAGCATCTGAAATGACTTTCGCACTATACTTAAAATGTGCGGAACAAAGCTTAGACCACTATCAAGCATTACCCCCAAGTCTCTGATCTCGGAGACAGACTCCAGCATGACATTGCCAATTCTGTAAGTGTGGTCTAAAGGCTCTCTACACCTTCTGAAACACATTGAAAAGCACTTTCCAACATTCAAGTCCATACCGTTTGCACCACACCAACTGACCAGTCTATTTAAATCTGACTGAAGCCTATGGCAATCATCCACTGATGACACTCTAAGGAAGAATTTTAAGTCATCAGCAAAGAGTAGAAATTGGCTGTGATGGAAACAGGTTGAGATATCATTTATGAAAAGGTTGAACAGCAGGGGCCCCAGGTGTGAACCCTGTGGAACACCAGACAATACAGGTATCTCACGTGACTTGAAGCTAAGGACTCTAACAACCTGTGTACGACCGGTCAAATAAGATTCGAGCCACTTCAATAGAGAGCCCGTAATTCCAGCCGTCTTTAGTTTATGCACTAAGAGCATATGATGTACTCTATCAAAGGCCTTGGAGAAGTCGGTATACAAAGCATGCACCCGATACCCCTCCTCCAAGGACTCGGACAGGAAGTCTGTGAATGAAAGAACATTCAACTCTGTTGATCATCCCACACTGAAACCAAACTGTTCGCCAGTGAGCTGACCCCGAAGAAAATATGTCAAGACCTCACACACAAGCCTCTCAAACATCTTGGGAATCGTGCTCAGAATACTAATGGGTCTATAATTTTGTATCTGTGCATTGTCTCCGGTCTTAGGAATAGGTGTTATAAAACTAGTCTTCCAGTAACTGGGAAATACACCAGTATCCAAGGATAAGTTAAATATAATGAAAAGGGGTCGAGCCAACAGAAAACTGCACTGTCTCAGGAAAATTGGTGGTAAACCATCAGGGCCAGGACCCTTGTTCACATCCAGCCCGGATAATTCAGTATATATATCAGACAAGGACACTTTTAAGTGGGACATATGAAGATTATTAAGAGTTACATCATCAGGAATATCACATGATTTGCTGTTGTACATTTCCGAAAAGTAATCGGCAAACAAATCGACAATAGCCTCACCAGAAGAGCCAACAGTATCCCTGTAAGACAACACACTAGGAATCTGAAAATTAGAATTTCTGGAGCGCACAAACCTCCAAAAGTTCTTCAAGTTAGTCGTCAGGGATAATTCTGTAATATACACATAGTCACTATAACATTGTCTCTTTAAAGTTTTACACTTAGCCCTAACATTACAAAATTTGACATAATCAGAATACAATTTTGTGTTAACATACTGCTTATGTAATTTTTTTTTCTCAATTATAATGACCTTCAACTCAGTGGAAAACCAAACTGGAAATTTTTTAGTAGAATACTTTTTCAATGGTACAATACTATCAATACATAGATATATTATTTCATTAAAAATATTGACCATTTCATTAACAGACCTGTTCAGAAACAAGGCATCCCAGTTGAAGTAACTGGGAAATACACCAGTATCCAAGGATAAGTTAAATATAATGAAAAGGGGTCGAGCCAACAGAAAACTGCACTGTCTCAGGAAAATTGGTGGTAAACCATCAGGGCCAGGACCCTTGTTCACATCCAGCCCGGATAATTCAGTATATATATCAGACAAGGACACTTTTAAGTGGGACATATGAAGATTATTAAGAGTTACATCATCAGGAATATCACATGATTTGCTGTTGTACATTTCCGAAAAGTAATCGGCAAACAAATCGACAATAGCCTCACCAGAAGAGCCAACAGTATCCCTGTAAGACAACACACTAGGAATCTGAAAATTAGAATTTCTGGAGCGCACAAACCTCCAAAAGTTCTTCAAGTTAGTCGTCAGGGATAATTCTGTAATATACACATAGTCACTATAACATTGTCTCTTTAAAGTTTTACACTTAGCCCTAACATTACAAAATTTGACATAATCAGAATACAATTTTGTGTTAACATACTGCTTATGTAATTTTTTTTTCTCAATTATAATGACCTTCAACTCAGTGGAAAACCAAACTGGAAATTTTTTAGTAGAATACTTTTTCAATGGTACAATACTATCAATACATAGATATATTATTTCATTAAAAATATTGACCATTTCATTAACAGACCTGTTCAGAAACAAGGCATCCCAGTTGAAGTTTGAAAGAAACAAGGAAACCGCATTAAAATCTACTGCTTGAAAGTCTCTATAAAAACCCTGACCCACAATTTCATGTTTCCTCCTGCACATAGATGTTTCAAGCATAAAGGATAAGGGTGGATGGTATCTGTCAGGTTGTATTATTTCTTCCTCAGCCAAATGAATATTCAGGCTTTGATCTTCTGAGAAGACTAGGTCTAACATAGAAGTGGTTTCATTCTCAATGGTATTTACCTGGAATAGGTTATGATGGGAGTACATGATCGACACAACCTCCAAGGCTCCAACCTCGTTTGGTGATGCGACAGGTTGTACTGTAGCAATAGAGCTCAGTTCTTCACTTGACCAAAAACCGTGGGGTAAGTTGAAATCACCAAGTATGCATAGTTTGCAGTTGGGAAGATCATCACTCAGTCTATCAATAGATTCACTGAAAGCCATATAACACTCAATAGCGGCCCTGGGAAGAAAATATCCAGTATCGACAATAGTTTGATGATCACCCGAGCCAACCAAGACAAAGAGATGCTCCATATGGGGGTCAGACACAAGTTGGGAGCTTTTGATGCTCTTATGCACTGCAATAAGGACACCACCCCCTCTTGAGTGCACACTAGTTTCACTGGATATGTCTTTTCTATACACATTATAGTCATACAAATGTAACTCCCCACTGGAAATGTCACTGGTCAACCAAGTCTCATTGAAAACAATAACACTATATTGTGAGTAGGAAGCATTAATAAGCAAGGAACCCAATTTGGTTCGAAGTCCTCTAACATTTTGAAAATAAAACAGCATATTGGTAAAGGAATTTGCTAGTTTTTTGACACTATTCTGGGTATGCCATTAAAATATTTTAGAATTAGATCTTTTTCCCCATTCTGCTTTCTTGTCTTTACCTCAGTTTTAAGACTGTCTAGGTGCTGGCGTTGTTGAGAAGTTAGGTCATTATCTAGGAAAACCTTTTTTGATCTATCAAGGTTCTTTTTATTTTTCATTACCTTATGAACATCATCAGCATTATGTAATACAACTCGTAATGACCGATAGCCATTTTTATTACCCCTTCCTATAAGAGAAACGCTTTTTAGTTGTATGTTATGATTTACTAGATTAGAAATAAGTGACTCAGCTGCATCTTGATCTTCCTGTTCGCTCGTTTCTGGCAAGTTAAAGATCATTAAATTACATGATCTTTTTTGACGTTCTGACATTTAAAAAATTCAGAACAGATGTCAAAGTTATTTAGCCTGATACCCCTTTCAGAATTCACATCCATAAAATAAACATGACCTTCAGATACTCTGTTATATTATCGGCTGGAAAATAACATGTTAATTGGTTGCAATCCAAAAACAGATCATCTCAAAATCAGAGACCTAATTAAGGGACCAGTGTTGCAAATGAGACCAGACTACAGGCCCAGAGTTATCATTATGATCCGCCCTGTGAGGTAGTAATCCAGGATCAAAGAGTATGAACGAAAGATGAATTAAGAAGAACTTGGTTTCAACAAGGCGGATGTCCGGCTCACAATACCATTCAAGTCAGGAACTTCTTAAGAGAGCAGTTTGACAAAAGAATAGTTTCTTTAAATGATCCAATATCTTAGCCTCTTAGATACCCTGACCTGTCGCCCTTGGATTTCTACCTCTGGGGTCACACGAAGAATGAAATCTATGAATTTGATCCCTTCCGTCACAATCCATAGATCACGTATGACGTAATTGCAATCCTCAGGTGACCCCTTGGGAAGGTTTTCAACTGTGTTTCAGATTGAGGTGTACGCTATTTTCATTTTAACACCGATGAAGGAAGTCATAGAAGAGGAGGGGGAAACTCCACTCCACTCCACTTCCTGTGCAGATGTGAGCCACGAGCAAAACAACGTCGGGATATTTTCGGCACTACGATCTTACATAAGGACATCCAATCTGTTGTCTAACTTGGAACTATGGACCAAGGCATTAGAGGATCACTTCCCAATGGACGTGATTTACCTCGATTTTGCTAAAGCATTTGACACCGTTCCCTTAAATAGACTTCTATGTAAGCTTAACCATTTTGGCATCCGAGGTCCATTGCTCTCCTGGATTAGGGATTATCTGTCAGATAGGTATTACCAGGTCAGAATAAATGGCAAGCTATCTGGAAGGCATACAGTTATTAGTGGTGTTCCGCAGGGATCTGTGCTGGGTCCTCTCCTTTTTATAATATATGTACCCGACCTAGCAATGAACATGTCTTGTATGACTAGTATGTACGCAGATGACACTAAAATATATGGTGATCCCACAAGTCATCACGGTAGTTTGGTGGAGGATCTTGCTGAGTTGGAGAGGTGGACGAGGGATTGGCTGCTCGAGCTAAATATTAGCAAGTGTGAAGTGCTTCACATTGGATATAACAATCTGCTTCTTGATTATCATACTGATAATAACGTACTAAAAAAAGTCACTGAACAGGTGGACCTCGGTATTCGCATTTCACATGATCTGAAGTCAGAGCATCACATAAACAACATTGTGAAAAGGGCAAACTGCACAATCTATCTGATTCGTAGATGTTTCGGCAACATGACACCAGAACTATTTCTCAAAGTCTACAAGACATATGTAAGCCCATTGTTGGAGCATGCCGTTGTTGTGTGGAGTCCGTATTTCAAAAAGGATATCGATGCTCTAGAGAGTGTCCAAAAAAGACCGACAATAATCCCACCTCTGTTGAGAGGGTTGTCTTATAATGACAGGCTTAAAGCCCTCAAGCTTAGCACACTGGAGGAGAGGCGAAATAGAGGATGCCTAATAGAAACCTTTAAAATCCTACATGGGCACTACAAATGTGACATAAATTTCTTTCACAGAAACACCAATCAACATCTCCGAGGATATTCTCTAAAGCTGACAGCAGAGCTGAGTCGTAGACTCTCGAGGAAATACTTTTTTACTAATCACACAGTCTAACAGTGCAACGAGCTCCCTGAGGATGTCGTAACTGCTCCCAGTATAAATGCTTTTAAGAACAGACTGGACAATTATGTTAGTACTGGCGTGTAATCACAACTATAAAGTGGATAGTTAAATTTAAAGTGCATGGACATAATAATGGCAGTTAATTGGTTACAACCGCCTCACAGTGGAATATTTTGAACAAGTAGGTGGTAAAAATGTTTCAATAGCTTCCGATGTAGGAAAAATGTTAATTATACCTGGGACAAGTGTAAAAAAGTAAAATGTTAAGAAATAACTTTGTTACTCTAAAGTTTTAAAAACACTCGAATTGGAAAAAAACAAATTACTAAATGGTAAATAACGTATTTATAAAAATCGAAAACTGTTAACAATTTGGCGTTTTTTTTGACATATTGACGTTTATATTATGTACATTTATGTTTAAACTTAAATACATTTATACTTTAACTAAATTTAATAATGACTAACAATATAAATATACAGTGTGTCCACTTAAGTTGGCCACATATGGGAAACTTTTTTATTACTTAATAATTTTAGGAAAAAAAGTTATTCTTTATAAAAAGTTCTGCATGTTCCAAAACTTAAAATGTAATCATCAGATATTACATTTTTTCAATCGGATACGAGGTTTGTCAAAAAATTTAAATTTTGCCCAAGAGTAAAGTACCTTTATATTTGACAATAATGAAAATTGTTATAAGGAAAAGTTGATGAGAACTAAAAATTACGTTCAAATATGCCATTACATCCTTCTACTTAAAATTTTGACTTTTACAAATTTAATTAGGTAACTAAGGTCTAAATCAGGAGAGAAGACATTCAGTGACAGTGACACCAAGCGCATCCTTATGGGATTTACTGGTGTCATCATTATAACCAAATAGTCTTCTCTTTTGATTTCGAATATACATTTACTTGCAATGTTATTGCAGACAAACAGAAAAAATATTTTTCCATGTAATTGGATGTAATTGCATATTAAAATGTACTGTCATCAGACTCGTCTGCGCTTGCTTCTTCATCAGATAAGTGATCTATAGAATCAGTAAGTGAGGATGCTTTAATATCTGGGCATTTTAAGAGAGTAAGAACGTCTTTAGAAAATGTTGACGTTGGTTTTTGGGTCTTTTTCCTATAACTGGTTATTAAAGGATCGGATGATATGAGAAGCATTCTAAGTAAGTCTTTATTCGTGGCAATTCTAGATATTTTTTGAGTATTGTGCTCTCTTAATCTTCTATAGCTTTTGTTTAATGCCTCTTGAGCTTCTTCTGAAAGTTGCCCAATAGGCACTAAACAATTTTTTAGTATATCACTTGCATGGACAAGAATTTTATGCAAGGTAACTGGCATGTAATACCACGAATAAAGACTTAAGTAGAGTTCCCTAGTTTCTTTTGCATACTTCTCAAATTGCTCAATATTAACCTCATACCCTGATGAAAGTGCCTGTAAAAGAACGCAAAACCTAGTTATTATCCTTTCATCCAGACCAGTTATATCTGCACTCTTTTGTGGGTTAAGGAAAAATTTCCTGGCCGTGTTGCCATCATTGGTTGATCCGAAACCAGGCTTTGGTCTATCTACAATCAATCCCAATTCTGTTTTAAATTTTTTTTGTATTTCGGACTTTTGTCTTTCAATTTCAGCTTTAGATTCACTGCCTTTTGCTTGCCATGTTTTTAAATTTAATTTGTAACTAATATGTAACAAACACTCAAAGGATCTTATCCATGCATGTAAAGTAGATAGACCAAAGCCATAATTCTCAACAATGACAGAGGTCTCGTTTGGCACTAGGTTCATGGTTTTTGGTGTTGCTTTGCAGATATAACAGGTCTGAGAAGATTTGTTACCACTTAGCGTATTGCATACCTTCCCGTCAATCATCGTCAAAAGAAGCTGATGATGAATATTTATTGAACGGTTTCCATTACTAAAACTTATTTCAGATGGACGTAAATTTAAAATTTGGTTCTGAATAACTTTTGTCTCTAAATTCACCATATCATTTGTTTCTTTTGAATATAAAAATTTTATTGGACGGCATAGTTTGGTTGATGACGAGTTTTGATTCTGCCAAATATAGGTTTGCGGATCATTGATGGAGTGTAATTTAATAGGCACCAAAGAAAAAGTAAACAAATATTCATCATCAGCTTCCAAAGATTCATTAAACTTTTGCTTATATCTACTATGCCCAGAACTACCATCGCATCCCCACTTACTAATTAAAATAAGATCACTTACCTGTCTCGATGTTGAAGCAAAATACTTTAAAACGGATTCTTGCACGATAGACAGACGCTGCGCAGTATGATCAAGTAACGCCTGAAGGTCAATTTCGGCTTTTGTCTCACCCACACTAATACATTCGCTTAAAGGACAACATTCATTTTTGGCTTTTTGTAGTTCATTGTATGATGGATATAGTAAATGTCCTCTGTCCCGAGCACTTTTTCTTAAATGAATATATGATTGTTTTGTCAATCTGCAATCCACGAAAAGAGCTAAGGCTTCTTCTTTGCTGTATTGAGTCACGATCTTGTTTTCCTTTTCCCGTCTCAAATACTTAATTTGGGTTGAGCGATTTGGCGATGCCGAAGTTATTTCTTTTAATAACGCCGCTGCATCTCTTTTACCATCACCTCTTAAGGCAACCTCAGCTGCAAATGTAAGTTCTTCAACACTGGAAGAAAGTAAGTGCTTAACTTTTTTTTTCTTTGATCGATATTTAACTTCTCCGAGTGGCTTTGGTGGTCGTCCGGATGATCTCGGTTGTTCTAAACCCGTGCATTCATTAGCATCAATCACTTGAAAAAATAAATCATCCCCATCCAACCAGTTTGCGTACTTCTTTAAAAAATAGTCCATTTTTCTTCCCGACTTTGCCCACCTCTCTTGAATTTTCTTTGAAAAATCGCAAACAATGCCTTTCCACTGCGCATGAGTTTCTTTGTTAATGACCCCTACTTGAAAGTTTTCCATTAAAATAGTAAGCAAAGCTTCATGAGAATTTCTCTTTGCAGACTGATGCCATATTTGAAAATACGTTCTCCTAGAGACGTTAAACATAATTGGTTCTAAAACAAGAAAAAAAACTGTTCCGCATGTTTCCGCAAAAACTAGGAAATCTTACCGAAAAGCTAATGCTCCAGTCCATTCAAAAATGCACTCTTCTTTTTGGCAATAGTTGGCCTTTACTATTTTTCATTCACAAATCCGCAAAAAAAAAAAGTTTTTTTAATACCTACGATTATCGCAACTTATTTTAAACCAAAACTCGTACACTTAACGTCAAACTTTGACCTCGTAATCAAAATGTCACTTTAAACAACATATTTGATTATTTTTAGAAATGTTATTGTTCTTGGCATGGCCTTCTATGTAAAAATATAGCTTTAACTTGTAATTGTTTTCGAAAAGAAAAGCAAACGAATCGCATAGGTTTTTAAAAGTTTCCAGTCTCATCTTTGATAGTTATTGTTCTAAGTGATTTATAATTGTAATTATTGCACTTTTTGGTTAGTGGATAAGTTGCAATTCAACTAATATTGTAAAAATTGACGCTTTTTAAAGTAAATTATTACCACCTAGATTTCAGTTTTAGTCCTCTGTGCGCCTACTGTCTAATAACCATATTAATAATAATAATAATAATTTTTTAATTTTATTGTGCATTGTTTTTCAGTTTAAAAAAGATCAAAAAATTTAGTTATGTATTTATCGTAATTTATGTGTTTTTGTATGTAATAATTTCCAAAAAAAATTTCACTATTTTATGTCAAATTTTCAGTCAGTATAGCATTTTTCACAGTCATTATAGCATTTTTTTACATTGCTATTTATTAAGTTGATGTCTTGTAGAGCTATATCGTTTTAAGTGTCTTTTAATGTCCTGAAGATGCAATAATAAATTGCGAAACGTAGACCTTTTTGAATATTTGACTTTTCTTTTTGGATCCCTAGCCCAAATTAAAAAACACAGCGAAGAATTATCATATTGGATCGTTAAAACAAGACATAGAACATTATAAATGTTAATATATATTTTCATCTGTTCAAATTAATATAAACACATAAATAATTAAAATTCCTTACATTGCCTACCCAGATAGTTGTATTGCTATCATTCAGTCAGAACCATTTTGTGTGAAATCTACTATACCTGTTTATTATAAACACCTATAAAAAAAAGGAACCTACCCATTGGATATTTTATACGATCATAGTAATCCGTCACATCTGCTTTGTTCACTGGTTGTCTGAACGGCCAAGAAGCTTCATGGTTTTTCACCTGAAGCAAGAAAAAAAATTATTTAAATGCATTTAGTAAACATTACTTATATTGCTACAAATCCAAGCTGTCATTTGTCAAGCAATATAAAAATCTTAAGTTTTTAAAGAGTTTTTTCCAGATTGTATTTCATTAGAATTGTGGAGCAATTTGCAAAATTGTCTGTAGCAAGCTGCCACAACGCAATATTAACTAAAAATTCGCAATTTGCACTCTTAAAAACCTCTAAACAGCGGTTTTCAGCGGATTCTATACAAATGACAAAGTTTGTCCTCCATGTTGACGCTGCCATTCTGCATTTTTAAATGCTGATTAAACATTTCATAATTTGCACTCTTAAAAACCCCCAGATACCGATCATCAGGCGAATCTACACAACAGACCTCGTCATTTTGACTTTTTAAATGATGACTACAGTTCATAATTTGAGCTCTTAAAAACCAGTGGCGGCTCTTCCATAGGGTCATTTGGTCAATGACCCACCAAAAAATATTTTAGAAAATAAATTATTCGTTTCACCGTCCCTCCTAATAGTTGTAATAAAACGCGAACCTTGGGAAAAGTTAAATACGCTGCACTATTAGCCGCGCGCGGCGGTTCAAATGATCTCATTGCGTTCATTAGGCATAATAAAATACCCTATACTAAGCTAGGCTGGGCAGTCCGAATTGCCCCGATTACCTTAAAGCTTGACGAAAGTACCCGAAGATTTTACAGCTACCGAGCGGCAGCCGAACGTGATAGCAAATGAAATATGAAATCGCGGTCTCTTCTCATAATTCGATCGATCGGCTGCGGAAGTTCAGTTGTTTAGAGGTCGCGCGGTAGGTATTCTAACTCGATATTGTTTCGGGCGTTTTTAATCGATGAAAATTGATTCATATACTGTTTTTTGTAACATATATTTTTTTATTTTTATGATCCATGTATGAGTTGGAAATATACAGGAAATAAAATGTTAGTAGTGACTAGTGCAAAAAAATAAACAACTAAAAAGTGCTTACGAACTTAATTTTGCAAATATAACCAATTTCAAGGTGGTCTGTGTTTGAGTTGTGAATGTAGATGAAATAAAATGTCGGTAGTGCAAAAAATTAAACAACTAAAGAGTGCTAACGAACTTAATTTTGAGAAAATAACCGAATTCAAGGTAAGTGGTGGAAATTTGCCAGAACTTAGTATACGACAAACTAGTAAAAACAAAAATAAAGAGGTTCATCGAAACTTTTGCAAAAGTATGTACGATTTAGCTAACTGGATATATGGTTGTGAAGTCTGTAACTCATTTTACCGTTATGTTTGTTCGTTGTCTTCTAATATAAAGTTTTCTTTAGTGCTTTTTTTATATTTTTATGTTTGTTAAATGACTCTTAAGATCACTAAGAAAAACTACAGTGCAAGCTCGATTATCCGAACTATTTATTGCAAGCCATTGTTCGGTTAACCCTTTTGTTCGAATAATCGAATATGGGGCAAATAATACAAAAGAGAAGTCTAAAGTGTGTAATTACCTATAATTATACAGGCACAGATCTAAAATGTATAATAAAATAAACTTAAACTCGTATAATAATGAACATTTCACTTTTTTACGAAATATGACATAATCTTTTTTTGAACGAGAGTATTCCTTTCCAGTTGCTTTGCCCTGTTCTGCATCTGTTCCAAAAGGAGTATGTGGCAAGACTCCTCTCCATTCTCCTTTGCCCACGCTATGCATTTATCAAAATAATTTACTGCTTCCCCGTGAGTCAAGCGTCCACTGCTAATTTCTTCTTCATTCTCCTCTTCTTCTTGCGAGCTCAAATTTTCTATGATATCACTATCGTTCATCATTTCCACAGGATCCTCATCTCCAAGTGCCCATTTTTGAATTTCTTCATCTGTCGGAACTTCTGGCAGTTGTTTTGTAAGAGCTATTATGTCACTAATTTCAGTTCCAGTAGTTTCTGATCTTTTTGTTTGGGCCAATGCAGAAAGGGGAATTAAGTCTTCATTTTCCCATTGATCTAAAATACAGGGGGGCAAAAGTTGCCGCCAAGAACTTTTTATCAGACCAGTTTTTACGTGCTGCCAAGCCTGCGCTAATTCCAACACAACATCTTTCAATGTAATTTTTTTTAGCTCTTCTAAAATGTTTCCCGACGTCTCAACAATCTTTTTCAAAAGATTTTTTCTGTAGTGGAGTTTAATTGCTTGAATTACATGTTGATCCATTGGCTGAATTAATGTAGCGCAGTTGGGCGGCAAAAACATAACCGAAATTTGTGAGTCGTCACTTGCTAATTCTACTGGATGACCAGGTGCATTATCCAGAATCAAAACAGCTTTTGGTGGCAAGTTTAATTCCTTCATCTTTCGACGCTCGGCAGGAACAAAAGACGTATGAAACCATTCCGTGAAGATTTCCCTCGTTACCCATGCCCTATTTTGTCCCTTGTAGATGACTGGAATGGGACTGCTTCCAAATGAACGTGGCTTGTTTGATTTTCCCAAAACTAACAATTTTAATTTGTGAGTACCTGTAGAATTAGAGCATGGCATAAATGTAATTCGCTCTTTATATTGTTTTCTTCCTGGTGCTGAATTTTCTCCCGCAAGGGCCAGTGTTTTCTGCGGCAACATTTTCCAGAAGAGGCCGCTTTCATCCGCATTGTAAATTTGATCTGCCGTAAGTTTAAGTTCTTTAATTTTCTTAAGAAACCAATGTTTGAAAGGCTCAACAGCCGTAGGGTCAGTAGATAACTTTTCCCCTGATATGGATAATTGGCGGATACCATAACGATTTTTAAACTTTTGAAGCCAACCAGAGCTAGCCTTGAAATTGTCGTTTTTATACGTTTGTGCATAAAAAAATTTGGCTTTTTCGCAAAGGAGCTCACCAGACATAGGGGTTCCTAAAATAATTTTAGCCGTTAGGTCATAATAATAATAATAATAATAATAATAATGTTTTATTTCTTCAATTGAAAAGTGCAACATACAAAAAAATATACACTGTACAATAATTGGAGAAAAAGTCAAAGGTACAAAAAAAACAAAGCAAACACATGTCAGGTTATACAAAAAAATCCTGAAAAGAATAACAATTTTTTCCCAAAAGCAATTTCTTGACTTTATTTTTGAAAATAGGAATACTGCGGGACTTACGAATATCATCATCAAGTGCATTATAAAATTTACAAGCAGCATATAAAGTGCCTTTCTGAAAAAAAGACGTACGGTGACTATCGGGCAACAGCAGGTCTTTAGCACGTGTATTGTAATTGTGAGATGGTCTATTTGATTGAAGTAGCAATTTATTTTTGTATGCATAAAGACATACTTCCAGAATGTACTGGTCAAAAACGGTTAAAATTTTTAAACCCCTGAACAGCGTCCTGCAAGACTCTCTATGTGAAAGACCGCCTATTATCCTTAACGCGTATTTCTGCAATAGAAAGACCCGTCTGCTTTCTTTACCTCTGCCCCAAATCAAAATGCCATATTTTACTGACCACAGTGATTCCTAAGATAGCTTAATGCATAACAGGTTCTCCGAAGCCTACTACCTAATGCATCAATATGAGTAGCCCACGTATGCCCATCGTCAAACACCACACCCAACATCCTCGTTTCACTTATGGGCGCAAGCGTGTCAGGTGAGTTTTCAAACAATGCAACACTATTGTCAGTTTGTCTTTTTGAGTGTGTAAAACAAAGAACATTCGTTTTAGCCTTATTCAATATTAAATTATTCTTCTCTGACCAGGATATTATTTTTCTATAAATATTTTCAGCGATAACTTTAAGAGACGGTAGCTCAGGCCCAATCATCAGAATGTTAGTATCGTCCGCATAACAAACAGGAAAAATATCTGATGTGTCTTTAGAAAGATAAAAAATAAGGTCATTAGCAAATATCAAATATAGTAAGGGGCCCAAAATTGAACCCTGGGGAACGCCCTGAGGTATAAGTTTAGATGTACTATTTTCATTATTGATTCCGACATTATAAGGAATACTGACAAAAACAAAATAAACAAATTATTAAATAAATTAAAAGTTAAAAAAATAAAATGCTCGTGAGTCAAGACGTCGACGCAAAATAATCAATGATTATATACATACATATATGGCTAAAAATTTCAGTAAAAATGTAGGCATTAAAAATATATACAAGACATTGTCAAGCAATAGCAAAATGCAAACAGTAAAATCAGTGATGTATTTCAATAAGTCAAGAGCTTATAAGACATCCAAACAAACAATATAATATTAGTCCGGTCCTGTTCTTTATTATTTAAAAGGTCAATGAACTGCTGTTCTGACAACCACATTCACAAAACAAAAAAAGGGAAGTCTCTCAGCTAATGCCTCTCCAAAAAAACAACAAAGTTCAACAAATCCGTTTATCACCTAATTTGCATATTAATAGCAAGAATTTAAAAGTATATTTCGTGCATTTATAGTTTCCACAAAATCTAACAATAAAGATTATCTCTTGGTGATAAAAGGATTAAATGTTCATATTTTGGGTATACTTCTTTTTTGTTCTTCTGATGGGTTTATTTAAATTAACGAGATTTTGAAACAGGATGTTTAGTCGCGTTTAGGCGATAACTTTAATGGAATACGCATATACTAGTTAGCTCGTTGGATAGATCAAAATTTTATGAACAAAACGACACCAAACACATAGTTTAAAACTTTGTATGACACTTAAAAAAACAACAAAAACGGGCGACGATAAATACGATGTTTATAGTGTCACGAATAACTTCTTCCTTCCTTAAAAACGGATACATAATGTTTTGTAAGTTAACATACCTCTAGACCTCTCCTGTAAAAAACCAATTATAAACAGCCTTTTCGACATCAGGGTAGGCACTTAATTTGAGACTTCTCCGATTTTTAGTTTCAGTGTCTAAGATGGCTACATATCCAAGTATTTTCTAGCTATTTTTTTTTAAATCGGATATTGTGGACTTTCCAACATTATATTTTAAAGCTGCCTCTGTGACAGTCTCACCAGCTTGTAAACTTTTTAAAATTTTAATTTTGTCGCTCAATTTTAAACAAGTACGCTTTCTTTTCGGCATCGCGAACGCTAAAATCTTCAAAAACGTATGTCCAACTCAAACACGCATCAACTCGACAGAATAACTAAGATGCGTACGTGACCGATTACACGACGCCACGCGGCTCGCCAGTTATATATTCGATTGGTGGGGACGACGATTTTAGATCGAAGGAGCGGCGTTGTTCGGTTAATCGAGGCTTGTTCGGATAAGGGCATCAGTTTGTTCGTGTTCGGTTAACTGGATATTCGGAAAATCGCATATTCGGATAATAGAGGTTACACTGTATTATAAAATCGTAAGTTCGACTCGGCTAGCTGATGTTTTAGAGTAACTTAATAGGATTGTAATTTTAATGTAAAATACTCCGGCTAATTGAACTTAGCAAACGTTGGAAAAGTTTTTTTATAATTTGGCTATGGGCGCCAGAGCTATAGGAGCTCGAAGAAGAAAGATATACAGATATAAAATAAAGAAAGAGAGCAACTTAAAATAATTAGATTTAGATCTTTAATAAAAAATAAAGATAAAATATATGCTAATGTGACCTAAATTAAATAAATGAAAAACAAAATCATGTAACTACCAATTTATTTTTCCTTGGACTGTGTTTTTTTTTAATGTTGTTTTCAATTTTTGCAATATAAGTTATAAATTTCCACATATATAGATTAATAACAATTTAGAAGTGGAAGTAAAATTAAATTTCTCTTACAATTGAAATGATTATATTTTATATTTTGGAAAAGATTTGGCTATTTATTTTTTCTCAATATATGCATAAAAATCAATTAATTATTAAATTAAGGTTAGAAAGTACATTTTCTCATAAAATTAAGTTAAAATATTCAAACGATTCAATTTAACAAAGATAATAAATTACGATTTAAGTCAGCAAGGATAAGAAAATCATATAGATCTAAAGAAATTAAATGGGTTAAATAAATTTAGTTCGTAATTAGATTTTTTTAAATTTTTTAAGCAGCTGATCGTTTATCAGTATGATTGAATTTTATTTATGTGAAGTTCTTTGTGAACAATGAAACTCAATTATATGTTCGGTTGTTGATTATCAATTAATTAAGCAGCTGATCTTTTATCAGTTTGATTTAATTTAATTAGTTGATATTATGAAGATCTTTTTGAACAAACAAACAATGAAACTCAATTTTATGATCGGCTGATATTTGACCTTATGCAAAATTTCTAAAATGACAACATGACTCTAGATAATTCTAGACACTTTTAAGCAAATTTCTTAAGTAGAATAAATTTAATCATAAATAGTCAAGTTATTATAAATACAAATTAAGATAGAATAAGAAAAATTTTAATTGAAAAAGTCCAATTTGATATTAGAGGAAAATTACAATAGAAAAGAAAATCAAAATTTCAGTTCCATAATCCCAATAAATTTACCACGAAATAAAATGCCACAATCTTAAATTAGTGAAATATCAATGGTATTACTCACTAGTATGATACCTTGATTTAATATACACTCACATAATTTATAAGAAAGAAAAATTTTATACCTAATTAGGCTAAATGTAAATGTCCAAGAATCTTTAAGAAATTAATATTTTAATACAGATAATAATTTTTACAAGTAAATATACCAATGCCACATAGACAATATTTATACACAGTGTAAGTATTAATTTATACCTACATTAAATTTGATATATTTAAATCAAGAAGATATGTTTAAATTTTACGTAAATCGAGACGAAAATTTTTATATATATATATATTTTTTTACAATAATTTATAATTTTTGAAGACAATTATTAATTAATAAAAATTAATAAAAAGAAGGAATTGAAGACTGAAGAAGGTTTCGGTATGTAGTTTTCAAATAAGCATTAAGTAATTCCTAATGAATTAATGCATGGCCACTACATCAATCCAAAGAAGCAAAAATAAGAAAATTATAAATCACTTATCTTTTCAACATATGTCCGGGAGTATATCCTTGCTATGGCGAAATAAGTCAACATGTTCACAATGCACAAAAATGTAATTTTTCTTGCCAGAAAACACTCAAAATTAACTTACCAGATGTTATGGCTTAAGAAAGCAGTAATCCATTACTGAATTGAGATTTTATTGGATTTAATCCAGCATCTAGGCTGACTAAGTTAAAATATTAACTAAATTCCAACTAACTTATCTCATGTTTGCTTTCAACAATAGAAATTTTGCAAAAGAGGCTCGAAACGACTGACCCACTCGGTTTTATGGAATCGGACTACATAAAAACAGTACATCCGTATGTCTTACCAAAACATGGCGCCAATTCAGAATCTATTTTTGGCAGTTAAGATTTTTAATAATGAAAAACCCAATTAATAGTTAATATTTGATCAATCTAAAACTCAGGAAATTTTCTCAATACAACTATCTATGTCATACACCTAATAAAGAATCAATTAGGGACCATTTTATAATAATATTCATGAAAGTGAAAAGCATAGGTATAAATTTTATTTTAAATGTGGCGGATGAAATCTGAATCTAGAAATTTCCTTCGAACGTGTTTTACAAAGCGAGAATTTGCGATCTGTTGATTCGGGATCGATATAATAACTTCGGTGCCATGCGTGCGGTACTTAATAGTCCAAGCAATTGTTAATCCAGTAAAAATGTGATTTGATGCTATTAATTAGAAAATTGTTAATATTATTTAGTTTAAATTGAATTTTGAACCAAACATTGTAACGAACGGAAAAGTTGGTTACACTAAGTACTCGTCGGACTCATTATGGTGCAAAACCGGTGTTAAAGACTTGAAACACTTACAAGAAAAAATAAAAAAACATGCGTTTTCTGCAGATCACATGAAATCTTCGGTGAACTATGCTACGGTCGGAAGTGTTGATATTCTTTCTCAGCTAGACACACAGCTTATAGAAAATCCCTTAGAGATTTTAATGAAAATTGATCCAAAAATCGTTATATTTCAAACAAAATTATAGATTGTGTAAAATTTTGTTGGACATTTGAGCTGGCAGTACGTGGCCATGATGAAACGGCTTTGTCTGAAAATCCAGGGGTTTTCGAGGGCTTATAAATTTTGTTGAGGAGTTGGGCCAAGATACACTATCCGCTTTAGTAATGTTAACAAACAGCATTGAGCATTTTTCCAATTCTAAAGGATGAAGATTAGACCTGAACTTCAAGAGAATTTAAAGCTCAATATAAAGATAAGATATTTATTTTTATTTTAAGTATGCCTATTTTTAAATTTGTTATTGACCTCCCAATATAATTCACCACGAGCCGCCACTGTTAAAAAACCCCTACCAGATTTCTAGTCCAATCTGCATAAATTACATAATTCATCCACCATGTTGGCACCGTCATTTTGGACCCACTAAACACAATGTTTCGATGAAACGTTTCAAAAAAAAGTCAACCACCTGACAGCGTCGCATCCAAAGCCGAGTATTTTACCACAGAGCTAAAAAGCTCATGCTACATTCATTGTTTTCATCATTAGTCACTGATTTGATTCACTCAAGTGTTTCATATTCGATGTGCCTCGTTCTTTCAAATTTCTCCTTCAGTTTTTTAAAGACTGTTGGGTGAGGATATCTTCGTGGATATTCTTGTGCATTTATTCTGGATGTTAAAAATGCGTTTTTGCACCCTTCTCCCAAAGCATACATTATGTCAATAAGTTCCTCATAGGAAAAATTCATGATTAAATAATTACAAATGTAACATAATTATTAATTTTAAAATAATAAGTAATCTTTCTTTTCTTAAGAACAAATAGCACGCTTATACAGTAAACAATAAATATTAAAACGTACCCTCAAAATCACAATCTCAAACGATTCATTTATTACTTTCATAGCAATCTTGATAAAACAAAAATGTACCGTTTTCGCGTAGTTCAAAATTAAATTTAAAATATTTCAAAAAGTATATCATTTGGGTATAGGATATACTTAAAATTTTTTATTTAAAAGGGTGATCAGAGTAATTTTTAAAAAACACAGGGTGTCCTGTTTAAAAAAATTGAAATAATGCATATTTAAATCAGCTGAATTCGTCACGCTATCACGAACACCTTGTAGAGCAAATTATCCAAATGGTAGTATTAGTATGTATCAGGTACAAAAGGATACCTAAAGTTATGTGAACCTAAGTTAACTCATGCGGCCCGCGAACAAGTTGAAAACCGTTTTGGAAAGCGCGCGCCGCTGCAACAACGATTCGTATAATAAAATGTACAATTGTACATAGTGCCATCTATGTTTAGGAGGGTGAACTACACATACTCAACCTAAAACCTAATGCCAAACGTTATCTGGCTTGAAATTCTATCGCGCAAAAACACAGATGACGCCATCTGAACATTCTGGAAAGAACTCGAGAAATCACAATCCGTATATAAGCTGTGTTCGTTTGAGTTCAGTCGTTCAGTGTTTAGTCAGTTATGAGTCAGTTGCGATAGAGTTTCCAGTTGAGTTGGGCACTTATTGTTACTTATTATTATAATTTATTTCGGATACAGTTTTTAACATGTCTCTTTCCAAACCAAATGGAAGTAAGTGGAAACTTGTAGATGATCATCGTATCTTTCAAGAAAAGTGGGAATTAGAGTTTTTTTGCTGTGAAGTGAAAGAAAAATTATTTGTTTGATTTGTAATAGTACAGTCGGTCATCCAAAATTATATAATATAAAACGTCACGATGATATTCATAAAACTATGTTTGTGACAAGTATACAGGCATGGTCAGAAACGAAAAGTTAAATAAGTTAAAATCACGGTTGAAAGATCAGCAGCTTATGTTTAAACGTCCAAAGCAAGAAAATTAATCTGTCCTTCAAGCGAGCTAAGGGGAATTTATAAAAGAGTGTAGGCATTTCAAAATATATCCTTGTCCCGGAATACTGTCACGGAAAGAGTTTCTGAGTTGGCTGCCAATATAAGTGATCAGATAAAAACAAAATCAGACTCTCTCATTGCATTTTCTATCGCCTGTGACGAAAGTACGGATGTGTGTGGTATGGCGCAACTCGCTTTTTTTTTCGTGCGGTTGATACAGATATCAATGTGTAAGAAGAATTACTGGAATTAGTACCATTGCATGATACAACAAGTGGGAAGGATATTTTCAATGCTGTTTATGGACTTCTGCAAAAGTACAATTTAGATTTGTCAAAACTGTGTTCCGTTGCAACAGACGCAGCTACTTCAATGACTGGAGTAAAGAATAGCTTCGTTAAAATATTACAGACAAAGATCAGAGAAACGGGCAGTGACAAACCAGATTTTCATCATATTCATTGTATAATCCACCAAGAAGTTTTATGCTCAAAAGTGATCAAGTTGGAAAGTGTTTTAAAGTCGGTGAAAAAAATTATAAACTTCATCAGGTCACGAGGCCTCAATCAGCGACAGTTTTCTGCATTTTTACAGAAATTTATTCAGAAAGCGAGTACACTGGTTTACCATATTATGCAGAGGTGCGATGGCTTTCGTGTTCTACGGTACTCGACCGGTTTGGAAACTCAAAGAAGAAATACGCGTTTTCATGGAATCAAAAGGAGAAGATGTCAGCTTATTATGCGATGTACCTTTTTTACAAGATCTTTCATTTATGGTAGATATCACAAAACACTTGTCGGACTTAAATACGAAATTGCAAGGACCACGTCAAGTTATTACAGATATGCATGATCATGTGAAAGCTTTCAAGTGTAAGATGATGTTGTGGGAAAAACAGTTAGCAGAGGATAATCTGTCACATTTTCTGACTTGTAAGGCATATCAGGAAAGCACAAGTGTCCCAATATCATACAAAAAATATTCAGAGAAAATGAGAAGCCTTCTGGCAGAATTTGAGAAGCGTTTTCAGGATTTTAAGACCCAAGAAAACAATTTTTCTCTATTTACTGGTCTTTTCACTATCGATATTGACAAAGTTCCCCCTCACTTGCAAATGGAAGTAATTGAGAATCAGTGTCAGACCCATTTAAAACAAAAATTTGATAGTGTTGGTACATTCGAATTTTATAAGTACTTGCCTGTTCAATACCAAGAAATGAGAAAATTTGCCTGTAAAATCCTGTCAATGTTTGTAAGTACCTATAAGTGTGAACACCTATTTTTTTTGATGAAAGGAAACAAATCTGCCGCAAGATCGCGATTGACGGACGCACACTTGAACGCAGTTTTAAAAGTTATTTCCTCCGATAAATTCGCGCCACAAATAGATAACTTAATTAAAGACAAAAGATGTCAAATATCTGGCAGAAGAATTTAATGTTTGTAGTTTATTGATTGTAATGTCCTTTTTATTGGAAATTTAATAAACAGAGTTGTCCTATAATAGTACTTTTTCTCAAGATTTTCAGTAGTTTGTCTTCTTTTTTTTACTTTTGAAAGGCTTTATTAATTCCTAGAAGATACAAAAAAAAACTTATGCTAGGAATTAAAGCTACAGAAAAAAAAATACACTATATATTATCAGCAAATAACACCCTAGAAACTAATTTATCTTGTGATTACACCATATTTTGCCTGAGGAAAAAAAAACACTAAATTCTTTTCCTGAATTGGGAAAAAAGTGATTGTAAAAAAATACATAATACATTTTCATACAAGCATTGTTGTCAGATTTCAAGAGTAGACATAATATAAACATTTAATAAATAGAACTTGTGTTTTATTCCAGGGTGATTAGAGTCCTTAAAAACTTACATTTTAAGTTTCTTCCTTTAGTTTTTCTTGTTGTTTCATATAATATATGCTTATCTTTTTTGTTAAATGTTGATAATTCTATGTTTAAAATGATTTATAAAAATTTTTTGTTCAACATACTTAATTTTTTTTTAAAAAACCCTTTTCTACAAACCTAATTAATTTTTTTTACATATATTTTTTTTCCAAAGTACATATTAACCTAAGTCTAAGATATATTTTTTTAATTTAGTTTTAAATAGGGATGTACTATTTGTATCTAAGTGTACTTGGAAGTGTATTAAATAATTTCAGACCATTGTGATATATTGATTTTAAACCTGTATTTGTGAAGAATCTTGGAAGATGCAAATGTTCACACTGCCTGGTATAGTGCGTGTCTCTGCTCATTTTTTTGAAACTCAATAACAGATCGCTTATTTCCATGAATTATATAATATATATAAAGTATTATTTTAAATTTATATATCCCTGAAATATCCATTAGTCTATTAGGCTTATACAGCAAATGTTTGGAAAAGTGTAAGGGAAGTTTAAAAACATTTTTGACTGCCTTGTTCTGTAAGACCCTTAATGGGTTCAACACGACACAACTAGCTGTAGCCCACACTGATACCAAGTAGTGCAAATGACTATATATATGGGAAAAGTACAGTTGTTTACGAATTCTTAGACTTAACAGGTAACCAAGGCGATATAACAACCCAACAACTGATGCTACCTTTGATCTGACACGTCGCACATGCCTCTCCCAAGAGAGACCCTCATCAATTAACAACCCAAGGTACTTTATAACATTTTTATATTGAAGATCATAATCTCCAAACTTAATTGATTGGTCATTATAGGAGACACCTCTTCCAACAAACATGTACGATGATTTATCTATATTTAAAGTTAGTTTGTGGGAAGACAACCAGGTTGCTATTATCTCTAAATCACGTTTTATCAGTATTTTAATGCCATTTTTATCGTTGCCGCTATACATGAGTGTTGTGTCATCTGCATACAATTTAATTTTACCATGTAATTTTAAACTGAATATTGAATTTATATAAATTAGAAACAGTGTTGGTCCTATAATTGAGCCTTGAGGCACACCACAATGAATCAGTTCTTGTTGACTTAGTGCGTTATTCACCGAAACAGACTTTTTCCTATTTTTGAGGTAGTTAACAAACCATACATGTGGGGTGCCCCTTATGCCCATATTCCCTAGTTTCCTTAACAATATTGAGTGGTCAACCGTATCGAATGCCTTTCGCAGGTCCAGCGACACAAGAGTGCATATGCATCCCTGATCAATTTTTACTTGTAACTCTGAAATGAGATCAATAACAGCTATCTCTGTGTCACTGAACTTACGAAAGCCATATTGGCCAACTCCAAGGAAATTGATCCTTTTTAGGTATGACTGTAACCTAACATTTACACAATGCTCAATAATCTTGGACAGAACAGGAAGAACTGACACCGGCCGATAGTTAGAGACTGACTCACTGTCACCTCCTTTAAATAAAGGATGCACTTTAGCCACTTTTATTTTGTCTGGTACATCTCCACTTTGAAAGGAAAGGTTGATTAATTTACTTATAATTGGGGCACATTGTACCTTCATACACTTCACATTTCTGACACTGATGCCATCTAAACCACTAGCTTTGTGAGTCTCCATATCACTGATGACCCGCTCTACTTCTTGGGGAGTTGTTGGCAAAAAAAAAGAAAGACCCCTGCTGTTTTCTCGCAGGATCATTCAATGGAATATTGGGTATTTTCTGAGACAGCTCAGTGCCCACACTGGTAAAATAGTCATTGAAAGCTTGAGCTATCTGTCTTGAATGTGTCAGCTTTGCTCCATCCACATCCAAAGTATGAACAAAGTTGTCATTATTCCCTTTAGTGTACATAATCTCATTAGCTAGCTTCCATGTTTTTCTTTCATTTCCTATTACTTGACCAAATCTATTGCTGTAATACAACTTTTTAGCTTTTTTAACACACTTCACCACCTTTTTGCTGTATTCTTTGTGTTTATTACTATAAAAGTTATTATTAACATCCCTTTTATGTTTTTTGTAATAAAGGTCCCTTCTTTCAATTAATGTTAGTATTTCTTCATTAATCCATCTTACCTTTTATTTCCTGGACAGGTTTTACCACTACTTGATAAGAATTGGTGAAAACAGATTCCAAATCGTTGTATAACTGAGAAACATCTCTACAAAGAACAAGCCTTTCATTCAATAACCTCAGTCTTCGCATTGCCAGATCTACCCTCAATTTTTTTGTGACAATATACTTGACCTCTGGTTTCTTGGCAGGGTCGATAAACATGGGCACTGATACTACCTGCAGCCTGTGGTCTGATAAAGTGTGATCAAGTAGACCGACTTTCAATGGTCTATTAAGCAGCCTCATAGCGTATTGAGTATTACAGCACAAGAATCCAAAAGACACCAACATTTCACTATATAGTCCAGAGGCATCAGTATGAGTCAGCAGATTTAAGTTGATATCTCCTATTAGAACAGATGTATGCCTCATCTCTCTTCCGAGGACAGTGCCAAAGTCAATTAAAAAGTCATTGATATTGTAGTTAGGTGGTCTATATATTGCTGTAATGTGAATGTCAGGCTTTTGTATTTTTAGAGCTAGAATAGATAAATTAGTATTAATTTGATGTACTCTTTGATATCTCAAAGATGTAATCATAAATATGCGAATCAATGACGAATGCCAGTGACGGCTGGTTTAAAGAGTCATAATTCCCAAAATATCAGTAAAAAATCAATTGCTTAGCATCGCAGCACCTTAATTTGAAAAGCAAATACCACTGTAAAGCTTTATATATATATATATATATATATATATATATATATATATATATATGTGTATATGTAAAGAATAGCAAAAATATACAATTTCTGCAGGTGCAAAACGGTCTACAAGAAGAATTGCTTTCGATTATGTCACAGGGTACCCTCCTGCGATCATGATTTCTGGGCCTCTATCCTCACTAGGCAGCGAGATCTGAAATAATAGATTGCTCCATATGACAAAATCGAAAACGAAACGTCAATCATACTGGAACAGTACTACATGCTAAGTGTAACACTTAGCGCCACCTATTGGAACTACGGTGGTTTCCCGTTACAGACCCATAAATATTTTGGCAAAGTATGCACTTTTGATTATAAAGCTTCTCTATAATTAATTTACAAAGAGAGTTCCAAAAAAAACCTAAGCAAAAATACAATATTATTAAGTAGATAAATGACTACTTACGGCATTAAGCACCGTTTTCAGCATATTGGCCAAGGTATCAATATCTTGAGACTCTTCCAAAAGCTGCCCTCTTGTTACTCGGGTGGCAGGTTTATAGCCTGTTTCTTCTAGACCGGGTATTGATTCCACTGGAATACTTTTGACTCCTGAAAAAATTGAATGATTTTTGAAACTTGTTAACCAGCTTGTAAAACATTTCGAGTAACTATTAGGACAATAAACTACTGAAACATCTAAGTGAAACGATTGAACTGTGCTCAATATTGTAACTTTGGATAGAATTGTCAATTTAGGTAGAAATCTATTATTTTTTTAATAAAAATGCACGTTGTTGCAAGATTATACAGGGTCTTAAAAAGCTAGCCGTTTTTTGTTCCCGAGAAAAATGTACAGAACGTTATTGAAAGCAGGCTTTATAGTGAAAAAAATTTGACCTGATTAAACACATTTGCCAATACAAATACTTTGCTTTTTATATCAGAGTTCTTTTTTCCATTTTCTTTATTGCTTTGAAAATGAAGGTTACAAGCTTGGTATAATCTGCAAGAAAAGACCTTTCGATAGAGCAATAATATACAGGGTGTTTCATTTTAAAAAAATATAGGTTTATCTATATTTCTACTTTTTATTGAATTTTAAAAATATAAATAAAAACCCTTTAACTTATTTATTTCTAAGTGTGACATATCTATTTTTTATTTATTTATTTATTTATTTATTTAGCTCAAAGAACTAATAACCACAATAATTAATTATTATTACAAACAATTTAAGTTTTACATGTCAATAAGTTATATATGTTAAGTAATTTAAGTTATATAATGTCAAATAAAACGTTTTTTGGAAAAGATTACACACAAACAACAAATATTAATACAACCAATTAAAATTAAAGTTTTAAGTAAGATGCTTTACAAAAAAAAACAACAAACATTTTAGGGGGTAGGTACATACATAAAAACCAACATATACATATAAAAATCATTACAGAACCTGCCGATTGTACTGCCGTATCATGTGATTCCTAAGTTGAAATGGTTTGGCATTGTTTAATTACCTCAGGCAATTTGTTAAACATATCCAAACCTCGATAAAATATAGTGTTCTGTCCACTTTTTTTATTTTTTGGAGCTATAAAGAAATTGTTTATTTGTCTGGTATTGTACGAATGTATTTTACTGTTATAAATTATTTTGCATGTCAAATAAGATGGAGAATGATCAATTTTTATTTTAAAAATAAAGACTAAAACATTAAACCGTATGTATTCGATCACTGGCAGCCACTGTAAGCATTCAAGCATTGATCTAATTGGTGTATACCTATTACACCTTAAATTAATTCGCATTGCTCGATTTTGCATTTTTTGTAATTTATCAATTTCATTCTTATTTAACAAAAACAGAATTGTTGAGCAGTAATTAAAGTATGGCATAACTAAGGTGTTAAAAATAACTTTTCGTGACCACAATGAGAAGTGTGATGCACAAGGTGAAAGACAATTAATATAGTTGGCGCATACCTTTCTGGAATGACGTCATTTTTGGTTATTTTTGTTTGATTTATGTTAACTGACAGTGACAAAAACAGTTTGAAAAAACTCATTGTCGTTTCTTTACAACAGTCAATGCCGGTTTTGGTTATGTGTCTTTCAGAATATATTCGTCAAAATTGACATTGATTTGTTGTGATTCTTTTTAAACTTTTGCAAGATGCCGCGAAGATATAATCAGCAATCACAGCTAATAGTTTTGAATATCTTGGCTTTTTTTCAATTGGAAAAAGAGCAAGCTAAAAATGGAATCCTTCTGCAAACTGATAATATAATTGTACGAGCTTCAAAGGCAACAAAACTTAGCCATACAACAATCATAAATATTAAGAAAAGAGGAATAACGAGCGATGAATCCTTTACCTCCAGAATGTCTCAAAAGCAAAAAGAGGTAAAAACAAAAATTACAGATTACTTAAAGAACAAAATAAGAGATACGATCTACTGCATGTATGCGAAAAATGAATATCGGAAGTTTTGGCCATGTGGGAAAAAGCGATAAATGAAGTATCTTCAGAGCATTGGAAAAATTATGTCAGCCACACAGAAAGGGTAATCCAAGAAGCTTAGAAGACAATACAGATATGTGATGCTTCAGACATTGCGTCACTTGTAATTAGTACCGACGAAGACAGCAGTGACGATGAAGAATTTTAGTTCTGATTCTGAAGACAGTGAAGGGGAGTAGTTTTTATTTTTAAAGTTAGTTAGTTATACATTAATTTCTCTCTTTTAGTTTTTAAAGCAAAGTCTGCATTGTAACATATTCATTTTTAGCATACACGCAATAGATCATATCTCTTATTTTGTTCTTTAAGTAATCTGTGATTTTTGTTTTTACCTCTTTTTGTTTTTGAAACATTCTGGAGGTAAAGGATTCATCGTTCGTTATTCCCCTTTTCTTAATATTTTTTCAGTATTGTCTGTAATTGAGAATTAAAATAATTTTGATGAAAATGGGTAACTGGCGTCAATTTATTACATTGCAAACAAAGAATAAGACTAAGATGAAAGAATTTATATTAGTAAAGTCTTATTTGCAAAATAATTTTAGTTTTTGAAGTTATAATAGTTATTTTTGTATTAAGTGTGCAAAATGAGGGTTTTTTATGGCAATGAGAGTGTTAATTTTTTGCCAGCCATTTTCGACAAGTTGCAGCGCTTTCTGTACAGAAAATGCCAATTTTAAATTCGCTTTAGCCAGTGCTGAACGCACCCCTCCTATCTACATCACTGCATACGTTTAGGTTAGGAATCATCGCTGAAATATAAATAATATAAGAAATACGTTATTTGAAACCAGCGTGACGTCATTCCAGAAAGGTAATGCGCCAACTATATTGTAACTGATCCCTGATACTACCATATTAGCATGTTCCTGGAATGTTAATTATTCATCAATTATTACCCCCAAATACTTAATTTTCTTAACTCGTTCTAATACAAAGTTACTCATTTTTATTTTTTAGTTGCCTTCAATAAATTCTCTTTTAACTTTTTCGGTGGAAAAAAGCATAAACTTTGTTTTGCTCGTGTTAACTTTTAGCAAATTTTCGCATGTATATTTATAAAAACTATTCAGAGCGTTATTAATCCTAACTACTAAATCTTGAATGTTTTTTGAGTAAGTATATATATTAGGGTATCATCTGCAAACAAATAAATATCGACCAAATCCATAACTTCCACTGTCATTAATATATATTAAAAACAATAGGGGTCCCAAAATACTCCCCTGAGGTACTCCGTGGTCATTCAATAATTCATCGGAACTTTTCCCATTTATTTTAACAGTCTGTCTCCTATTTTTAAGGTAGCTTTTAAACCACTCCAAAACCGAATCTCGGAATCCTATCCTATATAGCTTGGCTATAAGTTTTTGCCGATTAAGAGTCTCAAAGGCACGTTGTAAGTCCAAAAATACCGCAAGAGTACTATAATTCTCATCCATTCTGTTTTTCCATTCATCCAATACGCATTGAATTGCAGTCTCACAGCTATACTTTTTGCGAAATCCCGATTGCTTATCTGTTAATAAACCCTCATCTTCTACGTAATCGATTATTTGTTTATAAACTATTTTTTCTAAAATTTTTTTCAATGCACTTAGCAAATTAATTGGACACAGATTTGCTGCCTCAAAAGAATTGACCTTTTTCTGGATAGGGATTATTGTTGACAGTTTCAAAGTATTAGGAAAAACACCTTGTTCTAAGGAGGTGTTTATCATATTTATAAGAATACTTTCTATAGAGGTATAAGTAGACTTAATGATTTCAATGTTAAGATCATCGGGACTGCTTTTATTTATAAAAGAAAATACAACCGTTTTTAATTCTTCTCTTGTAACTAATCTAAAATTGGATAGGCAGGGTGATGAGTTATCCGTGTTACTTATATCTAAATCTCTATTAAAAGGGCTAATTTGCGCTAATATATTATTAATACTCTTAACATAATATGTATTTAATCTATCGGGCATTTTATCCTTGTCGTTTTCTATTTCATTGTTTTAAAAATCAATATATTAAATATCATTTTGGTGGTTATTATTAGGCAAGAATGATTTCAAAATCAACCACAATTTTTTTGAATTCGTTTTGCATTCATCTATCATCTATCTGATATTTTTGGGCAATCAAGCAAAGGTAATATTTCTTTAGAAAACCAGGTGAAACTGGAATGTTAAAAATCATACGCCATAGGCTTCGATTTTTTAAAAAATTTTCTAGATGTGACAGCTGTAATTTTATATGTTTGCTTTATGACTGATTGAAATGATCTGCAATCCTTTTTTAAAAAGGAGAAAATTTCAATCAGTCATAAAGCAAACAATTTACTTCAAACTAACTATAGTACACTTAGCAAAAAACCCGAAAAATAAAAAATCACTTGTGCAAATTGCAGTGGTGTATATATTGGTCAATCAAGGCAATATCTCGAAAACAGAATAAACGGCCACAAGTACGACAAGAAAAATCAAACCGCTTTGACAAAACACGAAGCCCAAAATAATCATAAATTTAATTACAAAGAAACTCGCGTATTAAAAACGGAACAACATAAAGAAAAAAGGGAAGTTTTAGAAATGATTTTTATAAAAAAGAACTTAAATTCTGTCAATTCAAATCAGACTTATTCAGACTAAGTAAAATTTACAACAATATACTGTAAAAAAAAACAAAAGTCAGGACTCCGGGAATGGAACCTTGGACCTCTCGAGCCTCGTCTGAGGTGCTATCCATTAAACCACAAGGGTGCTGCAAAATTTTCTAACAACTAATAAGTTTCAATTCCTTCACCCAACTCTTTGCCCTTCCTAATATTAATATTTCTATCAAGGTCATCGAATTTTGGCCCTGGACGGAATAATCATTCTACAAAATTAATTTTAACCTACATGAAGGGTATAATGTTATTGTGTGTGTGTGTGTCTAAGCATGTATTTCGTTTTATATTTTTTTACTCAATGTTTTGTGAATTTGACGTGAAATGATTTCTGCCTTGGTTAAGTAATAAAAAAAAATTATATATTTCCTCTTTGTGGTTAATAATATCATATTTCATATAATGTTAGTCCATGATTCTTACCACTTGTTTTCATGTTTTTATTCACTTTTTTTAGTGTACAGGCAGGATAAAGGCTAAAAAAAAGCCGAAACGTTTGAATTTACAAAAAAAAAACACGAAAAAAAGAAAAACAAGGTTATGAAATAATTTTGTTTTATTCCTTTATATGAAACTCATCCCAAGAAATTTGTTTTTCAAAAAAAAAAAAATATATATATATATATATATATATACACTCACCGGCACAAAATTCCGCCACTCTAAAATTTTGACTAAGTTCAATGTTTTATAACTTTTTTATTTTTTATCCGATTTTCATGATTTTGTTATCAGTTTGTAGATCCATTTAATGTGTTTTTCTTCATTTATTTTGTAATGTAGCATTTTTCGATTAGACTATATTATACAGGAGTAGATCAAACTGTTGTTTTTTGTCGTCACTTCAAAACACCCTGTAGAAAAATTAAGGTAGATAATTTTATTTACATACTGTTTCTGGTAATCAATAAAGTATTCTAAACATTTCGTTTTTTGATTTATACCGTTACCTCATTTCTGCTTCGAGCTGCAGATTTTTTATTAAAACAATGTTATTTTTAGAAAATGCATGTCAAGCTTTCGGTTAAAAATTATCTACGTTGGCTAAGTAGGTGACAGAATGTTTGACAGTGACAATATTATAATTTGTTGTATGTTGTATGTCAATATGGTATTAACTCCAGCAGACGTGGGTAAAATTGTTGCGTTAATAGAGGATGGCCGTAGCAAAAGTTATGTCGCTCGTACTCTGAGAATTCCGAGGTCTACAGTTCGAGATGCCTGGAATAGGTACTTACAGACGGGAACTTTTACAAGGCGGCAAGGCTCTGGCAGAAAAAGAAAAACCACTGCAGTTGATGATCACTTTGTCGTCGTTAGTTCTTTAAGAGATCGAAGATCTACTGCTGTGTGTCTAAAAAATGACTTGCAAATGACTAGTGGAGTAAATGTAAGTGAAAAAACGATACGTAGAAGATTGGCAGAAGCTGGTCTTCATTCACGAAGGCCAGCAGTATGTCCACAACTCCTTCCTCGTCATCGGCAACAGCGACTAAGGTTTGCAAGATTGCATTCTGACTGGACTCTAGAACAGTGGGGAAACGTACTATTCACAGATGAATCCAGTGTTTGTTTGAGGTCGCCAGATGGACGTGAGCGGGTATACATACGTAGGAATGAAAGACATGCTGACTGCACCATATCAGAACGAATCTCATATCATGGCGGTTCAGTTATGATTTGGGCGGGTATTTTTACCGAAGCACGAACCGATCTTGTATTTGTTGAAAATGGAACCCTAACCGCACAGCGTTACATTGAGGAAATAATCCAGGAAGTGGTTGTTCCATTTGCTCCTTTCATTGGGAACCAATTTACATTAATGCATGATAATGCTAGACCTCACGTTGCACGTATAGTGAGCGAATATCTGGATGAAGTTGGACTTCCAAGATTGGAATGGCCCGCATGTAGCCCGGATCTCAACCCAATCGAACATCTCTGGAATCAACTTAAAAGGGCCGTACGGCGTCGTCCTGTGCAACCACAAACTTTGCAAGACTTACGACAGGCGCTGGCCGAAGAATATCAGGCTATTCCTCAGGAAAGAATAAGTAAGCTTATTCAATCGATGCCACGAAGACTGCAAGCTGTAATTGCCGCGAGAGGAGGAAATACACGTTATTGAATTTTTATTGTTAATTATCTTTGTGATATACCTTGTGTTTTTCTTAATAAAAATAGGCTTCAAATCAGCGTTCCTTTTAAAATTTTGCAGCTCGAAGCAGAAATGAGGTAACGGTATAAATCAAAAAACGAAATGTTTAGAATACATTATTGATTACCAGAAATAGTATGTAAATAAAATTATCTACCTCAATTTTTCTACAGGGTGTTTTGAAGTGACGACAAAAAACAACAGTTTGATCTACTCCTGTATAATATAGTCTAATCGAAAAATGCTACTTTACAAAATAAATGAAGAAAAACACATTAAATGGATCTAAAAACTGATAACAAAATCATGAAAATCGGATAAAAAATAAAAAAGTTATAAAACATTGAACTTAGTCAAAATTTTAGAGTGGCGGAATTTTGTGCCGGTGAGTATATATATATATATATATATATATATATATATATATATATATATATATATATATTATATATATATATATATATATATATATATATATATATATCTTGGGGTGTATTCAAATTCGGAAGATAATATTTCATGGTTCATCTTTTTCTTTTATTAATGATTTTACCAATGGTTAAAAGGAACACGACGTTTGAAAAGCACATTTTTGATATTTGCGTCGATTGATGACGCGTGGGTAGAGATCCAGCGGCCCAATAAAGCGTGTGAATTATGTGTTGAAAACGGTGTTGTCGTCAATACTAAAAAATGTATATCTATGTCATCATTCAAAAAATATATATAATCCACACTGATGAACAAGATGGATGGGAAAACATTGATTTTGACTTATAAAGTTTTGGGAGTACTGATCGACAATGCATTAAGATATTGGGATTATATTACCTCCAAAATTAATGAAGATCATATTATGTTTTTTGTCATTATTGTCAGGTAAAAAAAAATTCAAAATTGATTATTTTGTCTTGCCCATATTGGAGTACGAAAGTGTAATCTGGGCACCACAGTATGAAGTATGGATAAAAGCCATTGATTGTGCCCAATGTAAATTCTTAAAATATATGTTTCTGAAGAAATTTGGTTATTATCCCAATCAAGGACAATCATGTCCAGTTATTACACATTTTCAACAGATTTTCTCTTGAGAATAGAAGAAACAAAGTATGTTTGATATACTTATTTTAAATTCTGAGTAGTCAAGTGGATGATCCACAGGTATTATGACAATTTCCATTTTCTATAAATATTAAAAATACTAAATACAAGAAAACCTTTTACCCAGAACTAATTTATACAAAACATACCCCGTATATCCAATGTGTGACATATAATAAATAAAGCTAAGATTATATGCAAAAAGCGTATAATATCAAAATAATATTTATGCAATATTTTCATATTTCAACAATTTTTGAATAATGTTGCATATTTTAGATCAAATGTAATATTTGCCCCTCATTTGTTAGACAGACATCTAAAATATTTGAATTCCCCAGTAAAAAATATAGTGCGGGATACGAAGGAAAACCGGGCGGAGTCAATCGGTTTAGGAAGGTCGGCCCAGAAATCTCTTTAAACCAGTGGTGTCCCGTCGTTCTTTTAATAATATGGCACTTCTTTTTGACTATACGCACTTCAGATAATTAAAAAATGTAACTATGCTTAATGAACCTTTATTGTCTGTTTTCTTTCGTGTACCGCACTTCTATATCTCTTTTGTGTTGCAAAAACGGCGAACTTTCCAATTTTAAAATGATTTAATTTTGATTTTTCTTGATCGATTTCCCTATAAATATATTTTTTCTTGAGTTCTGTCATTAACGGTTCCCGGGCTACTGCCTACGTCCACTATTATTGGACCATCCAGTATAGTGATACACGATTTACAAGTCCAGATTTTGCAAGGGCAGTCAGCATCACATCCGGTAAACGAGATTTATCAAAATTTTAATTTATGCAGTTCGACTTTGGGCTACTCGCGTATACCAAAAGTGGCCGTCTGTCTCCGTTTGTCGTATTACTTTATACAGGGGCCGTCATTGTGAAGTACTATACAGGGCGTTTCCTAATTTCGTGCTGATGTTAAAGGGGGTGTTTTTACTTCCTAAAAGTCTTAACTTTTGAGATACAGGAAAACATTTTTTTTCATCCCAATTCTGATGCTATTGTAAATAACTGCATGAAATTTGATACACGTCTTCTATGCATTAAGGAGCATACGGATTTACCCAGGTTAATTACATATGCACGCCACTGGTAGAAATTTCAAAAATTGATTGTTAATAACAAATGCCCTTTTATGCATAAAAGACGTCTATCAAATTTCACATCGTTATTTATCTACAATAGCATCAGAATTAGGATTTTAAAAAAATGTTTTTTTAAAACCCTGTATCCCCAAAGTTAAGACGTTTAGGTTCATATTAAACTTTTTTCTTACAAAGGTCCAACAATCACCCCCCTTTAACATTAGCACGAAATTAGGAAACGCCCTGTATAGTACTTCACAATGACGCCCCCTGTACAAAGTAATATGACAGACGGAGACAAACGGCCACTTTTGGCATATCTGAATAGCTTAAAGTCGAACTGCATAAGTTAAAATTTTGACAAATCTTGTTCACCGGAATCAGTGCTGGCTCCCCTACTATAACTACATTGATGTGTTAATTTTAGAAAAATATGAGTTCTGTAGTTTTTCAAATATTAATTGCAATATTAGATATGTTTTGACACCCGGTATTGAACAGAAAATTAATTATTTTGAAGCAGTTTATTGACAGCTACTTTATGAACAATTGTACAAAATATATGAAAAAAAAACTAAGCCATTTTTGAGGTTGACGGCTGTGGTTCTAATGGTTCGATTCCTTCTAAAACGTTGTCTTCCTCTGAAAATGATGAGGTTTCATCGTCACTACTAGAAGATCCCAGTGTTGTAACTAAATCATCAATAATCGTTTCAATTTTGCCATCTACTTCCCAGTATTTATCTTCAATAGAACGAACATGTTTAACATATGATTTCCAATTTTCAGCCGATATTGAGTCAATCGCTTCTAATGTTATTTTATTTAAATCTTTAATTGAAAGTTCACCGGTGTTGCGACCTCGAATATATTTTTTTACTCCTGCCCATGCAAGTTCAATAGGGTTGAAGTCGCACATGTATGGAGGCAGCCTTAAAGGTGTATGACCGAGGTTACGTAAAAGACCGTCAATTTTACACTTTTTTCTCTAGGCTTGTTGGCTGATATTACTTCATAAAATTGATATTTTCTCCATGTTGGATCACATACAAGATTGTTCCAATTGTTGCACCTTGCTTGTAGTATATCACGCTAATGTTGGCTCAATACTTACATTTAGAGTTGTGTTCTGGGGGAATAGTGTGAATGCATCAAGGGTCTTTCTTGCACAGAAGCGCGCACTGCGTGTGATGCTGGGTATGAGGTATCGAGACTCTTGCAGAGGAATCTTTAGAAGGCATAATTTGCTGACACTCGCAGGACTACATATCCACGAGTGCATTATGTTTCTGTATGGAAACAGACAGCTTTTTGCTAAGCATCTTCCAGAACACAATCATGACACCAGGTCTGCAGACTACAATTTACCAATACATAGACTCTCCATTTTTGAAAGAAGTCCTACGTACTCTTGCCTTAAATATTTCAATAAGCTCCCTCTAAGAATCAAACAAATAAACAACAAAATACATTTTAAAAATTCTCCGAGATATTTCATTGTACTGATTGAACCATATACCATTGCTGAGTTCATGTCATCTTAGGGATATATTTCTTTTAATTGTGTTTTGTATTTGTGAAAAATTTCATGTGTTATATTATATCTTAGATTTTAATAGATCTTAAATGACCTTGTTATGGTAATTGTTTTACTTTTAATGTTATATGCTATAGATTAAGTTTTTTAATTTCAATTTTATTGCAACTATTTTATATTTGACGCCTGTTTGTTAAATGCAATCGATATTTTTTATTTTTTGTATTTTTCGAAATATAGAGTTTTTGACTTGACTTGACTTGTTCGATTTAAGCCATGATATCATATGAGCTTTTGTAGAGTATTTAGTTGGCACTTTATCTTCTACGTAAGAATGATAAGACGCATTATCCATTTCCACGACTGATTTGGGAGGAATGTTAGGTAAAAGCTTCTTGAGCAACCACTTTCAAAATTATCTCTATTCATCTGTCCATGATAGTCTCCAGTTGTTAGTCCCGAGCGAAAAACTAAAGCAGCACCTGGAACAAATCCGGCTTCTGAACCAGCATGAACTGTAATAAAGCGACTACTAGAGCGGATTCCCTGAACAACACTTGTAACACTTTCACTTTGCCAGCATTTGTTCACTGTCATATTATTATCTACCCAGGTTTTGTCTAGATACACAATATTGCGTCCTTCTTGCCTATATTGCCTTACAGTTGATAGATATTTCACCCGCCAGTGAAAAATATTTGATCTTTCAATGAGCAATTTTCGTTTATTTTGGCAGCATTTGTTCACTGTCATATTATTATCTACCCAGGTTTTGTCTAGATACACAATATTGCGTCCTTCTTGCCTATATTGCCTTACAGTTGATAGATATTTCACCCCCCAGTGAAAAATATTTGATCTTTCAATGAGCAATTTTCGTTTATTTTGATTACCATTTGATCGTAAAAGCCGATTTAAGGTTTTATACCCGTACGGAAAACCTATTTTGTTCTTTACAGCACGAAATAGGGGTTTGCAAGTCGGAACCTTCTTCAAGTTTATATAAAAATCCTCTATTGTTCGTCGAATTACTTGAAAATCGCCATTGTCAATTTTATCTTTGTATGATAATCGGGGTCTTTTTTTATCAGGAGATTTTAAAGGTGATGTAGAACATGAGGGATCATTATGTTCTCTTTGAATTTTTCTTACACTACTTTCCGAAACACCAGTGTAAAATGTCGTGCGTTCTGTTCGATTTTGAATTGGAATAGTCAAACTATTATTTTTGAGCTTCTCTAGTACAGGCCTCTATAACGCTCACAATAACTTCACGTGCACCGCTTCGAATTGTTTTTCCTCTTTTGTTGGCCATCGTTACTTCGAAATAATAATTCAAATTGAACGCAACGCATTTATATAGAAATGAAAGCAAATGCTCGAAATGTACAGGCGCTACTGGAAATAGCTTGAACCTTCTAGCGGCAAGTGCATGGAGAATCTAGGCACATCCCAGTTCAGCAAGAGGTTAGCAAGAGTTGTTGTTGTTTGTTCTCGTCGTGTGATTTGAGTTAAAATATTAAAGTTAAGTGCTTTATATTTGTGATAGTAGTATTTCATGACGTTGATAAAAGTTCATTCCAACCTGGAGAGTGTTTGTGGCGCCTGGAATTGTGAAATAATAACAATAATTAACTAATTATTTTCGGCAAAATATCCGGCTAAAATTATAAACAAATTGACAATTGCATCTGAGGTTAGGAAGTACTTCTTCTTCATAACCTTAAAAGGTGACCGGAAACGTTAGTAGCTATATACCCATAATCCGTAAAGCAATTTCACAACCAAATGCCCGAACAGGGAAACTGTTCAATTTGTGAGAGAACCCTGAGATCAAATCAGCACGCAGTAGAATGTTCGCGCTGCTGCTCATGGATTCACAAAGGGTGTTCAGGCTTGTCCAATGTGGAATTTGAAAAAATTTGCACCCAAAACAAAAAATCGGGATCACACTCTTGGGTATGCAAAAACTGCTTACATAGTGAAGTAAAACGCGTTTCCCTCGGTGCTCCTCTTTCGGGCAATACTTCTAATAATGCTCATGCTGATCAATGAGGATCTAACCAGAATCGCTCAAAGAACAAGGCAAACAACCAAACAGATATTGAACAACTAGTAAAATCCATAAAGGACCTTAATGCCGATATTCGTGAATTAAAGAATGATGTAAAATTCTACGCTGAATAATATGAAGAACAAAGAATGATTAATACAAACTTTAGAAGAGAGATAGATATACTCAAACGAGAAAATGAAAAACTGAGTGGTGAACTAATAAAACTAAAGAAGCCCATTCAAGAACATGATAATGAAAAAAGGAAAAATAACTTGCTTATTGTTGGCCTAAAATTCAAGACTGATGGTACAACAAACAAAATTATACAGAATGCTACAAAGGCACTGAAATATGTAAATCCTGCTCTAAACTCTGCAGACTACTCAGTCAGGGTAGCAAATGAAAATAAACCCAACTCTCCTATTATAACCGAATTTAAATCAGTAGATTTAAAAAATAAATTTATGATGTGTCGAAAAGATAAAGGAAGAATCAAGTCTACTGATTGTGGTATACCAGGGGATGAAGTATATCTGTACTTTAATGATGACCTGACTAAGGAGCAGAATGACCTTTTTAGAAAAGCCCGTGACTTAAAGAAAAAAGGATATAAGTATGTCTGGTGTAAGGGAGGAAAGGTTTTTATCAGAAAATGCGATCAAGGTGAGGTAAAAATTGTAAAGCAAGAAAGTGACATAAATATTCTACTATCAGACTAATTTATTGCAAACTTTTACTCCTCATAAATCCAGTAGCTAGTGGTTATAATATATAGTTATAATATATACTTATTTTTAACAATGGCTGTGTTTAACATATTAGATGACTACCAGCAACCTGTACTTAACTATAACTGTGATGACGTTAGTGAGATACCATTTTTAAAAAATAATAAAACTAACATTAATCTTGTACACTTTAATATACGTAGCTTAAACAAAAACTATGATAATTTGGTTGCCTTCATGCAGTCTAGTAGTATTGACATGGAGGTTATCATACTCTCAGAGACAAATAGAATTGTGAATCTCCAGGATTTTGCACTGGATGGTTTTGAGATTTTCTATAATGAAAGTCAAATAAATAAATGTGACGGTACTGTTGTGCTGGTTAGGTCGGAGTTGTTCCCGATCATGGCAGTACTACAGTATGGTTAGACTAAGTTTCTTAGAGTCTCGCTGATTAAAAACGATGTTCGAATAGGTCTTATTGCAATTTATAGACTTCCTTCACTGGATGCAAATTCTTTTATTAATGATCTGGATCAGCTCCTACATAACCCATTTGAAAAGTATAGCCTAGAAGTCTTCTGTGGTGATACAAACATAAATATCAAGGATAAAGAATCAAGAATAACAGTTGATTATTTAAATTGCTTAACTGGACACGGTTACATCAGTCACATAAATGCATATACAAGGATTGAGGGCAATTCTAGTAATTGCATTGATCATTTTTTTGTCAAGAATAAACTTGAATATGCTGTAATTCACCCTGTTGTTGTGAATTGCGGGCTCTCTGATCACCTCCCAATAATTCTAAATATAGATTTAAATAGTGAAAATAAAAAGTATAAAAACAATGAAATACAACTAAAAAAACTTGACTATAAAACTGTTAGTAATGCTCTTAAGGCTGAATGTTGGGACGATGTACTAAACTCTGAAGATGTTAATGTTTGTACAGTAACTTTAATGAAGAAAATTTCGAACATCATTAACTCTGCTACTGCTATCTCTAAAAGGAAGCGAATAACAAAAAAAAAAAAACCGTGGATCACGCAGGGTATCATAATATCTATAAAAAATCGCGATAAATTAAAGAAAAAATTAATTAATGATCCATTGAATACAAATGCTCAAGAACAATTTAGGATATATAGAAATTCACTTACCAACCTAATAAAAAAAGCTAAATATAGTCACTATAAAAATAAATTAATAGAAAACAAAAACAATATTAGGGGTACATGGGGGGTGATTAGGGAAGCTGGCAATGACTCAAAAAATAATAATTCTGACATTAACTATATTGTAGATAATGGGAAACAGGTTAAAGACAGTAATATGATAGCAGACATATTTCTTGATTATTATGTTAATATGGGTAAGTCGCTAGCAAATAAAATTAAGGGCAACGACTATAAATTTAAAAAGAATATTATTGTTAACTCAATATTTCTTGCTCCAATATCTGAATCTGAACTGCTTGATCAAATAAATAGCCTAAAAACAAAAACATCCTGCGAGTATGGCAATATTCCCTCGGTAGTGATTAAAATGAATCATGTGGAAATAATGAAGCCACTCTTACATCTAGTGAATTTAATCTTTAAAAAAGGCATATACCCCGACTCTTTAAAACATTCAATTATTACTCCGGTGTTTAAGTCTGGTGACAGAACAAATAAAGAAAACTATAGACCCATAGCGGTAACAAATTGTCTGAATAAACTATTCAAAAAATGCATAAATTTAAGACTATTCAAATTTCTAAATGAAAATAATATTCTATCATCCTCGCAGTATGGATTTCGTGCTGGTATTAGCACTGAAAATGCGATTCAACATGTAACAGAGTATGTAATTGAAAATTTCAACAAGGGTTATAAAACTGTAGGCATATTTCTAGATCTAGCCCGTGCCTTTGACACTGTGGATCACCACATTCTACTTCAAAAAATGGAAAATGTTGGAATCAGAGGAATTGTACTAAAATTATTTGAATCATATTTAAATAATAGATCTCAATGTGTAAAAATAAACAGGATATTAAGCAAAAAGGATGAGGTAGAATGCGGTGTGCCGCAGGGCACGGTACTGGGCCCTATTCTCTTTTGTATTTATATAAATGATATAACAAATATACTGCCTGTGTCAGATTGCTCCTGTGTGTGCTATGCAGACGATACCGTTATACTGATAAGAGATGTAACTTGGCAGCAAGTATTTCAAAAATCTGAAAAATATATCTCAACCATTAAGCTGTGGCTTGATCAAAACTTACTAACCCTAAACCAAAATAAAACACATTATTTAACTTTTTCAACTAAAAATAAGTTCACTGAGACTTTACCTTATTTACGGATCCATGAGTATAAATGTTTGTTGAATGAGAATCACTGTTCTTGTAATGGTCGCATTGAAAGCAAAAAAAGTATCAAATACCTAGGACTGTATATTGACTTTAATTTAAAATATAATGTTCACATTGATTACATTATTCAGAAGATACGAAAAACCATATATAAATTTTATCAGTTGAGAGAATTCTTATCTCAAAATCTCTTAAAGATGGTCTATCAATCATTGATTGAATCAATTATTACTTATGCAATTAGTGTCTGGGGTAGTACGCACAGTGGCATTATGGATCATCTGTTTATAACTCAAAAATATATATTGAAGGTTATTATGAGGAAACAGAGACGTTATCCTACTGAGCAACTATTTATTGACTCTGGACTGTTAACATTAAGACAGCTTTATATAAAAAATATAGTAAGATATATGAAAGTATCCAACAAATATAAAAACCCTGTTCATCACAGTATTGTCACCCGTAATATAACTAGTAAAAATCTTATGATTGCTGGCTCCAGTCATGCATCAACACAGAGACACATATTATTCATTGGCCCTAGAATATATAATTTGATTCCAAATAATATTAGGAATATAACTAATGTAAAACATTTCATGTTCCTTGTTAGTGAGTGGATTAGGTGCAATTATGCTTTTATAGTTGGCAAGCTACCTCTACTGTTATAATTATAGGCAAAAAAAAAAAAAAAAAAAAAAAACTACTATTATATTGTTAAGCAGAAAATTGTTACAATTAAAGAATAGATAGCACATATTTTAGTACTGTTTTGTACCCTAGGCAAGTTACTTTGTAACTTATAGTGTACACAATTGTAATAGGTTATACTATATAAGATGTATTTTTTTTTGGAAATAAAAATATTATTATTATTATATTATATTAATTACAAGTGGACCAGTGCGAAATTTACTAAATCCTAAAACATAAAATTTATTTGCGTACATAAATTTTACTTTTCCACTAAGACTATGAACCTTTATTTTAGGGACCGTCCGGTCTTCTCTCGTATCCCGCACGTTACCGGGCAGTTGAGTAAAACCCTCGGTAAACCCTGTCCCAAACATTTTATTGCATTAGGTAGAGGAAATTATGCAGCCTGAGACTTTCCCTCATGTATTAACGTCTTTTTACTTTTTACTACATAAAATATTGTATCTTTATATCAGTAAAGTTTAGCCATTCACTTAGGTGTAAACTATTTACCCTGAGAAGTGTATTATTGAGTTGTGCATTTTAAAGTGTCTAATAAAGTAGTATTGCAGATAAAACCACATCCTGAATTAACATTAGAAGGTGATGGTGCTTTTTACAAAGCATGTGGAAAAGCGGTAAGGGTTTTAAATATATAGTTAGTTCTTGGGGGGGGGGGGTTAAGGTGAATCGGTTTAAGTGAATAGATTTATCCAATAATGTGGTGTTTAAGGAGTGTGTTCCTTTGTCAACGCAAGTGAGTAGAACATTTCCGGTATGGTATAGCGGTAAGATAATAAAATTAATAAAGAAAAAGGAACAAGACCTACAAAGATACAGGAAAACCAAGTCGGCATATTGGTTGAATAAATATAAGAATACTCGACGTCTTGTTAAATCTAAGATCAGGGCTGCCTACAATCAATACATGGAGCATGTGGCTGGTAGTTTGTATGTGGATCTAAAATATTTTTGGTCCTACATAAAATCGCAAAAGAGTGATAATGATATGCCTGATGAGATGTACTGTGAGAATGTTTCTTTTAAGGGTACTAAAGACATAGTGGATGGTTTTTCTGTATTCTTCAGTTCTGTTTTCTCCGCGGCGGAGTCACATTAAAGATTGTTGTCACATAAAAGATTATTTTTGTGAACTACCTATCACTGAGCATGAGGTTCTAGAGGCAGTTAATAAACTAAAGGGGAATAGAGCCATAGGGCATGATGGGGTGCCTGGATATGTCATCAAGGGCTGTAAGGAATTCTTGCTAAAGCCACTATCTCATATTTTTAATGTAAGTCTTCGAACTACAACATATCCTAGTATTTGGAAGACCGCTAAGTAATACCGGCCTTCAAAAGTGGTGCAAAAGAACAACTAGCAAATTACAGGCCTATATCTATAATAAATGCCATCTCTAAGGTATATGAGATAGTGATATTCAATAGGCTTTATGATGAGGTGAAGTATTGTATTTCTGCCCATCAGCATGGCTTTTTACCAAACAGGTCCACAATGACCAATCTTACGGCTTTTGTTCAATACTTGCATGAAGCTTTCAATAAAGAAAATCAGGTAGATGTAATCTTCACAGATCTTGAGAAAGTGTTTGATAAAATAAAACATAGTGTTGTCATCAAGTCTTTAAAACAAATGAATGTGAGGAATAACTTGGTGTCCTTGCTTAGTTCATATTTATGTGACAGGAAACAATATGTTGAAATAAGGGGTGCAAGATCTGAAATGTACAGTAGTACATCTGGAATTCCTCAAGGCTCAAATTTGGGTCCGCTCTTATTTGTAATTTCTATTAATGGCTTGTGCCAAGTTGTTAAGAATTCAAAAGCATTATTATTTGCGGATGATTTTAAGATTTTTTTAGAGATTATAAATGATGATGATTGTGATCGATTGCAAGATGACCTCGATAATGTGTGTTTTTGGTGTAATGAAAATGGATTTATATTAAATGCAAAAAAGGGTGCAAAAATGATATTTTCATTAAAAAAGAATGTTGTCAATTCTGAATACAAGATTAATAATGGGTTTTATTGTCAGGTCCACCAGGTGCTTTCATGTAGATGTATGCCTTAAGCTCTTTGATAGCCTTGTATTGCCTAAACTCGATTATGGCTACTGGAATGTTCGTGGGTTGCGAACGAAACTAAAGGAAGTATTTCTGGCAAGTTCTGCATTGGAATATGATGTTATTTTGTTGACTGAAACCTGACTTACCCCAGGTATCATCGACAATGAAGTGTTCTGTGAATCCTATAATGTTTATCGTAGAGATAGAGATATTGTTTCGAGCTGATAAAAAACGTGGAGGTGGGGTCCTCATAGCTGTAAGTAGCGCTTTTGACTCGTGTGTTGTACCTTTAGAAAATTCAGTTGTTGAGCATCTTTTTGTTAAAGTCAGGATTAATCATATAAAATTTATATTTGGCTGTGTGTATTTGCCTCCTCGTTCAAATTTGGAGCTTTACAGTAATCATGTTCAGGCAGTTAAGGATGTGATAATAGAATATGGTAAAGACCATAAGATTATAGTAATGGGTGATTATAACCTCCCAGATCTAATCTGGAACTGTGATATCTTGACTGTTAAGAATATAAGTAATGATATTGAAATATTACTCTGCGATGAAATGTCATATTTAGGTTTAAGTCAGTATAACAGTGTACATAATGCTAGTGACTCCATATTGGACCTGTGTTTTTCCAACCATGACTTGTCTGTCTCTAGTTGTGATCCACTATTACCAAAACATAATTATCATCCTCCTCTAGAGGCTCTTCTGTCATTTGAATCCCAATCTGTTAAATGCAAGGCTGAATATAATTACAATTTCAATAAAGTCAACTATGGTGCTATGAATAATTATCTATTACAAATTAATTGGACTGGTTTGTATTATTTGAACGATATTAACGATATTGTTGATGCTTTTTATGAAACAATATATCATGCTGTGGACTTGTTTGTGCCAAAGTATATGGTAAAAAAGTCAAATTTCCCTGTTTGGTTCAGTTCTCAATTAAAAAGAAAGGTAATTGCTAAAAAGGTAGCCCATAAGAAATATAAGGCAACAAATGGTCAGCATAATTACACAGAATTCAATAACCTAAGAAATGAGTGTAAGAGAATGACTGGTGAGTGTTATAGTCGGTATGTCTCTAATGTGGAGGAGCAAATGGGGGCAAATACTAGCGAGTTTTGGAAGTTTGTTAAGTCAAGATCACAAAGGGGCAATGATGTCCAAGAATCCATGTTTTTGGGGGACCAATGGGTTGAAGGGGGGCAGGAAGTCGCCAATCTCTTTGCCAGACAGTTCAGTTCTGTTTATCAGAGTTTTAAGGGTAAAATGGCTTACAATAATGATCAGAATCGAGGCATAAGTAGTTTTTACGCTAATGTAAATAGAATTGAAATCAAGTTCGAAAGTCTACTTCAGTGTTTACTGTCTCTAAATGTGAAAAAGAGTGCTGGTCCTGATATGCTGCCGAATGTTATGCTGAGGGAGTGTGCTGTGTCTCTTTGTGAGCCTCTGTCGTTTATTTTTAATAGGCCACTATCTTGTGGTGCTTTTCCAAACAAATGGAAGCACTCCTATATATCCCCTATATTTAAGGCTGGGAACAGCAGTGATGTCAAGAACTACAGACCTGTCTGTATACAGTCTGCAATCCCTAAGGTTATGGAAAAATTGGTTTTACCCTCCATCGGTGCTTTCAAAAATTACATCATGGAGGAACAACAAGGTTTTGAGGGTGGCCGTTCTACCGAAACCAACCTTTTCCTGTATACTAATTATATCAGTGCAGCTATGGATGCTGGCCAGGAGGTACATGCAATATATACAGATTTCAGCAAGGCGTTTGACCTCATGGATCAAAGGGTTCTGCTTGACAAGCTATGTTCTCTTGGAGTGGGGGAGCCTTTTCACTCCTGGTTGTCTTCGTATTTGCGGGGCAGAACTTTGCAGGTTAGATTGGTGGGATTTCTTTCTTTTCTTGAGGTGCACTGTGGGCGTCTAGAGGCAATACAGCTTAAGTTTGTGAGGTACCTACGATACAGAATGGCGCGAGAAGGTTTACAGCTAACCCTGGAGGAGGTAAGAGGGTATCATGGTTTGACCACGCTGGAAAGTCGCAGACAGTATTTCGAGGTCTTGTTCTTTTATAAAGTAATAAATAACATAATAACATCATCCAGTATACTGAATAGCTTTGATTTTTATATTCCACCCAGAAATTTTAGAAGATCACCCCTCTTGTCTGCTACGCATTGTAATACTAGAGTCAGTCATAAATAGAGTCATTACTAGTGTGGATATGTTTCCTAACTTGAGTTTTTTCAATGTGTCAATACATGCTTTCAAAAAAGAGTTGAAAAGTCTGATCTTGTGATGTTGTATAGTCTGTATTTTGTAATAATTAACTAATTTTTTATTGTCAATATTTATTCTGAAATGTAAATTGTAAAAATGGTGTAACCGTTTGAATAAATAAATAAATAAATAATAAATAATATGGTCCCCTCAATATGAAATCTGGATTAAGTCCATTGAAAGAATTCAGAGAAAATTTCTCAAATACCTGTTTTACAAAAGATATGGCTATTATCCTCCTCAAGGGTATAGTCACAATCAATTATTGTCTATGTTTGATAGACTATCACTCGAGAATCGTAGAATAAAAATATGTTTGGTGCACTTCTACAAATTATTGAAAAATCATGTAGATAATGCTGATATAATATCTCAGCTGCCATTTTTGGTTACTCTTGGATATACAAGAAATACAAATACATTCTACCTGCAATTCCCCAGGACGCAACTTTATAAGAACTCACCTGTCTAAAGAATGTGTGACTTGTTTAATAGATTTGCGAGTGATTTGGACCTAGCTACTCTCAGTTTGGAGCAGTATAGGGCGGCCATAGAGATTAAATTATTGGCAACTCAGGAACAAACTTAGTTTTTATACTGTATTAGTATTTAGAGTAAGAATGTACGGTTATTTTGTAAATATTTAGGTAGTGGTGTCAGTAATTGTTTAGTCAGTAATAGTTTTCAAAGCAGGAAATTTCGAAAAAAGAATTGGGACAGCAGATGAAGTTGATGGTTTCGGTGGAACTGAAAAGAAGGCATGGATTTACCTGTACCGTGTAAAACGGGATGCTACACCAAACATAATCTTAAACTACATAAAAAGGAACCAGAACTTTAAGGATGTAGAAGTCATGGTGAACGAGCTGCCAACTGATGAAACGAAAAACAAATGTTTTAGAGTCTCTGCCCCTTTACAAACCAAAGACATTTTATACAACAATGATTTCTGGCCACGCGGTGTTGGAGTGAAGAGATATGATTTTCGCAGGCAAAAAAGCTATGATCAGTCTTTTTTAGCATAAAAAATATATCAGGTACTAATAATACATCTAAACTAAACAATATTACAAATCCAAAAAATAACTTACATCTTATATCACTAATTCATATTAATATTCAAAGCTTTAGAAACAAAACTGGCGAAATGGAGGCATTTCTCTTGGCAGGTTTTGGTGCCTGTGGGCCTGATGTTATCTGTGTAAGCGAACACTGGCTAACACCTCTTGAATCGCAACACTTTTGTTTAAGTGGTTATTCTATTGCCTCTTGTTTTTCTAGGAGCGAAACGTCACATGGTGGCTCTATGATTTTAATTAAAAACACTATTTCCTTTCTGTCACTTAATATTCCTTCTATCGAGAGACATTGTGAGGTCTCGGCAATGAGATTGGAGGATTGTGGCATCAATGTTGTAAATATATATCGCACACCACAGGGCAACTTTGCTATTTTTATGGAACATTTGAATACAGTCTTATCAACATTTAAACCTACTCAAAACATAATATTGAGTGGGGATTTTAATGTTAAATTTAATACAAACGAGGCGAACACCATCACATTAATTGACCTTCTGACAACGTACGGCCTTGTGCAAACCATCCATTGCAACACAAGAAATAACAATTGTATTGATAATATCTTTATTAATTTTAGTCTGGACTTTTATAGAGCGAAAAATATTGACGCATTGCTGTCTGATCACGATTGTCAAACTATTGAGGTTCGGTCTTGCATCAGGGATCACGAGGTTGGTGTGAGGTTTTGTAGGCCCATTACACACACAGGTAGGAATGCATTCTTTGAGCTAGTTAGTGCTACTGATTGGACATTTGTCGATGATCCTCATATGAACGTCAGTAATAAGATAAATATTTTTCTTGAAAAAATTGTTACGGCTTTTGAACACTCCTTTGCCGAGAAACGTATATCATGTAAAAAAAGATCTATGCGTGTTTTATGGTTTACTGATACGTTGAGGGAAATGAGAGAAAGACTTCAATTCTTGAATGATCTCTGTAAAATGTACAACACAGAGGAAAATAAAATTATAAGAAACCAGTTTAGATCTAAATATAAAAATGAAATTAAAAAACAAAAAATTTTGGCAAATGACAACTTTATTCACAATGCTAATAACCCAACAAAGTCCATGTGGGCTATTATAAATCAAAAAAAGCCCGACTTAAAAAAGCCCAACATATCTCCTAACGATCTCAACACCTTTTTTGTTAATGCTGCCGACACGTTGGTTAGCAGGCTTCCGTCCACTAATATTGACCCACTTAGTTTTGTCCAAGCAACTGATAGGGATAGTCTCGAGTTTCACCAGCTGACTTTCATTGAGGTGCGGGACATAATAACTTCCCTGAAAAGTACTACCGCCAAAGATGTCTATGGTCTGAGCACACCAATACTTCAAATAGTAAGAGAATTCATGGTTGTTCCACTTACCAAAATATTAAATCAATGTATTGAGAAACGGGTTTTTCCTGACATTCTCAAGGTTGCTTCTGTGGTCCCGATTTTCAAGAAAGGTGATGTTAACGATGTATCTAATTACAGACCTATTTCTGTTTTGCCTGTGGTCTCAAAAGTTTTTGAAAGGGCTTTAAAAATACAGCTATGTAAATATTTGGATAAACATAATATTATAAACAAAAACCAGTTTGGGTTCCGTAAAAATCTAAGTACAACTGATGCAATCCTTAAATATGTGGAATTTACCCTTGACTGCTTTGAGAAGGGACTTTACTCGGCTGCTATTTTCTGCGATCTTAGCAAGGCCTTCGACTGCGTGCCTCATCAATCACTACTTAACAAGATGGTAAAACTGGGTTTCGGAACGCACTGCGTGGAAATGATTGCATCATATTTGCGGAACAGGAGGCAATCAGTGTTTCTTGATGGGGTTAGGTCGGAGGTTTTGGAAATCAACGTCGGTGTACCATAGGGCTCCATCCTGGGCCCCATTCTATTTCTCATCTATCTCTCGGACATGGAGTCTGCCATGACCAACATCAATAGCAGTTTTTATGCCGATGACACGGTGCTTTTTGTAGCGGAGAAGAGTCTGGTCAACTTGGGCTCGAGTGTGGAGAGGGCACGGTCTGGGGCACAGGAATGGTTCACGAGCAACAGGCTGGCTCTAAATGAAGCAAAGACCGAAGTAATGATATCATCTACTAGGGATTTGAGCACCGTTGAAGGTAATCCAGAGTCGGTTGGATATCTGGGAGTCACTCTCGATCCTAGCTTAAGGTGGGACCGACATGGCGATGCAGTTGGTGCGCAGTTGTGTGGAGGTATCTATGCACTTAGACAGCTGGCTAACAGAGTGTCCACTACTGTCTTGAGGGTGGCTTATTTTGCTCTATTCCAGTCTAGGCTTACATATGCGATTGTGTCCTGGGGCCATTCTCCTATTCAACACCGCCTATTTGGTCTTCAGCGAAAAGCCATAAGAATACTGGGAGGTCTTAATTATCGAGACGAGTGCAGGGATGCCTTTGTGCAGCTGGGTGTGCTAACCTTGCCTTGCCTTTATGCTCTTGAATGTGTCATGTACATTAAATATAACACAACTCAATATGATAATCACTCCGACCATCATAACTACGATACTAGACACAGGAACAACTTATTAACAACATACACCCGACTAACACGAGGACAAACTGGCATAAACTATTATGGAATAAAATTTTATAACCTGCTTCCAGTTAACATCAGGCTTCTGGCACCTAAGCAGCTGAAACTTAGGTTAAAAGCTGTATTCCTGGGTCGTGCCTTTTTTTCGTTAGAAGAAATAGCTGAAGGTTTACCTAACTCTTTTAGAACTCTACAAGACTGACCATAGATTTTCATTATCCTGTAAAATTTGTGTTGTCTGTCATTTACTTAGTTGGTATTTATTCTATATATTTATTGTAATTTTGTATATTTATTTAAATTTAGTTAGTGTTTATATTCGTTTAAATTAAGCATAGTTTGTCTTTTTATATGTATTGTAATTTTATATTTATATTAATTATTATCATTTTTGTAAAATTATGTATTTCTAAATTTATTAATTTTAATTCTCCTTATGACGTGTGAAAAGTGTAATAGCTGTCTTCATTAATAAATTAAATTCTATTCTATTCTATTCTATTCTAATTGGCAAATATATGCTGTAGATGCCTTATAATTAATAAATAAATAAAAATAAATAATTGAAACTTACCATCTTTGAAGAAAGTTATCCCGGGATGGACTTTCGGTACTGTTCTCTGCTGAAGATGAATGAGTTGCCTAATAAATTTCTTCTGTCTCTGAAGCACACTGGTAGCTTGAGTGTAAATTATTTTTGGATTGAGCTCGCAATGCATCAAGGTTGCAGCTTCGTATTCCTTGATGTAACCTTGGTACACCGACGGGCTTAGTTTAATGTGGTCAGAGAAGCCTTGGCGTTTGAAATAGCCTAAAAATTATTGGAATGTACTATTAATAGAAAAAAACTATTGTCGAAAGTTTCCGAAATTTAACAACTGTTCTGAGTTTTCATCAAGTGCTTAGTGGAACACCTGCCTTGATTTTGTGGAAACCAGAAGATAGTCCAATTACAGCAGGGTAAAACCTTGGGAAAATTAAGAAGCAGACCATTCTTTTAAACTGTAGCTTTCCGATACCTCATTTAAGCTAGCCGAAATTTACGCTGATAAACACTCTGCAAGTGCAAAAACAATTATATAGTATAAATCTGTTTTCTGGTCAGGCTTAAGTCTTTAGGAAAATGTAATGTCATAAAAAATTCATAAGACATTTCTCAAAAAGGTCACTTAAAATCCAAAAAATGAAATAACTAAAGTCAATAAAATGATCATTACTTTTATTTTCAAGTCTGACAGTTCTGGGACTAAGCTGGATTCAGAATGATGGCTACAGTCGAATGCGGTCTTATCGTGCGGGTCCAAAGGTCACCAACATTATGAATCAAATCAGAAAACACAGTGAATACCAAAATGTTGTGTGATTCTTTTACCGAGCTATTAAATCTAGATGGGCTATTTACAAATATACAGGGAGAAAGAAAATAAATTTTTTTATTATATTAGGCAATATTATTAAGATAGCCACTTAATATTATTTTATATGATAAATGCCGAGGGACTAAATAAGAAAATTCGCTAAATATATATTTGGTCAGAACTTGTTGGTTGGCAAAACCAAAAATACACAAAATGGCAAGCGCCTTAATAAAGTCGGAAGGTGGTTCGAATCAGTGGAACAATCAGGATATGTTCTGTTTATACAGCCACTTAATGAAAGTGAGATTTTTTTATCGATTACCAAAAATTATGAGCCCCGCTTGACCTAAAAATCTAACCACTTATACAGTGTCATTTATTTAAATACGGGCCACCCCTGTGCAAAGAAAACTTGTTTTTTTTTTGTATTGCGATAACAAAAAAATTTTACTTTGCAAAAATATTATACACTTTTGTTAAAAACACAAGATAATTAGTTATTACTTCCCTCGTGAGATTTTTTTAGATCTTTACGCGAAAAATACAGGCTATATACATATATATATATATATATATATATATATATATATATATATATATATATATATATATATATAGCTAGACTGTATTTATCGTTAGCCCCGAGTTTCTGTTAAAGCGATTTTACCGATTTTTATATATCAAATTTTGTCTTATAATTAATAAAAAAATTTACTTACTTTAAACACGCTGTAAAATTGGAACAAGTATTCTATAATTATTTATTTATTGCCTACAAAATTACAAATGTACTAAAAAAGTAAGCAAAAAAAGGGTGTCAAATCTAATACAAAAATTTTTAAGTTAAAATTCACTGGCTAATATCCAGGAGCCAGTCGCAAAAGCTCTGAGAATCGGTATAAGGAATGTACAGAAATGTGTACAGGGTGTCCGGATTTGGTTGCAAAAGCAGTGTATCTCGCTTATTTTTAAAGATAGAACCTTGCCGTTTTCACGAACCTGAGCTAATTTTTTGTGAAACTCATGAAGCCGTAAACAAGATTTTCATAGCCTTCTTCGTTTATAAGATACAGGGCGAAATAGAAAATTTTGCATTTGGGACCCCGCTCGTATCTCGGTTATCCTTTAACTTAATGCAAAGGGCAAAATTGCTGCTTATGCAGTTTTTTACGCTGGATCCAGTGGCGTAGTCATATTTTTCATGTGAGTTGTTATTTTTTAGATATGACCCAAAGTTGTCTTTTTTTAAATGGGACACCCTGTATATTTGCCCAGAAATTGATTTGTCCTTTTAAAAGCTTCTCAAAAATATATAATAGTATGGGTCTATTTTAATAAATAACAACAAAAATCCTAATTTTTATAATTATCATCCCAAATTTTGCAGTAGGTCATGCAAAACACTGCTGCCTTTTATTTAAAGTCGTTAACAATATCTACATCCTAACAATAAATCAAAATAAATATGTAAAATATGTAATTAAATCTATTTATCAAAATATGTATTGATAATTTCGCACCAAAAAAGTACCACCTACCTAGATTTATGTAACACAAGAACAAAACAGTAATAAATTATTATGTAACAAGCCTTTCAGCAAAAATCAACTGTCGTATAAGAACTACAGTAACCAAGGAAATCAAAAGAACTGTTCAAACTGATTTCCATTTTGTTCTATGCATGCTTCGCACAATTTTCGTATTCGTTTTAGGGAATTAAGCAAAATAACGGGATAATTTTGTAAATAGCGAAAATTTTCTCTTATTGCATTTCCTAAATCTTGGACATTATCATAGTGGTCTTTGTAAATTCTATTTTCCAAATATCCCCATAGAAAGAAATCTAAAATCGACAAATTTGGGGACCTAGGGGGCCATCTTATAGGTCCATTTGATCCGATCCACTGATTGGTAAAATTATTGTCCAGAACTAATCTCGTCATTCCAGAATTGTGTGCAGGAGCACCGTCCTGTTGAAAATAAATTTCGTTAATTTGCACTAGAGGAACATCGTCAGGTAATTCAGGTATAGCTGCCTCTAAATTTCTATATATAGCGATTGGCTGTTAGATTTCCCTCAAATATATAAAATTTTATATGTGTTCCTAATATGAAGCAGGACACATTTAGACCAAACCTGCCCTGCTGTCTTCTGGGAAATATTTGGTGTTGATTTTCCTGGGACCAGAATCTACTATTGTGCCTATTGAGTATACCAGAATTACTGAAATGCGCTTCGTCTGACCATATAACCTTCCTTTTAAAATCTCTAACCACATCGCATCTTTCTCGAAACCAATTGCAGAAGAGTACCCGAGGCTCTGCATCCCCTGGCTGTAAGTGCTGCACGAGCCTAAATTTGTATGGGTGGCATTTGTGCTTTTTTAGAATTTCTTGAACTCTAGTTTTTGGAATCCCTATGCTCTTTTCACTGGTCCTACAAGAGTTTGTAGGGTAAGCTTCTGCATTAGCCAAAACCGTAATTTCCTCAGCCTCCCGATTTTCTTTATTATATGTTTTCGTACGAGGTTTGATAAATGATCCGTGATTAAGTAAATTCTTTTTTATCCGATAAAAAGTGGATATATAAGGTTGCCTCCTTTCTGGATATCTAAATAAAAATTAAGCAATAGTATTTCAACATACCTAAAACTTAACTATTTAGATGTTAAAATACATCTCAGAAGCCGCTTCAACATTTTCATTACTTAATATAAAACAAGCTAACATATCGTACTTTTCATAATGTTCGAAAGTTTGGTTTTCTTCCATAATAATACAAATATATTTTTACACAAGAAATAAATACAAAAAACTAGCGCTATATTTTATATACGCGTACAAAATTGAACAAACAAAAGAAAACAAAAGAAAACGGCGTCGTTTTGCATGGCCTACTGCAAAATTTGGGACGATAATTATAAAAATTAGGATTTTTGTTGTTGTTTATTAAAATAGACCCATACTATTATATATTTTTGAAAAGCTTTTAAAAGGACAAATCAATTTCTGGACAAATATACAGGGTGTCCCATTTAAAAAAACACAACTTTGGGTAATATCTAAAAAATAACAACTCAAATGAAAAATATGACTACGCCACGTTAAGTTAAAGGATAACCGAGATACGAGGGGGGTCCCAAAATGCAAAATTTTTGTATTTCGCCCTGTATCTCATAAACGAAGAAGGCTATGAAAATTTTCTTTACGGCTTCATGAGTTTCACAAAAAATTAGCGCAGGTTCGTGAAAACAGCAAGGTTCTATCTTTAGAAATAAGCGAGATACCCTGCTTTTGCAACCAAATCTGTTACAATGCAAAAATGGATATTCATAAAGCAATTTATGATTTATACACGTCAAAGACTGATATAATCCTTCAGAAACTTTTTAATATCATAGACTAAAAAATATCATCATCACTTAAAAAGTCCTCATCTTCTGAGTCGTCCTCAAATGGCGCAATGATCATTGGTGCTATTTCGACATCTAGAACTCGTTCTCGATTCCACCAATCCCATATTAATTTCTCTCTATGTTCCACAGATTTCTTCCAGTACTCTGGCGTAATATAATTTAATGAATCTTGCCAAACAGCTTGCACTTCATCTGATGTAAGACCATCGTTCACGTGTTTTTCGTAATATGATTTTGCTCCAGCCCATATTAATTCTATTGCGTTAAACTGGCAATGGTATGGCGGCATTCATAAAACTTCATGTCCATTTAAAAGAAGTTCTAGTTTCAGCATATTAGGTAAAGGATTTTGTTTTTATTTTATTAGTCATAAATATCACTTTTCTTCCAGGATGAAGTAGGTTGTTTAAGATTCTTGAATGATAAGATGCATTGTCCAGAATGATTAAAGATGGAGCATCTAAATTTGGAATCAGTTGTTCTTTTAAACATTTTTTAAACAGTTCACAGTTCATATTATCATGGTAGTCCAGACTTTTGGATGTTGAAGAAAACATTAAACTTGCACCTGGGAGAAATCCTGTTGAAGAACCTGCATGCAAAATCAAGAACCGTTTTCCCGTCCCACATCACTTTTTTCTCTTGACACTTTTTACAGTCTCGTCCTGCCAAGTTTTCGAACCACTTCCATTAGAAAATATCCAAGTCTCGTCTAAAAATACCACTTTTCTAAATTTTGAATTATCATTTTCTGTGTATTTCTTTAACAACTGGATACGCTGACTTGCTATATGTGGCAACTCGCATAAAAATCTTCGATTACAGTCCTTTTTATATCCAAAACCCAACATTTTTATTAATTTTGACAATGATTTTAGTCCAATTTCCAATATGCCTCGATTTTTTAAAGCTTCTTTTAAAACTTGAAGGGTTATATTAGTTTTTGATGTGTATAAATCGTAAATTGCATTACGAACATCCATTTTTACATTGTCACTTAAGTCTTCTGTCTTTGGCTTTTTTCGTGTATATTTCTTAATCTTCTTCGGTATAATATAATTCGGAGTAAATTATGCTTTTTTCATGCACAATTTTCTGCAAAATCCTTATATCGATTCCCAGAGCTTTTGGATATTGGTCGGTGAATTTTCATTTTCGTAATATTTTATTAGATTTAATACCATTTTTTCGCTTGCGGATGCAAAAAACCCGAAAATTGTTTTCTATTACTCATTTTGTCACTGACTTGTCAATCTGACTTTGAAGCGACATGGCTCAAAGATTTTTGCAACTGCTGGTATTTATATGTTTATCCTCTTTTTTCATATGAAAATATCATAGGTCTATCTAATTCATCTTCCGGATTTTATGAGGAGGATATGATTACACGTAATAAAAGAAAAACAAACTTAAAAATCATATGACCCGCACGATAACACTGCTTTTGACTATTACACTAAAAACTAGTTACTTACCAATAGCTTCTTTGTCCGCATAAGTGAGACAATGGTAAATACCCTTTGATATAAGATAGTCCTTGAGATGATTCATCATGTGGGTACCATAACCTTTGATTTGTTCTCGGAAAATTAAAGCGCAGAACACGATCTCGGTGAATCCCTGGGTGAAAAATGGCCGGAAGCAAATCCCTCCTATGGGTTGGTTGTTCTTGACTAGAGCAATGGTTCGATGTTTGCTATAATCAATTCAAAATCGCTTGTATAAACAAAAATGAATGAACGACCAAGCAAAGTCAATGTTTTATTATACCTTTGGTAATAATAGATATAATATAAAAAAAAAATTATTTAATCTCCTTTTACCTCAAAGTGGACCCCTGTTTTTTATTTTTAAGAGATAAATATTTTCCAGAATTTTGCACATGATTTAGTTTACATCCTGAATACGTTTTTGAGGGTTGTCTTTTGTCTACTTTTCATAAAAGGGTTTGGATTATAAAAATTGTTTGTCTAATATATCAGTAATAAACCACTTACGGATCAAACAATAAGAGAGTAATATACTCAGCTGGCATCCTGGGTAACTGATGAGAGAACACGTTTTTCAGTCCGATTAACCACAGCATTACCTGTTTGGTTACGGGTTGGGTCAGGCTATTTCCGATTAGATGCAGCTGGATAATGCCATTCTTTTCTTCTGATTTGGGAGTTTCATCAGTGGCTGTAGAACTTTCAGAAAACACAAGCTAAAATTTTGGATAAATACTGATTTATTTTCCAACAAAGTAATAAAGAATTACGTTTTTTTTAACCAACTTAATGTTTTCGACTTGTATGTGGTATACATTTATAAAATGTTAATTTGTATTTATGTATGTAGTAAGAATCCAGCACTCTTCTGACAAGCAACTTCTGTAGCTTAAGAAGAGAGCAAACTGTTAATTGTTTTTGTAATGTTTTTAATGAATAAAAAATATTTGAATTTGAATACAGGGTGTTAAAAATTGAATGGGGTAGCATTGGCATATCAAAAACTGTTAATTGTTTTTGTAACGTTTTTAATGAATAAAAAATATTTGAATTTGAATACACCGACGTTTCGTCTTCGAAGTCTCATCATCGGTATAATATTTTAAATACGGAACAAAATTTTTTTATTTTGTTTTTTGCAAGTTCTTGAGCTCTCAAAACTAATGATGTAATGCACACATACATTTAAAATACACCTTTGTCCCCCTGGTTTTCGGTCTCTCTCTAACACACTGTCTCTTAATCTTAAATCTGCTATTCACATATTAAGTGTTATACATCGTTAGAAGGAAATCGAGGTCCATATCTAAAAAAAATTAAGCTGACGATGAAACCTCCAAGACGAAACGTCGGACATTAAATTTGAGATTGCCACCTTGAGTGGCTAAAAATATGTAAATTTTATTTTGTATCTCTTATGGTCTGTGAAACACTAACGTAATACCAGCGAATTTGTAGTGTACCAGTGTATATCAGCAATTTTTTTTGCAACTACTCAACGGATTTGACTGTGGTTTTTCCCATTTTGTACAGTAACATTCCAGGTTGGCCTTAGTATAAAAAAACAACTCACTAAGGTATAAGAATGTATAGTAATAAAAAATATGTGGAAAAATTAAAATACTTTTTTGCAGCGGGATCTTTACCCATGCGTTACCAGTCAATGAAAATATCAGACTTCTTATTCCATAAATCAATGATAAAAAAAAAGGATGAAACATGAACAATAAGAATAAATTCAATAAATGTATTAAAAGATTAAATTACTAAAACGAACCTGGCAGAGCCTATATTTTAATTTTAACTATGTTTTGGTCTTTTTATTTATTATCTGACTTTCGGCATGCTTTAACTGTATTCCTTCTATGTACCACATATAATCAAATACCCTCTCTTTACCTTTTTACGTTTTTTGGCCCTCGAGGAGCCTAAAATTTTATACTATTTTCTGTCTTAATTGAATTTTAATTATGTTTTGGATCCCTTTATGCACTTGCTGCTGATCTTTCGGTATGTTTTAATTGTATTTCCTTTTGTTTTTTTTTTTAATTTTCAGAGTGTGTTGTCTATAATGTGTATTTTGTGTACTAACATTTATTTATATATATTTTATATTTGTTATTAGTTTTTAACTTTTAGTCTTATCAAGTATGTAAAATATAACTAGACAACTTATGTTATTCTTTGTTAAGTAATAGCCCGACTATTTTTCACCTATAAACATCTTTTCCTTTGGTTTAGGAAAATACCTTCATTATATTTTTTGTTACTGGTTGATTCATTTTAATATGAATGATGATGCATAGGTAAACATCCAACGGATCAATGTAGCAATGATAATCTTGTCTATGACTTCTGCTGACTTAAGAGAGCCAGGAATGGCACTAGCACTAGGTGTTTTGCTATTAAGTTCTTTAACTCTCTACCAGGAAATATTAGAAATTTAGATTTTTGCCAGTTCAGAGACAATTAAAAGGGTTTTTTTTGAGTGTTTTTTTTAGTTTGATGAGTATTTCATGTCAAATTCAAATATTGTTTTAAATGTTTGTGTAATTTTAATCTAGTACTGTTCAGATCAAATTTATTCATGATTAATTATCAATTTTAGTAGTTGTTTGACATGTAAAAATACAAATATTTGTATAGATTCACCTATAAAAACTATGACTATGACTATCAGACAAATTTATTTAATTACTTTTATGTATGATAACACAGGCCAACACACATTTTGATGCCTGCGATTTTTTAACTGTTCCTGGGTAATTTTTGGATGCAGAATGTAAAAAAGTTCTCAGATTTTGTCTATCAGATCTAGTTAAAAAAAAAATTGTGTTTATATTTTACGTTATAACTGTTATAATATATAATATTACTATTGCCAGTTAAAACAACAAAGACACATGGATTTAAGTATTTATTGCAAAAACTTAATTTAAATAATTACATTAGTCTTTACATTACACTAATCACATAAAAATTTTCTTTTATATGACTTTCTAGAATGGAGTTTACTAGGGCAGTCTCGCTGAAGGCGCCAGCAGTAGTCCGCCATCATGTGGCTATCCCATCGTCCTTGATAACGATCTTCCATAGTTTGAATATCCTGATGGAATCTTTCCTCCTGTTCTTCACTACAATCACCTAAGTTTTCTGGAAAACGATCTAGGTGGCTGTGGAGGTAGTGAACGCATGTTACAGCCGAGAATATTAAAATTTGAAAGCATAGTTTCCACTAATTCTACGTAATTCTCTGCTTTATGATTGCCAAGAAAATTTTGTACTACTTGAACAAACGAACACCAAGCGTTAGATTCAGTCTCTTTCATTGATGTGGTGAATTGTGGATCTTTACCAAGTTGCCTTATTTCAGGACTATCAAATATACCAGCTTTTAGTTTTTGCAGGATATCTCTTGAAGGCCAATTTTTGTTAACCCAGTGCTCATTTTTAGCTCTGCTGTCCCAAAGGCACAAAAAACAAGGATATTTTGTATAACCACTCTGCTGTCCAAGGAGGAAGTTAACCATTTTTAAATCAACACAAATTGCCCACTGATGTTCTTCATATTTAATTTTTCTCAAAACTAATGCAATTGTTTCTTATATATATATTCAATATTCTTCCTTCATGGTAGTAGAATGACCAATAGGAATTGAGCCATATTTGTTACCGTTATGTAAAAGAACACATTTTAAACTAAGTTTTGAACTGTCAATAAAAAGGCGCCAATCATCTGGAGTGTATTCAGGCAAACCCATTTTTTCTAAGAGCTCTTTTATATTGTTACAGAATACCAAGCCATTTTCCTGAGCGAAAAAAGGCAGCTGATCCTTATCTCTTTTACAATAAAATGTAATATTAGTACCTGGACAAAGTAGATTTTTTTCTTTTAATCTGGATGCAAGTAATTCAGCAGATTCCTTTGAGAGATTCAGGTCTCTTATAATATCGCTTAGTTCTTCTTGATTGAAACACCGCGGAGTGGCTAAATCTGCTTCAAATTCGCTGTCGTTTTCTGATCGAATTTTTTGAACTTTGTCAGACGTTGATGTTTCTGTATCATCTTCTGTCAGTTCGGGTAGACTGCTGAATGATGGAACGGGTATTTCTTCTGAATGCGCTACATGCCTTCTTGCAGAATCTAGATCAGGATATGTCCATTTGAGTCTATTGTTTCTATTTAGTCTGCTATTTGATGTCCACGTGAACTATGTCGCCGGGAAGGTGTCACGCTATATTTTTCTTCTAAAACAACTTAAAAACATCGTAGAGAAATCTTTTATTCTAATGGTATATCACTCTTTCATACAGTCTGCATGTAGCTATGCGCTCATGATTTGGGGTCGTTCACCACAGTCAGCAAGAGTTTTTAAACTTCAAACAAGGGCTATAAGAGTTGTCGAAGGCCTTGGTTTCAGAGCTGACGTAAGAGAAGCTTTTAAAAAATTAAAGATTTTATCTCTTCCAAGTAGGTATATATTTGAATGTCTTATTTACGTTAAAAGAAATATGACAAAATTTAATATTTGTAAAGAACATCATGATTATAACACTCGACAAAAAAATGATTTAAATATAAAATTTCATAGACTAAAAAGAACCTGTATTGGGTCACAATATTACGGACCATTGTTCTATAATAAATTACCTGAAGGAATCAGGAATCTTGAAGAGAAACAATATGTAATAAATGTAAAAAGGATTTTATTGAAAAATGCATTCTATAGTCTAGACGGATTTTTGAATGCCAATTTGTACACAGGATAGATTGTTTTGTTCAGTTCTGCTGCCAAGTATCGTGGAGGTTAGGATTTTTGTAAACATAGAAATTAAGATGTTTTGACTACATTTTTATCACTATTTTTAAGCTATTGTGACTTGTGTAAAAATATTATATATTTATTGGCACTAATAAATTTACTTTACTTTACTTTACTTTACTTTATTTATGCCTTTAATATTAACGAGACAAAAATAGCAGTCGTCATAATGGTTTCGCGGTTCTCTCCAAACCATTGGTACACCAAACTTTAGGCACTTCCTATTTTCAGTTGTCCACTGTCGCAAATGTTCAACACATGTTTTACATATGAAATGTGGGGCCCAAGATTTATCTTGAACTCCTAAATGAACGCCAAAATAGGCAAAATAAGCTCTTTTAACAAAGTCAGAAATCGTTTTTCTGCTCTTTTTCAAAGTGTATTCACCACACACATAACAAAAAACATCAGGATGATTTACACAGGTACGTCTGCTTGTGGATTCCATTGTTTCAGTTTAATGTCTTGATACTACAAAACGACCAAAATTTACACAAAATGATAGCACATCTTTACTTGGGAAAACTCAGTAATATACTAAATCGAGTACAGCCAAGCAGGTATAGAAGGATCAGGTCATAGGCAATTACAGGTATAAAAGTAATTAAGAGCAGTGTATTGAGTAGTGCCTACTACTTTCCTTGAATCATGACATCTCCCGAAGGCCAATTTTTGTTAACCCAGTGCTCATTTTTGGCTCTGCTGTCCCAAAGGCACAAAAAAACAAGGATATTTTGTATAACCACTCTGCTGTTAACCATTTTTAAATCAACACAAATTGCCCACTGATGTTCTTCGTATTTAATTTTTCTCAAAACTAATGCAATTGTTTCATATTCTTCCTTCATGGTAGTAGAATGACCAATAGGAATTGAGCCATATTTGTTACCGTTATGTAAAAGAACAATTTTAAACTACGTTTTGAACTGTCAATGAAAAGGCGCCAATCATCTGGAGTGTATTCAGGCAAACCCATTTTTTCTAAGTGCCCTTTTATATTATTACAGAATACCAAGTCATTTTCGGAATGATTTACACAGGTACGTCTGCTTGTGGATGCCATTGTTTCAGTTTAGTGTCTTGATACTACAAAACGACCAAAATTTACACAAAATGATAGCACAACTTTACTTGGGAAAACTCAGCAATATACTAAATCGAGTACAGCCAAGCAGGTATAGAAGGATCGGGTCATAGGCAATTGCAGGTATAGAAGGATCGGGTCATAGGCAATTACAGGTATAAAAGTAATTAAGATCAGTGTATTGAGTAGTTCCTACAATAGGAAGATTGGGTCAGGGACAATTCCAGGTATCCATTTGGTTAATTAGATTCTGGGAAATTTCTATTTTGACGATTAAGTACATATTTATCTCTTTATTTGTTGTCCTTTATCAGAAAAAAATATCAATTAACCTGTAACCTGTATCTCAAAAACTAGAGCTGACAGAAAAAATCTAATGTCAAATCAGATGTTAGATTTCCGGCACCAAATTTTTGTTTTCATTTTGTTACCCTGTGTAATAAATAAAGAAACTGTGTTGCTAAACAAGTAATATAATAAAAAGCAATATCTATATAATTACCAAAAATGAAAAAGTAAAAATAAAAAGTAAAGATATTTTTATTGATCTTCAAAATTTTATTTACTGAAGTCATTGTCAATCTAAAGAACAGTAATAAGTAGACGTTAAATGAAGTATTAGACCATATCATATGCCTTAAAAAAAAATTAATTCTAAAGGAAATCCACTAACATCAAATACATAGTTTTACCTTGGTACCTTAGTAATTAGATAGTTCTTTGATGCCAACCTCAATATGTCAATTGTTTAAAATGTTATATTTTTTTTACTACTAGGTATTTTCCTGAAATAAGTGTTTTCTTATTCTATTATTATTAAAAAATCGAAAGTTCCTTTCTTTCATTACATCCACAGATTCAAAATTTGTAATCCAATAATTTTGACTTACATCAGTTCCACTCTTATAATTAGGGTCATCAATAATATTAACTATTTGATCAACACTCTCCTGAGGAAGATCTTCAAACGGTTCTTCCTGTACGACTTTTCTTCTTTTGTTTTCCCTAGGCGTTGCATCTGTTGATCTTATAGCTTTACCTGAAAAAATACATATGAAATAATGAAAACCTTGGTTTTTAACTTGGTCAAACTGAAATTTATTTCCAACGTTTTGTCAGAAGAATAAGACTTCTTCAGCGACCTGTGGTCAGTGCAGTTTAGGAAGGTACTTGTATCTGGCATATGCTGACTGAAATTTAACACAGTCGAAATTCTAACTGAGTGATATTCAGTCTAACTAGTCATTTTTTATTTATTTAAAGCATGAAATAAAACTCTTTAACATTTTATGCCTTAAGGCCTAAAAGCAATTTTGTGTTCTATTACCTAAAAGTGATTTTATACCCTTATTATATTTTTGAAGATTTAAAATAGTAGTTAGATAACACCACTGTCTTATTGTAAAATCGTAACAACGTAAGTAAAATTCACATAATGGATATATTTTCTCACTTTATTAAGGGAAAGCACATAATTTTCACCAAGGCATGAAAAATGTATATCAAAGTGAGGTATTTTAATACCTGAAGCAACAGTCACAGTAGTAAATCCATCTTTATCCACTGTCCCTCCAGTCAGTCTTTCAAATTCTCCCTTTCTAGATGTAGATGCACCTAAAAAAATAAACTAAAAATTATTATTCACATTCCAAGTAGACTAAGAGGATATGGGAGTAATTCTAAAACGCGTCGATATCTCAAAGTCTTATTACCAGACAGGAACTAATTTTAAGTTTGAAATTGTAATCAATACATCAATAAGTGTCACTTCAAGGGAATTAATATCAACTAGACTACGACATTTTACAATCTATCTTATTATATACAGTATCAAAATGTACTTAGAGGTTCTATCATTAAAGATCATTTAGTTCGGTAAATCATGGTTACTGCCTTTAGAATGGACATATTTCCAAAATGACTTAGAATTATCCGTAATACTTTTTTTGACCTTTCCATATTTTCTTAAGTTTATACATTCTACAACAAAAAGATGCCCATATTGATAATTTTTATTTTGACTTTTGTGGCTGGAACAGATTTTTCAATTACTATAAGTAGGACTCCACATCCACAATCATGTCCACTGGTATGTTACAATCCATAACACCTAAAAATAGAATGGTTACAGAACCCAATTCTCCATCCACAAAACCACCCAGGACCAAGTTTCAGAAAACATAAAGTCCACTAATCACAATGCCTGGTTAAGTACTTAAAACTATAAGTCTTAAAGCCTCTGACATTTTGATAATAACTATTTAAAAGCAACGGTTGTCTTGATATATTGGTCAAAAACTTCTTCTCTGGTATGTTTTATTTCTGTTTTTGTCTATTTGACCCCTGGATGAAATCTTCGTTCAGCTTCACAGCAATTTTGAATGATCTAATATGCTGTACTTTGAAGTTTTCACAGCGAACTTCTATGGAATTTTCTACAGTCACTTTTTAAGTTATTTGTATGGTAACATTTACAATCTGCAGCAACAGATAAGCCTATGAGGCTTTTATCGATGCCTTTTATTAAATCTGTGTTAGAGGCAATAAGAGGCTTAAAGAAGTGATTAAAAGAGCACAAAGTGTATTAAGCTATGTAGACCTTAACCTACCCTTAAATAAAGTACAGGATAATAAATCCTACAAAAGAAAACCCTCCAATTCTGGTTTCTTTTGAAAATCGCGAACAAAAACAGACTTTCCTATCTAAAAGGAAAGAATTTCAAGTGACAAATGTAAACTTCCGGGATCACAGCCAATCTTCATTAATGAAGATATGGTGAAAGAACAGCGTGAACTCTTTAAAGAAGCTAGAGGCCTTAGGGAAAGGGGATACAAGTTTATATGGTTCCGAAGTGGGAATATATATGTAAAAAAAGACGAAAACTGTGAAAAAATTAAAATCACCTGTAGTGAAGACCTTGAAAGACTGAAGAACTAAGAAAAACATTACCATAGTGGGAAGTGGTGAGTTTTAGACAATAATAAAATACATTCAAAAATCCAACTTGTTTTTTACCTGACGAGTGCTGTGATACAGTGGAATGTGATAATATAGGCAATATAACTTTCAATGAAACGGATTTAAAGTTGATACACATTAATATTCGTAGCATAAATAAAAATTTTGATAATTTATTGCCTTATATAGAGTCTTTAAAAGTAAAATTAGATGTAATTATCTTGTCCGAAACCAACAAAATTGACAATTTAGATAGGTTTAGAATAAGAAACTATATTTTTTATAATGAAAGTTCTAAAAATAAGCGTGATGGTACACTTATATATGCTAAAAGTGATCAGGTAAATGACAGCTGTATTGTTAAAATTAGAGAGTCAAAGTCAAGTCTCTCTGTGCAAGTGATTACATAACTGATTTGAATGATCTTTTTTCATCTAACTGCCTAGCATGCAGTGTTGAAATTTTCACAGGGGATACAAACATCAACATTCTGGACAATAATTCACAAATAGTGAATGACTACATAGGAGTGCTTGGGCAGTTTGGGTACGCAAGTACCATTAATAAAGCTACTAGGGTTGAAAGAGGGTCAATGACATGCTTAGACCATTTTTTTATTAAACTAACAAAGAATAATGCTTTAAAAGACAAAAGGAGTTTTTTGATAAGTTGTATCATGATAAACTGAAAAATATCTTAAGTTGTACAGTGTGGCGGGGGGTATATGAGTGCAATGACCCCAACCAAATAACAGATATTGAGATTGAAAAAATATATAAAACAATGCTCACATAGAATTAGAATAAGGTCAAAAAATCAATGTATTAAACCTTGGATAACCCATGGCATTTTAGTCTCAATAAGACACAGAGATAACTTGAAAAAAATATCAGCTAAAAACCCTGATAACACTGAACAATTTTAGAGAATACAGAAAAACATTAACTAAACTTATTATTAAAACAAAACAAAACTATTATAAACAAATAATAGATAACATAAAAAATCCACAAACAATGTGGGAAACTATAAAAAATGCCACAGGCGAATCCACCACTAATATTAAAATAGATAAAATAAAGAATAGCCAAGGTGTAACCAGTACAAATGAAATAGATATCGCAAACGAATTTAATGAGTATTTTTGTAATGTAGGCACACAAAAATTGTTAAACCTAGAAGACCAATTAAGCATGAAATATTCTGTGCAGCCGCCATGTTTTTCACTCCGATGTCTGAGCAGGAGATTTTAAAAGAGATAAGATCTTTGAAGTCACAAGTAGCGAGTGGAGAGGATGGAATATCAGCGGAGATTGTAAAATCGAATGCATTGTATCTGGTAGCACCTATAGCGCATATGGTAAATAGCATTTTTACTGCTGGAATATTCCCCAGAGCCTTTAAAAACGCAATTGTTAGTCCACTTTACAAATCAGGTGATAAAAACTTAACTGATCTGGCAACTATAGACCAATTACACTTATTAGTACTTTAAGTAAATTAACCGAAAAGTGTATAAAGGCAAGACTGTGGGGATTTTTGAACAAATATAAATTGATATCAGAAAATCAACAAGGTTTTAAAAAAGGATGTAGCACGGAAACTGCTATTTCCCAAGTAACAGATTATATCACCAAGAGCATCAATGAAGGTCTTAAACCACTTGCCATATTTCTAGATCTATCCAAGGCTTTTGATACTGTGGAGCACCAAATTCTATTAGAGAAGTTGGAATTATTTGGTACAAGAGATTGATTGATTGATTGATGATTTGTTTAGATCATATTTATCTGCTAGAACGCAGAAGGTAAAAATAGGAAACTGCTTAAGTGATCCACTCTCGGTAGAGATTGGTGTTCCACAGGTTACAGTTTTGGGACCGCTTCTATTTTTATTGTACATAAACAGTTTAACTAATATAAGTAGTGATAAAATTCTGTGTTATGCGGACGATACCGTAATTTTGTTGTTTGGAGATGTTAAGAGAAAGGTAGTTCGCATCACACCAGTTTTTAATGGTTATTAAGTTAGAAAATATCATATTATTCAATACGTTTACACCAATGTGGTGCCAAAGTATTGTGGTATCATCAGCAAAAGAAGTACAGCGTCCATAAGATATAGCTGAGGGTAAATCATTTACATAGATAAGAAACAATAACAGGCCAAGAAATGAACCCTGGGGCACCCAACTGAGATATCATGCCTAGCTGAATTTACATTTAGAAAATGGACAGACTGACTACTTTCTGAAAGATATGATTTGAACCATTTTAAAATTGTTCCCCTGAAACTGTAGACTTCAAGTTTGTCCAACAGTACTCTGTGACAGACACAGTCGAATGCCTTAGTTAAATCACAGAACACTGCTGAAGCAACCTCTCCATAATTGAGACTCAGGTACAGGTCTCCAAATATGTGAAATATGGCATCATTAGTATCCTTTGAACCCTGGAACTCAAACTGGGATAATGAGAGTAATTTATGTTTTTCAAAAAACTGAGCATACGTTTTAATAATAATAATATAATAATGAAATTGGCCTGTAATCCGAAGGCAAACTGCTGTCACCACCCTTAAATAAGGAACAACAGTAGCCATCTTCAGAAGGCTTGGAAAATTACCACTGAAAATAAAGAAATTAATGACTTCTGTAAGATACTCTAAGGCAATATGTGGCAAATTCTAAAATATTTTTACAGATATTTTATACCATCCAGTACCATTCTTGTTCTGTATGTCAGAAAACACCCTCTTTAACTCAGTGTCCACAGGTTCAAAATAGAAGGTATCTGGAACCTTGATATGATTAAGAAAAGATAAAGGATTGATTGTAGGGTGAACAGTATTATTAGAAAGACTTTGCGCGATGGAACAATAGTAGATATTAACATCGTCAGCATTTAAGTTTGACTTGTAAGGTGTTTTAGAATTTTTTGGTTGTTTTCCACAAAAATGATTGACTATATTCCAAATTTCCTTCTGGTTATTTCTTGCTTGTCCAATTCTATTGCTATAATACAAATGTTTGGCCAGTTTAACTAACTTTCTAAATACATTTCTGTATTGGTTAAAATATAATAAAAAACTATTATTATTAATAAAATATTTCCTCATGGTATGTAGACACCTCATATTTCTTGATGACATCTTAAGTCCCTTAGTAATTCACAATTGCCTAAACATCCAGGTTGTTCCCTAATGACTAATGAGATTTCTACCTGAGACCCATATAAACTCACCGCTCTGTGATTTAAGTGCAACAGCAGAATCGAGAATAAAAATTTACTCCACTATCCCCTTAATTTTCTTTAAAAACTTAGACTATTTGAAAACTATACTTAAATAGTTACCTCTGTTTATTTTACTTGTTTCTGTTGGAAAACTTATAGGTTGAGCTTTAAAGTCCGGATCCCAAATGGGAGAGTTAGGGGAGTAAATTTCCTCTTCCAGCTGGTTTAGGAAAGGTGGAAAATTGTTTAGAAGCACAACTTTTCTTTCTAAAACACACTCATTAAAATATAAAACAATGTATTTTAAAATTTTTATTTAATAATTTGTAATAAACAAAATACCTGGGGTCATAGTATCTCTCTCTTTATGAAACTGGTCCATCATCTGTTTCCGGATATACTTAAAAACAGCTTTAAGTAAACGACGACCAAAAACTTGAGTTGTGTCATAATGAGTCAAGGAATCACAAAATGTTGGGACATAGCAAAATACTAACCATCTAGAAATAATAAAACAAAATATAGTAAGAGGACTTTACTCATACTCATAATAATCTTTATTTGTTCCAAAATAGAACAGGGGAATAGGGTGTAGAACATATCACAGTAATTTTTTGTAAATATACACATATAAAAAAACATATCTCCTGAAAGTCCAAGAGAGGCCTAGACGTGCACAGATAATCTGGAACCCTGTTAATCAACAACATCTACCAAGATTAATCCACACACAGCTAATCAGAGTGTTAATGTAGCATAGTTGGTACATTTTGAAATTAAAGGCAATGAAAAGTGAATATGGAATTCAAACCCTCAATCTCCGTCTTACTGGGATGTTGGTCTACCAATTAAGCTATCGAGATACCAAATAACAAAGTGGCAAAGAGAGGCTGTTTGAGTTTCTCTCACATTAAAAATTTATTCTTAAAAGATTATTTCTAAATATTTTTAAATACTTCGCTTCGCATAAAAACTAGAACCCGCAGTTGGCTCATTTTAATATGATTGGCTACTTCAAGGCCACGCGAACCTGTCAACCAATGCTAGAGCGGGCGTCATCCCTTGATCGGTGCCTCTCGGCATTTTAGGTGAAGAAAACGTTTCAGTGGCAATTATGCACTCATTTAGACCGCGTGTCATTTTTATTCGCTAAATCTACACTCTCACTTTCTCCCGCCAATATGGTCCAAAAATTGATTTAACTCAATATACTCTCAAAATGAACCTCTAAAAAGTTTTTAGTCGTATTACTTTGTGATGAATGTACCTAATATTCTGTTTTTACTTTAAAACATTAAAGTAGGAATAAGTTTGAAATAGTAACGGAAGTTTTATTTCATCATCATCGAAAGAGTGAACCAGCGCTAAAGTTAAAAATAAATGTAGGTGGAAACGCACATCACCCCACATAAGTGGTCCTTCGTACGCCGAATAAAACTTGGACATTTTGCACTACTAAAAGTTTAGTTTTGGTGTAAAATAATAATCTTGGAATAAACGTTTGCCGTCCGAAAATATCTGGGCGAGAGACTCTACTAAAATCACGTATAAAATCTGTGTGTACGCATTTGTAAATAAATTGTGAAGCACAGACTGTTATCAAGTTAACCTATTTGTTGTTTTATGGAAGCAGATATAAACGTATGTACAGGGTGTCTGTTTGGATATGGATACATTGGAGATTCCCAAGTGGCCAGAAATTTGGTGAGACCGTTTCAATTTATTATTTTTTGAACTGTTGCTGCGTTTATCAAGATAGTTGTTTAAAGAAAAAAGTAAAAGACTCTTTGTTTGAAAAAGACTTTTCTCGATACCAATTATTTTTTTGCACTTTAAGCGTTGTATAAAAGAAGTTGTGTATAATATTTTAAGCATTAGGTTAATTGTTGTTTATTGTTACGATATATAGAGTAATAATTTGAGTAAAATGGCAGATTTACAAACACTTATTAAAAATAGAACATCTCTTAAATCTAAATTAACTAGAACTAGTACCTGGTTAGACGCAAATTATAATTTAGAAATTAGTGTAAATGTATTTAAATCTCGCATGGAAAAATATGTTCAAGATTTTAGTAGCTATGACACGGTTCAATGTGCTATAGAGGATATTGATGAAAATCAATTAGGAGACAGAGATCCTATTGAATCTATCTATTTTAATACTTTGGCCAAATTTAAAGACAGGCTGGATTTTTTGACTTCACAGCCTCTGGCACAGATGGGATCGCATTGCGGATCAAACATTGGTACCTCGTTCTTCTCCACAGGAGCAAAAATTCCCGATTTAAAAATACCCATGTTTAAAGGTGATTTTTCGCAGTGGTCTAGTTTTTATCATATTTTCAACACTCTTATTGTAAAAAACCCTAACCTATCAAATGTGCAGTGATTAATGCACCTAAAAGGTTACCTATCAGGCGAACCTCTAAATTTAATTAGTAACCTTCAATTAACTGGGCCTAATTTTGACATTGCTCTGAAAACATTATTAGAAAGGTACAATAACAATTTAATAACAATAAACTGTCACATTAAGACCCTGTTGGAGATTCCCTCTCTTGTTAAACTTAACTCAAAAAAATGTTGAAGCTCTTAAGAATTTGAAGGTACCAGTTGAACACTGGGATCTGCTCTTAATTTATATTTACTCTCAAAAATTAGATTTCAATACGCGCAAGGCATATGAATTGGAAAAAAATCGGTCCGTATTGCCAACTCTCGAAAGTTTTTTGGTATTCTTGGAAAATAGATGCGTCGCTCTGGAATGTCTCAATTTTGATACGAATAACCACGAAAAACCTTACGAAAAAGGTAAAGTTAAGGCTGTACATCATGTTACTGCAGAATCCCCTAAAAATCAACTCTTTAAACCCCTTAATAAAAACGAAAAAAAATGTTTGTTTTGCGGATACACTAATCACTCTCTGTATAACTGTTTAAAATATAAACAGCTCTCTTTTTATGATAGAAAGCAATTTGTCATTAATAACAAATTATGTTTTAATTGTTTGGGCAATAAGCACTCTTCGGATAATTGTAATTCCGAATATAATTGTATGGTCTGTAAGAAAAGACATCACACTCTCCTTCATCCTGATAATTCCTCCCAAATAAATAGTAGTTCTCAAAATACTATCTCTTATAATAACTCGAATGTCTCCCGAAATATTTCACAAGAAAATATCCCTCTCAATCACACGAGAAATCCACACAACCTCGATGACGGTTGCGAATCAAACAAATCAAGTTTCCTCTAAGGGACCGCCTTTGAATACCTCCACACCCCTAAGTGAAGACTATGGCCAGTCTCCCCGTTCTAGTGAACAAGACGGCTATGGTTCAACCCGTACGATACAGTCACTTCATCTTACACAAAAAAATGATGTGCAGGTGTTGCTGGCTACTGCTATAGTAGGCCTACGCGCTAAAAATGGCAAACAAATTTTTGCTAAATGCCTCCTAGACTGCGGAAGTCAAAGTTCGCTGGTAACTTCTGAGCTAGTAAATAAATTGGGATATAAACCATATTTTAGTCCTGTGTATATTTCAGGAATCGCAAATCGTAGTAACACTCTCGCAAATAAAATGATTCCTCAAAAAATTTCTTGCTTAACCCAAGTGTCAAAACCCCCGCTCTATTGCATAGAAGAATTAACTGAAAAATTTTGGAAGATAGAAGAGGTCGAAAGTTCGAGCCTCTCGTCCCCTCTCGACATACAGTGTGAAGACATTTTTAAAAATACCACTAAAAGATTAAAAAATGGCAAGTTTCAGGTGGATTGGCCATTTATTGAGCCAGAGGCGTATCTGAAACTGGGAGATTCGTTTAGACAGGCCAGAAATAGATATTTTTCTCTCGAGAAAAAATTCGCTAGTAATAAACCCTTGTTTTTAGAGTATAAAAAATGTATTGATGATTACGTAGAAAAAGGATACGCGCAAAAAATTCCCTTAAATTTAACCAACGCTCGGGCGGAAAGTAAGTATTTTTTGCCACACCACTGCGTCATACGCGAAGATAATAAGTCCACAAAACTTCGAGTTGTTCTTGACGCTAGTATGAAGACTAGTACAGGTGTTTCTTTAAATGACATTCTCTTAAAAGGATATTCCGTGCTGCCGGAACTATTCGATATTTTGTTGAGATTCCGAACTTATAAATTTGTATTGATTAGTGATATACAGAAAATGTTTCTACAAATAGAAATAAATCCCGAATTAAGATTTTTACAGAATATTCTCTGGAGGGACAGCCCCTCGGAAGATTTGCAATGTCTAGAATTGTCCACAGTATTTTTTGGAAACAAAAGTTCTCCTTTTTTAGCTACCAGGTGTTTAGCCGAATTAGTATCAGGAAAAAAAGAGATTTATCCCCTAGCCTCTCAAGCACTCACACAGCAGTGTTTCATGGATGATTGCCTTTCAGGGGCGGACTCAGAAGCCGATTTGTACAAATTGAAATTCGAACTTACCTCTTTAATAAGCGAAGCAGGATTTTCTTTACATAAATGGTGTTCCAATTTTGAACCCATTTTATCCACCCCTTCGGATTTCGACCAAATGTCTAATTACACCCAACCTGAAAGCTATGATATAAAAGAAGAAAATTGTTCAAATAAAGTTCTCGGCCTTAAGTGGAATCCTGTTAGTGACAAGTTTTATATTTTTTACCCAAACATTGAAATCACTCCAGAGTCCTTTACTAAAAGAGAGGTATTGTCTATAATAAGTTCACTGTATGACCCTCTTGGAGTAATTGCCCCTGTAATTATTATAGCAAAGCTCATAATGCAAGAAATTTGGAGTTCTAAAATGAACTGGGATGATCCCTTAGGTGACAATTTACTGTCGGAATGGCTTAAATTCTTAAAACATTTACCCTCTATAAATAATCTCCAAATTCATCGATATTTATTTTCTCACGAATTTCTAGTTAACAATGAAATTTCAAACAATATAGAAAAAAATTGAACTTCACGGTTTTTCTGACAGTAGTGCCAAGGCATATGGTTGCTGTTTATATCTAAGAGTTATTTATAAAAATAAACAGGTCACTTGCAGATTAATCTGTTCAAAAACTCGCGTAGCCCCTATAAAGAAAAATCACTCAATCGCTAGATTAGAATTGTGTGGTTGCCTCTTATTGTCGAAATTAACTCAACGCGTAGTCAATATATTTCAAAACCGCATTCAAATAGATAGTGTTAATCTTTGGTGTGATTCACAAGTAGCTTTGTACTGGATGAAGTCACATCCCTCACGTTGGACAGTTTTTGTAGCAAATAGAGTTTTAGAAATACAAAAACTAACCTCAACCTACACATGGCGCTATATACCCACAGATAAAAACCCAGCAGATTGCCTAAGCCGAGGTCTTATGCCAAATAAAATTGAGAATTATAATCTCTGGTGGTACGGCCCGGATAATCTCTATGATCCTTGTGTAAATTTTCTCCCCTTTGAAAATTTCTCTAACAATGAAAAAATTGAGATTCCCGAAGAAAAGAAAATTGCTACAAAAGTTTCCCTTGTAAATACCACTAACGAATTTTGGAACAATCTCTTTTCTAAATTTTCAAACTTCACCAAGCTACAAAGAGTAGTTGCCTATATGTTACGTTTTGCTCATATTCTGGTAAATACTTTAAATTCAGATCTCCCCAAAAATAATATAAAAAATCGAACTTTAAAGAAGATACGAGTTAATTACCCCGCTAAAAACTTTTGAGTTAAAACAAGCCGAAAAAATTATAATAAAACAAATTCAAAATGCGAACTTTTCGAAAGAAATTTTAGAGCTGAAATCTAATAAACCCTTAACAAATAAGTCGTTACTTTTTCTTAGTCCCTTTGTAGATACAGAGGGTATACTCCGTGTGGGGGGGCGCTTGGTAAATGCCAAGATTTCGTACGATCAAAGGCATCCGGTCCTTTTACCCTCAAAGAACCCCATAGTTACCCTACTCATGCGCAAAGAACATATCTCTTTGCTGCATGCAGGACCCCAAACAGTGTTTGCAAACTTTAGAACTAGATTCTGGCCATTAGGTGGCCTTCGAGCAATTAAACACATTATAAGATCTTGCGTGGATTGCTTAAGATTTAAAGCCAAGTCTGCACAACAATTAATGGGAAATCTCCCCATTGATCGTGTGACACCCGCCAAAGTGTTCTCAAGGGTCGGCTGTGACTTTGGCGGTCCCCTTTTTATTCGCTCCTCAAGGCTCAAAAAGCTCCAATCCAAAAATGTTATATGGCGGTTTTTGTCTGTTTGATTTCAAAGGCTGTGCATATCGAACTGGTCAGTAGCCTTTCTACAGAGGCCTTTGTTCTATGTCTCCGAAGGTTTATTAGCAGAAGAGGATCCCCAGAAATAATATATAGCGATAATGCCACAAATTTTGTAGGTTCGAAAAATCAATTACACGACATATACATTTTTTCAGAATAAAAAAAATTCCCGAGATGTCGAAGAATTTTTGTCTACAAAAATGATTCAGTGGAAGTTTATTCCACCCCGGAGTCCCCATTGGGGGGGTCTGTGGGAAGCCGCTATCAAAAGCGCTAAGCATCACCTTGCTAGGATTGTTGGAAATGCAACACTCACATTTGAGGAATTGAGTACAGTTTTCATTCAGATTGAAGCCATACTCAATTCTAGGCCATTAGTACCTATTAGCGATGACCCCTCGGACTTAAATTTTTTAACTCCTGGTCATTTCTTGATCGGTCAAGAATTAATTCCCTTACCAGCGCGTGATTTATATGAAATCCCCCTAAATAAACTCAGTGTTTGGCAACATTGTATTAAATTACAACAGGATTTTTGGAAAACATGGTCTGTCGACTATTTAACAAGGCTGCAAAATCGTCCTAAATGGTTACAACCTGCAGAGAATCTTAAAATAAATGAATTGGTTCTCTTAAAGGAAGACAATGTGCCCCCTCTCAACTGGCGTAGAGGTCGAATTACTGAAATTATTCCTGGTTCTGATGGAAAGGTTCGGATGGTAAAGGTTTTGACTAGAGTTGAAATCTTTAGCAGGTCTATTGCTAAAATATGTCCACTCCCTAGGGAAGTTTAGAATTACGAAATTATATTCTTTTTTCTTTCCTAATTTTTTTTTCTTTTCTAAAGCTGATGCTTTATTTTATATAGTATGTTCGAGTTTCTCTCACATTAAAAATTAGTTCTTAAAAGATTATTTCTAAATATTTCTAAATACTTCGCTTCGCATAAAAACTAGAACCCGCAGTTGGCTCATTTTAATATGATTGGCTACTTCAAGGCCACGCGAACCTGTCAACCAATGCTAGAGCGGGCGTCATCCCTTGATCGGTGCCTCTCGGCATTTTAGGTGAAGAAAACGTTTCAGTGGCAATTATGCACTCATTTAGACCGCGTGTCATTTTTATTCGCTAAATCTACACTCTCACTTTCTCCCGCCAATATGGTCCAAAAATTGATTTAACTCAATATACTCTCAAAATGAACCTCTAAAAAGTTTGTAGTCGTATTACTTTGTGATGAATGTACCTAATATTCCGTTTTTACTTTAAAACATTAAAGTAGGAATAAGTTTGAAATAGTAATGGAAGTTTTATTTCATCATCATCGAAAGAGTGAACCAGCGCTAAAGTTAAAAATAAATGTAGGTGGAAACGCACATCCCCCCACAGAGGCAATATGATTCCGTTCAACTGCTGCAGACATGCTCTATTCCTCAACACTCCACCAGTTATTTCCTTGCCTTTAATTTCAAAATTTACTAAGCTTCTCACCAAATTTAGTTTCCATAATTGATAAAAACTCACCTTTCCTACTTGCAAGCTTATGCTGCTTGGAATACATATATGAAATTTCAACACACATGGACGAAGCCTGCAAAATGTAACAAGAGTGTCAATTCAAATCAGAAACGAGATCTACTGAGTGGGGCTTTGAAAAGCCATGTTCCCTTTCTGCAGCAGGTGCCTTTAACTTCAAAATTTACTTTCTTACCATTTCAGTTTCCATAACAGACAAGAACCCACCTTTCCTACTTGAAACTACCATCAGCTGCTGAAACATGATTTTTTAAATATATCTAAAGAAAGTTGTGTTAAGTGTAGGCAAATGGTTGAAAATTTTAAATATTGAACAGTGAACATTTCTTGTATCAACTTAGATCTGCCTCTGGTGTCATATGAATGTGCACAGATCTCATCAACAAATAAGTCCTCATGAGATCTAATGAAGAGTACTGACTCAAAGTAAGTTTAAGTCATTGTAACAAAACACAGTTCTCTAAATAACTATCAAGAAGAGTTTCTTGCCTGAAGTTAAAGTTGTACTTTAAACAACATTTTTGAAAAACTGATGCTTGACCTACCATGCTGCAACCTCCCCAGACCACAATCCCATATCTAATTTATGACTGCATATGCAAATTACCTACAAGAGACATCCCTACAGAAATTATCTGTGAGAGAACCTTAAGATCAAATGCATACCTTGCCAAGCCTAGTGCCAATCCATCAATATGAGCCTTCCAGTCAGGGTTATGATCCAGGCAAATCCCCAGAAACTGGGCAGAATGTACTACAAAAATAACCTGATCTTTACATTGGAATACTGGTGGTTTTTCTGAAGATGTATATGAAAATTGAACTTATTTGCAATACAACACCCCTTACACCACAATGTTTGAGCTTGAAAGTCACTTTGAGCTCAGAACATATTATTTACAGAAAAAAAAAATGTATTTAGTTTTTTTATGTAGATTGTAAAAATCAACAACTGTAATATATTTGATTTGAATTGATTTGAAAGGAAGAACCTGAGGGCTGATACTGTCAAATGCCCTTGACAGATCAAGACATATTGCCATGATCAGTTGGTTTTGTTCGACGAGTCCCAAACCATTTTAAACATCTGAGGGAGTATGGTTATTATTCCAGAAAAGTCTTTTATTTATTTATTTATTTATTTATTTACACACAGGTTACAGGTATCAAAGGTAGACACTGGTTATACTTAACAATTGTAACTAAGGTAACTTTAAACTTGTCAATGTCAGGGTTTTAACACTTCGAAATCTCAATTACAACAGAATCAAAATGAGGCCTCGCGACGCGCTTATATAGCCTTTAGAAAAGGATGAAATGATCTAGAATAATCTAAATAGGACAGGGTGAGATGAATTAAGCCTAACAGAACATTAGAGAACAATTTTTGACACTAACATAGTCGTTACATGGATAAAAATTAAGGTAAGTCTACTTCAATAAAATAACAAACAATAAATAAATTCATCTAAATCTTAACAAATCTATGACTAGGGCTAAGTTTGTAACAATATATAATTTTTTCACATATTTTGCTTATATTGTTGAGCAATACTACAGGTCCTATTATTTTTAATCTCATTATTTGCTATTTTGGGTTTTAATGGAAAGACCACCAAACGGTAATTAAATAAAACAGTATAGGGGAAATTTTAAATTTTTAGAATTTTTTAAGAAATTTCCTAGCTATTTGACTTTCAAGAGTTCATATTTAAAAAATAAACTTTAAAATAAAACTAATAAGTACATACCTTGTGTATTCAATTGTATAAAGATTAGCTTCCTCTGGACTGACTATATACTTCTGGCTACTTGGTGTAGGAAAATCCCAAGTGTTCAGACAATGGAAAAGTATCTTAACCAACTCATACATAGTCTTCAATTCTTGCCCAATATGAGAATACTTATATACCAAGAGATTAGTAACTGCTTTGTGAATACTTGGCTTCTCAAAAGGAGGCTGCCCTACCGGACCCTCCACTACCGGTTTTTCATGGGTCAAAATGCAATTTCTCAAGAGCTAAAAGTTGGAAATTATTTCTCTAAATACATGTCACAACCCACTAAAAAATAATGCAACGAGATTTGCACTTCAGTATATTTACATGATTTGTTAATGCAAAATAAACAATTTTTATTTAATTTAAGATATATTTTTTAGAAACTTACTTTAAAAAAATATAAATATACTTTCTTGGTCTCTGGATTTTCTTGCCTAGTCATAGCTGTGTACATGTTATCGATATCAACTACCATTCCCAATAACCAGTTAATTGTTTCTTCCGACTTTGTCCGAAGATGGGTAATATGCATTTCTGTAAATAAATATTTACTTAAAAAAAAGACTTTTTCATATTTTTGCTTTTATTTTTATGACATAGTGTTTAGTTAGCATACCTAGTACATGCTCACATTTACATGGATCATCAAAACTAGGTGGAACATCAGACTTTTCAGGCCTTTTCCAACCTATACATTCACAACCTTGGCCCTATAACAATACAATATTTAACATAAAAACAGTAACAATAATAATAATAAATTTACATCTTTATACATATATACAAGCATGTTTATAAATATATGTATAAAAAATCAGTAAATTTTCTTTACCCAGAACTTCTCTCGTTATGATTTTTTTTCTTTTATTAAGAATTGTGAAGTGTGACCCAACTTAGCTCAGTACATAGTCATTTAGTAACACATATATTTTGTAGATTAAAACATTTTTATTCTTTTTATTATATGCAAAATTTAAAGTCAATTGAATGATTTTTTAAGTTAATTTTTAAAAATTTTCTTTGGCCGCCTTTTGTTCTGCTATCTTGAATTTGTACCTCAACTTTACCAGTTTATCTCTATATCACACTTAATGCAAGACCTGCAACACCTTGCAAACTTCTATTTTTAGAACTTAATTTGATTACATCACCCAGCCTTTACATCTATCAGCTGATTAAACATATTTATAATGATATTAACAAAATTTAAAAAAGTTAGATATTCTCCCTTATTGTACCAGAAAGTCCCACTTTTTGTACCCACCATATTCACGCCTAAGAACATCACAAAATTCCCCAGAATACATGGCCATAAAGTTGTACAATAATATTAAAAAAAATTTGACTGACAAAGCATTTTATACTGTCAGAGAATTTTTGCAAATATAATAGTAGTCTCCCCTACTTATGTACTTTATAAAATGACTCTTATATGTGTTAGAATGTTGTTCATATGTTGGTGAATTTCTTTTGATGCTGTCTCCTTATACACTTTATTTTACATATTGACTAGACTTTTAAGTATTGCAATGATTTTATTTTCTAACTCTTTAATGACAAATAAATTTATTTGTATTTGTAATGCTGGCACAAAATTTTAAATTAATCTAATAAGTAGTATTTTCGGGCTGATTTTTTAAATATTTTAAAAGGCCACTATTTTGTTTTGCTATCTTATATTCATACCAAAATGTTACCAGTTCATTCCTGTGTAACACATGATTTTTGTGCAAAATTTGACGTAAATTAGATAATTAGTTTTTTCAGTAAAAATGTTTTTAATGTTTCACTAGGTGGCCACCTTATTCTGCCATATTGTATCTTTAGCAAAATATTACCAGGTCATCCCCATATGATCCTTAATTTTGTATCAAAATTTGAAGTCACTTTGATAAGTAGCTTTTAAGCTTTGCCGTAAACTGACAGCCAGCTTGACAAACTGACAGACGGAATTGATAACTTATATTTTTTGGCAAATAGCCGCCATTTTGATCCACAGAATTTGAAATCAGTCCATTAAGTGGTTTTTCAGGCTGAATTTTAAAATATTTTTCTAAGTCGCCATTTTGTTCCACCATCTTGAATTTGTATCAAAATTTTACCAGTTGATTCCTACATAATATTTGATTTTTTTACAAAATTTGAGATAAATTGGATAAACAGTTACCAAGTCATCCCCATATGACCCTTAATTTTTCACAAAAATTTGAAATCAATCCTGTAAGTAGTTTTTAAACTATGCCGTGAAATAACAGACAGACAAACAGACAAACCGACAAACGGACCGACGGAATTGCTAAAACATATTTTTCGACATCTAGAGACTCTAAAATGTGAAGATATATAAAACCTGAGAGGGCGTTTTGTTTACGATTGCAAATATTTTATTTAGCCACCATTTTGTTCCGCCATCTTCAATTCAAAATTTTAAAGATGACGGGATCTGTCAAATCCGCTGAAATTTCAGAGATAAAAAAACTGAAGAAAACTTGTGTTCATTGTAAAAAACACGTTATTACTGAAGCTAAATGTAAAAAGTGCAATAGTGTTTATCATCCAGCATGTTTACGACAGTCGGCGGAGCAGAAAAAGGCTGTTTGTGTTCATGTAGAGGATCAAGACCACGAGGGAACCTCAAAAACGCGTGATACAGAAGTGTCTCTACTGAGAGAGCTAATAGAAGAAATGGGGAAAAATATGCAAATCCTGGAAGTAGACAGTGTAAACTTACGGAAAATGGTAGACTTTCTGGAAGAAAAAGTAAAATTTCTAGAAGAAAAAAAAGGTAAACAAAAAATCGGAGAAAATTTTATCCAGAAAGGTAGCAACATTGAGCTTACTCATGAAGTTAGTGACAGTAAACCGACCGAAAAACAAAAAACCCCGAGTCTGTCAACGCGTCCGCCAGACGTACCGCTTCAGAATAAAAACAATACGGCAAGCAGTTCCGAACCGATAAATCGACCGACACCGGAGCCAAATGGAGTGAATCGGGACAAGGTAAAAACCAAAATCGCCAACGAAAATCAACGTCCTAATAGGATTGGACTTAATATCGATATCGATCCCACGCAAGAAATCGATACTCGCGCAAAATTGCCAAGTACTCCGCTGACATTGGCAGGAGATCCAACAGAAAAAAGTAATAAGGAAAAAGATAAAAACGAATGGAAAACTGTCAAATATAAAAGGGAGTGAAAGGAGGAAAAAACTCAGTTAAACAGACCACAACCCATACAAGGCTCTATTGAAAATAATACTTATACTCTTAAGACTGCAAGAAAGATGGCATTTTTGCTTTTATCAGGGCTTGCGCCTGAAACAACAGATAAAAATATTATGGACTATCTTGCCACCAACAACTTAGATCTTTACTGCAAATGGGAAAAAATGCGAACCAGGAAAGAAAAATACTGCAGTTCATTCAAGCTAACAGTACCAATGGAACAACGTCCGAAATACCTCTGTTCTGACCTATGGCCACAAGGAACACTAGTGAACCATTTTCTGAATATCCAAAGCCGAGGGAAAGGGTTGCAAAATTCCCACCTAAACAGGAAAACAGAAACAATATAAAAATCCTACATATTAACATCCGATCGATTAGAAATAAAGTTAGTGAGCTCGAAGCATTCAACGCAGACAAGGACATCGATATACTGTGTATAACAGAACACTGGTTCACAGAGGAAGAAATTCATAGCACCCAGATCCAAGGATACGCATTGGCAAACTGTGCATCAAGATATGATTCTGTTGGGGGTGGTGTAGCCATTTTTATGAAACAATGTTTTAAATTTAATCTAATTAACGTTAGTCCCGATTTTAATGTTGAAAAATGTTTTGAATATTGTCGTATTTATGTGAAAGATTTTAATTTAAATATAGCACTCTTATACCGCTGCCCTTCAGGCAACTTTGACACCTTTTTGGCTTCCTTGGATGGGGTTTTAAAACATTTAACCACAAATAAAGCAATCATTGTGGTAGGAATTTTCTTGCAGTTAATGAAAATGTTCTTAAAATCTGTGATATTCTTGAAAGTTTCAATCTAAAACAAACAATATATGAACCAACTAGAGGGCAAAACTGCCTTCATAACATCTTTGTAGATTCTGAAATAGAACCAGAGGCCAAATAGCTAAGGTTTCAGTTATGGGGAGAGATTTGGAAATAACTCATGATAGTTTTCTCTGCAGACATTGGTCTCAGAAGGGTAAGTTTGCGAACGAGTCCATATGACTAATTGGAGCTTCGTCAGTATGAATGAGGTGTGTGTTGAAAGTAAGGTTGCTAGATTTATAAGTATACTTGAATCCGTATATTTGGAATCTTTCCCTGAAAAAGGTTATCGGGTAAGATCGGATCAAGCGCATAAAATCAGCTGGTTCACAGAAGATCTAAGGGAAATGAGGCAACAATTGTTATTTTTGGAGGAACTTAGTAGACAATACAGGCATGCAGATATATCTAAAATATATAAAGATTTTAAAAAACGATATAACAATGAAATACGCATAGCTAAAATACAAGCAAATGACAACTTGATTCAACCCTCAAGTAATCCAGCACGTACCATGTGGGATATTATAAATAATCAAAGATGTATTAAAAAAAGCAATGCGAGGTCTAGTATCTCTGCCAAAACCTTTAATGAATATTTTAGTCAAATAGGTCAAAAAATAGTAAATACCATCCCAATCCTAAGCGGGAACCCTCTCGACAATGTCAAAACAAATTCTACTTTTCTCAACTTAGTTTTAATGAGGTAAGAGATATTATAAAAAGTCTTAAAAATAAAAAAAGTAAAGATATATTTGGTCTAAATAGCTAGAGCTAATCAAATCTATTAAAAATCTTATAATAATTCCTCTTACAAAACTTATTAACCAATGCATTAATAATAATATTTTTCCTTCAGTGTTAAAATGTGCCACTATAACTCTAGTTTTTAAAAAGGGGCATGCAGAACAACCAGAGAACTATAGACCTATATCGTTATTGCTAATTATTTCAAAAATTTATGAAAAATGTATGTCAGTTCAGGTTGTCAATTATTTTGAAACTAACAACTTGTTCTCTCAGTGCCAATATGGTTTCAGAAAAGACAAAAACACAGTCTTGGGTATTTTGGATTTGGTTTCCTGTATTATAGACTCTTTCTATGGGTTACAGTTTGATGCAGTTCTCCTGTGCGACCTAAGTAAAGCATTTAATTGTGTCGACCATGAAATACTCTTGCGAAAACTTACAAAATATAACTTTAGCCCCGAAAGCATAGAGTTAATAAAATCATATCTACTAAACAGGAGGCAGGTGGTAAAAGTTTGCGGAGTGTCATCACAGGAAAGTTTAATCAATATTGCAGTCCCCCAGGACTCGGTTTTTGGTCCCATTCTTTTCCTCATATATATTAATGACTTACCTGACCAAGAAATACCTGGTAGGTACACTTTATTCGCGGACCATACAACAATCTCTTGTGTATCTGATGATATTGCAGGGGCGTTTGAGGCTTTAATGGTGGCACAGGGGAAGGCTGAAGAGTGGTTTAGTCTGAACAAGCTGCATCTCAATAAGGAAAAAACGATCAATATAATGTTTTCTTTGACGGATTATGGAGGTGTGACTGAGAGAGTGGAGAGTGCTAAATTCTTAGGCATGCATCTGGACACAAAGCTACAATGGGGCACATATACAGATAATTTAAGCAAAAAACTAAGAAGCAACATTTTTTTTAACATTTTAACATTTAACCAAAACAATCTTTCTTCTGCGCAACCTTGTAAACAATGTGTCCCATGAGGTTGGGCGAATTGCTTTCATTCGCATATCTCATATGCTTTGCTCGTCTGGGGACACTATGCTCGGACTAGCCGCATCTTTGCTTTACAATGTAGAGCAGTAAGGGTATTGGCTGGTCTTGAATATAGGGATAATTGCAGAGCAGCATTTATAGATCTAAAAATTTTGACAGTGCCATCCCAGTACATCTTTCAGAATTTGCTTTATGTGAAGCAGAACGAGAGCTGTTTCAGAACCCATGGAGAGGTGTACAACCACAACACTAGACATAAACAAAATCTGATTACTCCCTACTGGAGGTCAAAAAGGTGTCAGAGTGGCCCTGGGTACTGGGCTATAAAGTTTTATAATGTTCTACCTAGAAATAGAAAACTTTTACCTCTTAAACATTTTAAAAATAGGATTAGGGATATTTTAATAGAAAATGCATTTTATTCTTTCAATGAATTTATTTGTTTTCATTTTTTCATTTTTTTTTCATTTCATTTCATTTATTTCATGTCAATCACACAAAAGGCTTACACATGTCAAAATACAAATTTAGAACTAGTCTTAAGATGTTAAAAAAGTTACTAACAATTATATTAAAATAATAAATGTAGACATAAAGATAATTAATTAAAACATTTAAATTGAGATTTTTACTAATACTAAGATAAAAACAAATACTTATTTAAAACTAGAATGGTCCTGACACTAAATGATATTAAATAACAGAATTAAATAAAATAAAATAATAGCCTAGACATTATATGGTTCCAACAACAAGACATACATTTTAAAATCTGAATGTTAAAAATTCATGGAATGAATAGAAACAATGTTCGATTAGAATATTTTTTACTTTCCTGTGGAATTGATTAAAATCTAGGGTCCTGATACTCTCTGGTAAAGCATTAAAAAACTTAATCGCCCAATATCTAGGCCCATCTTGACACCTCCTCAGACGCCAGTACAGAGGCACTAGATTTCCTCTTCCCCTGGTATTATGATGGTGTACTTGGTCGTGGGTTTGAAAATTGTTTCTCTTAACAAACAACAGGTTCTCCAGGATATACAGTGAAGGCACAGTAAGGACTCTCAAATGAAGGCCCCCCTGCAGTCATCCCTGTACCCCAGCCCCGTCATGATTCTTACTGCTTTTCTCTGCAGACCAAACAATCTACGAGCCCCCGAGGAGTGTCCCCAGGCTAAAATCGCGTAGGAAATATGCGAGTGAAAAACAGCAAAGTATGCCGTTTTTAAGATTTCTACTGAAGTACAGCCTGCAAGGTTTCTCAAAGCAAATAACCCCTGCGCAAGTTTTTTGGCGACTTCACTGGTGTGAACATTCCATTGTAATGTTGGATCAAGAGTTACTCCCAGAAATTTCGCCTGTTCGTCAGAATCAACACATCCTTCACGGTTACATAATGAGAAGATCATTCGCTTCGTTTTGTTTGTATTAAGAAGCAACCTATTTGTGCAGAACCAGAGCTCAGCCTTCGACTGTGCAGTCACAGATCCATCCCGTGCGCCCTTCAATGTATCCTCAGTAAAGGAGATAGTGGTGTTATCAGCAAAGAGAGTACAGTGCATCGGAGCCTCCACTAATGGTAAGTCATTGATGTATATTAAAAAGAGGATTGGGCCCAGGAAGGAGCCCTGAGGGACACCGATGCCCACCCCTCTCTCTGCCGAAGCCACCCCACCATGTCTCACAATCTGACATCTGTTGTCCAGATATGAGCCTATAAGGCTGATGCTACCCCCTCCAAAGTTGTAAGCACGAAGCTTTAGCAGGAGGATGCCATGGTCCACACAGTCAAAGGCCTTGCTCAAATCACACAGAAGAACCGCAGTGTACTGCTTTCTGTGAAAGGTCTCCATAATGACTGAGATCAAGTCCAGAACACCCAAAACAGTGTTTTTACCCTGTCGAAAACCAAATTGATACCTTGAAAATAGACCATACTTTTCAAAAAAAGTTGTTAGTTTTAGGGCCATGCATTTTTCAAATATTTTGGATATTATCGGTAGGAGTGATATCGGCCTATAATTTTCAGGGAGATCAGGGTTTTCTTTTTTAAAGATTGGTATCACTATGGCTTTTTTCAGCACATCAGGGAATATGTTGTGTTTAAAGCAGTTGTTTATCAATTTAGTTAGAGGTAACAATATAACATTTTTTATAGCTTTAATTAATTTTATATTTAGACCAAAAATATCATTACTCTTTTTATTTTTCATACTGTTTATTACATCACGGACCTCATTGAATGTAACTTCCGAAAAGGTAAATTTATTACTTGAGGGAGCAATTGAGTGTAAATAATCATTTATGTTACTATCTGGGATACACCTCGCTATACTCTCAGCTATGCTAGAAAAAAAGTTATTGAAATCATCAGATGTTAATATAGTACCTGGTGATGAAACCTGTGTCTTACCTCTATGCCCGTTTATGATGTTCCAGATGGTTTTGGTTGGGTTACTTGAATTACTTATTAAATTATTGTTTGCGGCAATTTTAGCCTCCCTAATCATATTCTTGTATAGTATTCTATATCTCTTACATTCCTCCTCACTCACACATCCATACTGCCTGTTTAAGTCTCTTAGAGTATTCACCTGTTCACGCATAGCTTTCAAATCTTCACCAAACCATGTGATATTATTGGACTGGTCAGATCTTACCTTAAAAGTTCTCTCTGGGAATGAGTTGAGGTAGGCCTGTTCTAAAGTTTGTATGAATTTACTGCATTGCTGGTTGGCATCAAGGTTGTCCGAAGTCAGAAATTCTTAAGATTCATCAGCTAAACTGTTGTGAAATGCAAACAGGCCCCTTTGTGTAATAGGTCTGCATACCTTTCTACTATAGACAAAATTAGGTGCTTGGTAAAAGAGAAAGTGGACAATTTGTCCCTTATGATCAGACATACCAGTCTCAATCACTCCAGAATCACAAACCTCGAGTCCTGAGCTCACAAACACATTATCAAGACAGGAGTCTCCCCGAGTAGGCTCGCATGTTGTCGGCCCCCGTCCAAAGCTGTCCATTAGGTCACATAGGTGTTCCGTGGCACCATCTGCTGTGTTAAATCGAACATTAAAGTCTCCAGCTGTTATGACTTTCTTATTAGGACCAAGTTTTGTCAGAATACCCTCTAGCGATGCCAAAAAGGTGTCAAAGTGGCCTGAAGGTGACCTATATATAGCTAATACACAAACATTAAGTTCTATACAGTGAACAAGACAATACTCAATACATTTATCAATATTAATATTAAAACCTAAGTCCAGCATATCAACATCTAGAGTACATTTAACAAAAATTGCTGTGCCACCTCCTACGCAGTTCTGTCTTGAGGAAAAACTTGCCAACTTGTACCCCTGAATCTGTAAAATCTCCATTTCATCCTTTGTTAGCCAGTGTTCTGACAGGCAGAGAATGTCAATATTCCTATCAACAATAAATGCTTCAAGTTCATCTACCTTTTTCCTGAGCGACCTAACATTAATATGAAGAACTTTTAGTTTTTTCGTTGGTTTTGTGCCTTTCCCTGGCGCTGTATGTTCTGAAAATGGTTTATTACAACTCCCTTTGGCCACAGGTCAGGGCACAAGTATTTCTCCGCCTCTTCACTTGGCACAGAAAGTCTAAAGGAGCTATAGTAATTGTCCTTTTTTGTCTTCATTTTCTCGCAGATCATGTTTTTATTCAGCGAATGTTCCCCTAGGAAAGACATTACGTTCTCAGAGGTTACTTCTGTGGCTAGTCCTGACAAAAACAAAAATGTTATTTTAGCTGCCGATTTTAGGGTAGTCACACTTTCATTAGTACCTCTAAGAGGATTTGGTCAGTTTGCTACTCTGTGAAAGTTTGCAGTTTTCCCTTTCCAATATATGTTTTTGGCACTGCACTTCGCAACTTGCCAGATTGCTCCCCGTCCGGAGCTTACTCGCTTTATCCGGCGACCCTCGGAGCGAGATACACTTTATTCCGGTTTGGGGACGTTATCGGTGGGATGTCCGGATGGCGAGCTCTGAGCTCCCGATCACCCCGTGTATTTCAAAATCTTTAAATTTGACTTTCTTTAAAAACTTTTCTAATGCATCTTGGTTTCCACTAGATGCCCCTTGAGAGTACTACTGGTCTCACGAGATAACCTTTTCTTTCAAGCTATCCCCTTACCCCTCCCACTCCCGCCACATAGCGGCCATTACGCTAATATTCTATGTAGAATCTGCGGTAGACGAAGGATGGATAGAATACAGGAACAACTAGGCCTCACACGTTCACAGCGTCTGCTCCCTTTCTTGCGGGGTCGTTAGTTTCCACTCTGAGCGGTTGAGTCTCCCGTTTCGCCCCGAAATAAAGCAGCAAAACCAAACACGTGGCACCACTTATGTTATCATTTGCAGTTTTATTTCTTGTATTCGTCTTGTTTACACGTTTTGCTGATTTTCTATTTCTAACCTCAATCCATTCGTTTTCTTTGTCATTTTCCGTAGAGCTGGGCACCGGATCGATTTGCTTTAAAATGCCGTTATCGATATTGGATTTAGTGGTGTCATTTTGATTTTTAGAATTTATGGTCTGGTCGCTAAAATCCTCATCAATATTTGACATTGATTGCTGTTTTTCAAGATTCATTTTTTCGGAGTTACAAACAGTAGTATTATCGTTGCTCACGTTTCCAACAGATGTTGCTGGCTTTGTAGATTGCACAACAGGTATTTTTTCATGTTTTTTAAGCTTTTTTTCGAGAGCATTTACCTTCTCCCGTAATAACTTGCAATTTTCTTCCAGAATTTGGTTCTTCCCTTGTAGTTCCTTCACTAGGGTTCTAAGAAGCTCGATCTCCACAGATTCTTCAGCTGCTATGATAACACTTTCTCTCCTAACCTTCTCGGCTTCATGAACACATTCAGTGTTTTTTTGTTCGGCTGCTTGTTCCAAACAAGCCAGATGATACAAATTACTACACTTTTTACACTTCACTATATTTACCACTTTCTTTTTGCAATGTACACACAATGTTACTATTTTTCTTTCGGCTTTTTTGGGAGCCAAATTTTCGTCCAACTTGTCAGTGTCGGCCATCTTAGTCTTACTTAGTTTTAATTTCTATGTGTTATGATTCTTGTATTTTATTATATATATTTTGTGGTAATGTAGTAATTTCAAATTTATTTAGTTTATTTATATTTATATAATAATATTTGAAGATATTTATTGACATATGTAAGCATTTCTTAATATGCATTAACATGAATAAATTGAGTATTGAGTATATTGAGTATTAATTAGTACCACAATTTTACTTGTTCTGTATACCACAATTATTTATGACACAAAATTTGAAATCAGGCCCTTAAGTAGTTTTTCAGGCTGAATTTTTAAATATTTTATCAAGCTGCCATTTTGTTCAGCCATCTTGAATTAGTTTGTGCAAAATTTGAGAAAAATTGGATAAGAAGTTTTTTAGTAATAATTTTTTTAACATTTCGATAGGCCGCCATTTTGTTTTACCATATTAGATTCTTCCCAAAATGTTAATTTTTGACCAAAGTTTGAAGTCAATCGGGTAAACAAAAAAGTGCAATGAGATTTATGTGTCGCATGTACAATAACATTCCATCTAAATAAAATTGTACAACCTATAAAGCCAGGTGCTTTCCTGTATGGACGTTTCATCCGTAGTTTAGTCTCGTTCGACGCGAAAGCGAGTTGTCAGATTTAAAATCTACTGTCTTCCTCTTCATCATTATCTTTCTAGTCAAAAGTTAGAATAAAGTAGTTTTGGCAGAATGAGTGATCTAAATTGTGCTCAATGTAAAATGAAGTGCGTAAACGGTGCAAAGCTAAAAGAAGGCGAAATTTTTGGTGCTCCTTGTGACTCCTGTGGCCTTGTATTATGCAAGGCTTGCTCTGATATATCAACAACAGAATGCAGGGCTGCTACTCTAGGCCAAAGACAGCTCACATTTTTCTACTGTCCAAAATGTGTTGATGCAGCTAGGAAATTTTACAGAAAATCCCCTCCTCTTTGGAGATAATGGGGAACAAAGAAATACCAACAATTAAAAAAGCATTGTCAGATAGGAACAAGCAGTTTGATACAAAACTAAAAGAAACCAACAACAACCTTGAAACCTTAAAAGTAGCATGTGAATCATTTAAGACCGATTTTGAAAAAGAAATGTCAAATCTGAAGGCTGACTTTGATAATCTTCAAGTGAAAATATCCGCTGGTAATATAGAAGCTCAACACAGTGAACAGAGTGTTGAATCAAATATAACGGAGATGCAGGAAAGAGAGATAAGAAAGAAACACATTATAATATTTGGAATTGATGAATCGGATGCACCAACTGCTGAGGAACGTATTGCACTGGAACAAAGGAAAGCTAAGCAGATCATTAAAGATATTGTGTGTCAGTAAGGCTTGATAACATAAAAGTATACAGAATAGGAAGATATGACAAGGAAAAAAGAAGGCCTCTAAAGGTTATCACTGAAAGCTTTGAGGACGCTCTGAGGATCCTGAAACAAAAATCGAAACTACGGGGGACATCTACATCAAGAGTGATCAAACCAAAATGCAGCGTGAGTACTTGAAAAATACAATTAAGACACTAGAAGAGAGAAAACAAAAAGGTGAGACAAATCTTATTATAAAATACATAAAGGGAGTTCCCAAAATAATTCAAGGTGATGTCTCAAAAAAGCAGTAATAGCCCCCTTTGCCTCTCTCACTCTTTTCCATACCAATATTAGCTCCCTTCTATCTAAATTTGATGAGTTTTCTACAGAAATCAGAAATTTGAAACTCGACATAATACTTCTAACAGAAACGTGGCTTAACTCCAGAATCACAGATGCACTTGTTCAACTGCCTCAGTATATTTTGTGGAGAGAGGATAGGGTGGGAGATAGAAAGGGAGGGGGTGTGTGTATTTATGTTAAGGAAACAATTTATGGTTATAAAGCAGAAACTATTAAACAGAATGCAGATGAGCTTAGAAATAGTATTATCGACTCAGTCTTCATTAACCTGAAAATAAGATCAACTGAAATATTACTAGGTTGTGTCTATCGTCCACCATCATGTAATAATGTTGATAATCAGAGCCTGTGTGATGTCATAAGTGGTCTGTCTGAATATCGTCAAAATGTACTTCTTTTTGGGGATTTTAATTATCCCCATATTAATTGGGCTGGCTCGCAAGTCCAGAGACCATGCAGTATGTCTGAACAGTTCCTCATGTCATATCAGGATAGCAATCTTCATCAGTTGATTACTTTTCCAACAAGGTATCGTGACAATAACATACCATCATTACTTGATTTGCTGTTAGTGTCAGATGAAAAGCTAATCACGTCTGTCTCGGGACATAATCCTATTGGTCTCAGTGATCACATAACTGTAGTGGTTCATATGCAAATAAAATTAGTCCCAAATATTGCTACCAAACCAGAAAGGCGAAATTATTGGAAAGCCCAGTATGAAATAGTGAATGATCACCTTAGGAACACAGAGTTAAATCCAAACATCACAAAATATCAGAATTTGAAAAATATCACTAATAATATAATTGAGAAATACATACCATTGGAAAAACCAAAAGAGATTTCTGGGAAACCCTGGATTACAAGGCAGCATATGAAATCCATCAATCAAAAGCGTCGCCTGTGGCATAAGTATCGGAATTCCAGAAATGCAGATGATTACTCTGCTTACCAAAGAGCAAACAATAATATAACCATGTCACTGAGAGAAGCGAGAAAAACTTTTGAGAATGGTCTGGTCGATAAGGGACCTAGACAATTCTACCAGTTTGTGAACAGTACCCTCAATTCCAAGTTGCAGTCCTTTACACTGAAGGATAGCAATGGTTGTGTAACATCGGAGTCAAGCCAGGTGGCTGAAATTTTTGCAAAACAGTTTCACCAAACCTATACAAGAGAGAGCCTCGCAAATATTCCTCTACTTCCAGAAGAAACTAGGTCTGGGCCATCTATTGAAAACATAGAATGTACAGCAGAAAATGTTGGAACTGCATTAGAAAAGCAAAAAATTCACTCAAGTCCAGGCCCTGATGGTGTATCGCCGATTCTACTAAAAAACTGCACAATATCTATAAGTCCTCTACTTGCAGATGTAATGAGTGAATCTTTTGAGTCAGGCTATCTTCCCTCAGAATGGAAATGTGCGGTGGTAATATCCATCTACAAAAAGGGAGACAAACTCTCAGCTGCTAACTATAGACCAATAAGTCTGACATCAATACCATGCAAGTGCATGGAACGAATTATAGCACAGGAATTGACAGCTTTCCTAATTAGGAACCACTCACACAAACTTTACAACCAACATGGGTTTCTACCACACAGATCTGTGAATACCAATCTCATGTACAACTTGGAAACGTGGACAAAAGCAATGGACGACGGATACCCAGTGGATGTCATCTATGTGGACTTCGAAAAGGCATTTGACACTGTGCCAACTAGGAGGCTGCTTAAGAAACTCAAGCATTACGGAATCAGGGGTAGGCTGCTGAGATGGATAGAGAATTATCTGTCGAATAGAAGGTTTGAGGTCAGGGTTGATGGATGTCTCTCTAAGAAGTACAGTGTTGACAGTGGAGTCCCACAGGGCTCAGTGCTGGTCCCACTCCTGTTCATCATCTACGTGGCCGACTTATCCCAGGACATACTGTGCAGAGTGAGTTTGTATGCTGACGATACAAAGATTTTTTGTGATCCCACCATCCACCATGGGGAAATGAATGAAGATCTGGCAACACTGGATACATGGTGTAAAAATTGGCTAATAAAACTCAACATCAGCAAGTGTGCAGTGTTACATATTGGCTATAACAACCCTCAGCTAACATATTTTCTCAATGACGAACCACTGACAACAACTTTTGAACAGATGGATTTGGGAGTCACAATAACATCTGACCTGAAATGTGAATCTCAGGTGCTCAAAGTGGTAAAAAAAGACAATTCTCTAATCTACCTTATAAGAAGGGCCTTTAGAAACATCTCTGAAAAACTGTGCCTACACCTTTACAGAACCTACATACGGCCTATACTTGAACATGCAGTGATCTCATGGTCTCCTTACTTTCAAAAGGACATCGATTTCGTTGAGAGAGTGCAGAAACGAGCCACAAACCTTCCTCTGACCCTGAGAAATAAACCTTATGAAGAACGGTTAAGAAAACTAAAACTTACAACACTTGTTGATCGGCGAAGGAGAGGAGACCTCATAGAGACGTATAAAATACTACATGGAGTCTACTCGTGCGATATTAACGCATTTTCCATCAGTGAAAATCACCACCTACGCGGCCACTCTCTGAAACTGGTCCCAGAACTGTGCCATAGACTTTGTCGGAAAAACATTTTGTATAACCGCGTGATAGAAGACTGGAACAAGCTAAGTGAGGACATAGTTTCCGCTCCAAGTGTGGATGCATTCAAGAATCGACTGGACAGTTGTTGGCCTAATCTATGAGCGAAACTGACGTGGACTAGAAAAATGACTAACAATACTAAAGTGCGAATATAAAAAAAAAAACTCTCTAAACAAGTGTGCAGTCTATCGGACTTTTCCGCCTACTGCCGGACACGGACATAATAATAATAATAATAATAATGGAGCCTCGTGAGTCTTGCAAGCAAATATTTTTGACTAAGGAAATTCTCACATTGCCTTGTATATTTATACTGGAGACCGTTTGCTTAATACATAAAAAATTTAAGGCTGAATTATCAAAGGTGTCTCTGTACTCGACTAGAAGACTGTGTACTACTCTTCTTCCAATTCCATCATCAGCTATGGTGAAACATTCAATAATATACAATGGCAAAAAATTATTTAATCATCTGCCATTGAGTATAAGACAGATTGCTTGTGAAAATAAGTTTAAAAGGAAAGCAAAACAGTTTTTGATTGGTAGAGCTTACTATTCAACTGAAGAATATATTAATGATGTGTTTGTATAATGTTTTTTAATGTGGTTGTATAAGGTTTTTTGACAGATAATTATTTAGATTCACCGTTTTAAGTGTTATTTTATAGAACATTTTAGGATAAATTTATATATTTTTTTTTGTATTACGCTTAATCTATGACAGTTATCTTGACTGAAATCTCTTTGAACTTTTTAAGTGTTACTTTACAGAACGTTTTAATGCATTTATATTTAACTTTTTTTGTTGTATTGTCATGTCTATTATCCTACCTGAAATCTTTTTAATCAAGGTTCTTGAACTAATAATTATTCATATCCACAGTCTTTAATGTCACTTTATAGGATATTTTAATATAAATTTATTTATTTTTTTTTGTACTGCGCTTGATCTATATCTTTTATCTTGATCAAAATCTTTTTACCCAGTCAGACTAGGTTTAGTTTTAGTCTTAGTTGCTTTGTCTAAAAGAAATTTGTAACTTAAGACAATAAAGCTATTTTGAAGTTGAAGTTTTTTAGCTATGCTTCGAACAGACAGACAGACCAAAGGAATTGAGAAAATGTGTTTTTCATCATATAGAGACCCTGAAACATAAACATCCGACAAAATCTCACAGTAAAAAGTGTGATTTATTAATCTATTAACACAAAATAGACATAACCAAATATACTGAAATACTGATTTATTCATGCTCATAAACATAGTTTTTACACACGTCATAGTAAAATACAAAATATTGAATGGGTACAAAAATATTGAATAAAATACACAATTTAGAATAAAATACAAAATATAGAATAAAAATTAACATTTACAAACATTACAGTGATAGTCGACATTTTAGAACTACTTAAAAGAAAGGAACCTTACATAGTGATATTATTATTCAAGAACTCTTCAATACTGTAGAAGGCTTGTTTTAATAGATACTTTTTAACCAAGCTCACAAACTGTTTCTCATCCAAATATCTAATATGCTCAGGGAGTTTGTTAAAGAATTTTGGCCCATATTCAGTACTAGCAATGCAGGACTTCCTCAATCTCAAGAAATCTATACTTATGTTATCCTTAAACCTAGTGTCAAGGGTATGATTTTCACAACAGAGACTATAGTTATTTAAATTTCTCCTAACATACAACAAGCAACTCAAGATATACATAGATGGAAAGGTAAGTATACTTAGTTTAATAAAGGTTTGTCTGACTTCTGCTCTATAATGCAGCCCACCCACCACTCCTATGGCTCTTCTCTGGAGTTTAAAAATTCTACTTGCCTGAGCCGAGTGACCCCAGGCAAGAATTGCATAATTACAATGCGATTGAAACAGTGCATGAAAAGCCATAAGGAGTACTGTTTTGTCAACACTCTCCCTAAGATTTCTTAAAAGAAATATAGATTTTGTAATTTTTTTGGCTACTTGATCAACATGGGTATCAAAAACCAAGGTATTATCGAGATGTATCCCAAAAAATCTCACTGAACTTGTTTTATATGTATCATCTGGAATATGTTCCTGATTTATATTTTTTAGGCTGAAGAGGATCTTTTCTGTCTTGTTTATATTTAATGATAATTTGTTTGTATTAAACTATTTTTCTAAGTTTATAATTGATTGTTTCATCTGGGTAATTAGAAGATCCAGATTTTTGTTTTTTGAAATGGCTGTGGTGTCATCTGCAAATAGTACCAGTTTATCGTCTGTAGAGGTTTCAATGTCATTTATGTAAATTAAAAAGAGTAGGGGCCCCAGAATTGACCCTGTGGCACCCCATGTTCAACAGAAAGTGACCCTGAAGACTTTCCTCCAGAAAAGGTCTGCTGGGTTCTACCTTTGAGATAACTACCCATTAACTGAATACTCAGCTTATCAAAACCATAGTATTTTAGATTACGCAAAAGGAAATCGTGACATATGCAGTCGAAGGCCTTGGAGAGATCACACAAAATCGCTCCTATGTATTGATTCTCTTCAAAGCCCTCGACTACATACTCAAGCACAGAGAGAATGGCACTAGCTGTTGACCTGGATTTTATAAAGCCGAATTGGTTTTTTATAAACAGATGGTTTGTCTCAAAATATGTGTATAGTTGATTCTTTAACAGGTATTCAAAAACCTTAGACAGTACTGGTACCAGGGTAATGGGCCTATAGTTGTTTACATCATTTAAATCACCTTTCTTATGAACAGGGATAACTTTTGCTCTTTTGAATGTGTCAGGATATATACCTTCACATGCAAGAGTTTATTATACATGTGACTGGTATTATTAGTATGTTTTTTAGATTTTTTAAAAGAACTGATATATGTAGTGTAGATATAATGACAACAAATACTTAAGTAATTTGGTAATATTTCAGAAATAAAGCCTCCATCAGTACTAACAACACAAACTTAAGTTTAATAATTATTCAGTGTACTGGTATTTGTGCATGAATGGAACCATTTTTAATTTCAGTTTCATATTGAATAAAAAAAAAACAGGTAAAAATTTAACTGTTGTATTTTTTTGTAGTAGGTATATAATATAAACCGAAATATGTTCCAATTTTTTACATTCTAATAATTGCTATTGAATACCTTCCTTTTTCCAAAATCTTTTTTTTCCAATTTTTCTAAAAGAAGTAAATTATTTAGCTAGATTAAGCAATAAACTTAACCATGGAATTTAAAAAGAATAAAGACAAATTATTTTGTTTATGAAACATTCAAGACATTTTCTAAAATACACATAGTTTAAAAATTAAAATGTTATGGTCATATAAAAAAACAACTTATTTATATTCACTAATATTCAACCTACTTATGAGATAGTAAATTTTTCAATATTATTGATTAAATTTGATACTTTGGATGCAAGTAATTTAACATTAACATAGCTTGGAAATTATTTGGACTCATAAAATCAAAAAGTAAACTTTGTTAGTCAGTTTTTAAATTCATACATACACACTACATACATTTTTGTCTATTAACAAACCAAGATTTTTGACTTTATCAGATCATTTTAGAATGTTATTTGGTACCTTAACTTGATGTTGGAATAAAAGTGTAAAATATTGTTTGAGTTTTAATAGGATTTATAGCTTGATAATTAAAGAACTTTTTGAGGCTCATAGTGAAATTATACCTATATCTACATTAATTAAATCTGACAGGGAAGTATTTGAAAGGTAGATCTACAAATCAATGCAAATAGCATCTGCATCCCTACGTTATTGGCAGCAAGATATACATACGAGATGTAAGGGATGATGAAAAAAAGAAGCCTTAGTGTAGATTCCTGAGACACTCACCTCTCCACTAATATTCAATCCACTGATTCCTTTTACACTTAACCAGCCTATTTTTTATTTGATAAGTAACTTGTAAACCATTCACTTGCCCCCCATAATGCAGATAGTTAATTTTGGCCACACCACCACAATAAACATATTTTTTTTTCTTGACAATTCTTTTATATACTTTTGGCTTTAGCTCATTGTAAGCTAAGGGATATTTTATCATAGTCAATGTAAAACAAAGCCAGGGTGTCTCTTAAAATATCTTGTAATTAACTTAGGCAATAAGTGATTTGAGTACATAGAGTGAAAATCAAAAGTACAAACTTTACCTGACATTTTGAGTAAACCGCAAGCCTTTGTAACTTTTTAGTCATCGGAAATAACAAAATTTCTTGTTTCTTTTGGCGTATTTTCTGTAAATTATTCCAACGACTAGCATATTCCTCCGATTTTTTCTCCTCATAGGAGCTTTCACCTCCTTGTCCGGAAGATCCTTCCTCTGCCTCCATACTTAGAGAAAAATGCCCCTTTTCGGGGGCCAATATAGGACAACAATATTTAAGTAATAAAAATAAAGAACAAGCAGTAAAAGCCGATATTTTTTTTCTTCAATTGTCAAAATGTCAAATCGTCTTTTCAAATCAAGTTGTCAAACAGCTGACAAAACGGCGATATTTCAGTTTCTGCTACAGTTGACGACTCCGAATCGTGTTGGCGCGCGCTGCGCTTTTATTACAGCTTACAGCAATCAGCATTTTTAATAATTATAAGTTTTGTTAAAAAAAACTTAAAAACGTCATTCGCTTGAACAGGGATTCGAACAAATATTGCCGAATCTAAAGCGGGGTATCCTACCGACACCCTAAGACGCACATGTCAAATATTCGATAAAAAAAATTATTTATACACTGTCTCTCGCCAACAGCAACCAATCAAATCACAGGATTTAATTTGCTTTTACAACTGTATCAAAAAGTGTTTCTCAAAATGATAGAATAATAGGGTAAATGCGCCAGTAGTCGGCCTTTTTGGACCAACTTCGACTTACACAATGAATATCGTCAAAGAGTTTTAATTTAGAATATTTTTTATCCTAGTCATCGTGAAGCTTATTTAATTCTTAGTTGAATGAATATGACAGAGAAACCTTTAAGTTAAACATGTTTTCTCTTTTTATTTTTTTTTGAAAAAGTAACATTTTTCTAGTAGTCGGCCGCCTATGTTCCCATAGTCGGCCATTGCTACACCAGTTGTCGGCCGTAGTAAATTGAGCAAATTTGTACCAGGCCCGTATCTAAGCATTGTTTTGATTGTAGATGTAAATAGTGTACTAAAAAACTATATTTAGGCAGCTGAAAATCATTACAGCAAAAAAAAAATTAAATAAATGATTTTTTTAACTGAAAATATCATAAAAGTAATATAAAAACGCAAGTAGTTAGCTATTTAAAATAGCATACCTAGCTCATAATCATTACAGCAAAAACATGTTTTTTTTAACTGAAAGTAAAATAAAAGTATACTTAAAAATATTAAAAAAAATATTTTCTTCAAAAAAATTTTGCTATATTATTTAGCAGAGAACCATTATAGCAAAAAAAAATTAAACACATCTTTGTTTTACCTAAAAGTAAAATAAAAGTACTTAAAACATGCAATAGAAAATAAAAAAAAATATTTTTTATCAACGTTTTTTTAAAACGGACTCTTGATATTAGGTACCTATTTAAGCAAATATAAACATGTTAAGCTAAAAAGATTTGTTTGTCAGCCATTATCAGAGTTTAAAGGATGGGTAAAAAAAGCAGCAAAGGTATAGAATTTGCATAATGTTGAGTCTTGGAGAATTTCATAAAGCTATGTCTAAAATGATTGCAAAACTACCATCAATCGCTACATTTGCAAAAGCAGGTACACCTGGAATTCTAAAGCTTGAACAAAATATAAAAGAAGGTCATATTAAAAAAACAGTACTAAAAATTATAATTTAAAAATTTTTTATTTTAGCCGAAATACGTTTATCAGCATTTATTGCTTAACACAATATCTCCTTTAACTGTATGGAACATTTTCCAAAATTAATAGCCACTATTTGTCCTGATTCGAAAACCGCTGAGGGTCTGGCGTGTAGCAGAACAAAAACTACATCAATTGTCAAAAATGTTTTGGGTACATCAAAATTTTCAGATTCTACGTGCGCATTTAAGGAAAGAGAAGTTTTCGTTGATAGCAGACGAATGGACAGATCTAAGTACGGAAAAACATTTATGTCTGGTTGTAAGATATTTGGATTCTAATTGTACAGCGCGAGATGCTTTTTTGGTTTAATTAAACTTTCTTCAGCATATGCCACAACATTATATACCAATATTGTTAACATGTTTAATGAAAATAACATCCCCTATAAGAAAAATTTGATAGGTTTTGCATCTGACGGCGCTAATGTAATGATGGGCGTTCGCCATTCTTTAACGGAATTACTAAAAAATGATGTTCCTTCGTTATTTACAATGAGATGCATTTACCATTCTTTTCACTTCTGTGCATCGTACGCTTGTGACAAGTTACCTCGGTTTGTAGAGGATTTTACTAGAGATATTTATAATTATTTTAGCGCGTCCTAAAAAAACTCCAGAATTTTGCGAACTTCAAGTGTTTTGTAATGTAAAAATTTACAAAATCCTGCATCCCGCTCAACCTAGGTGGCGTTTTGTCAATAGGGTAGTTTGTCGGATTTTGGAACAGTATGGAGCACTGCAATTGTTTTTTACAGATGCTGTCGCTAACAACGATGTGTTGGCTGCACAAAAAATGTTATGTAAATTAAGAGACCCTACTGTAAAATTATTTTTGCAATTTCTAGAATATGCATTGCCTTTCTTTAATAATTTGAATAAGGAAATGCAGTCGGAGTCAGTAAAAATACATGTTCTGTATAAAAATGTCTCTAATGTTTTAAAAACAATTTTTCAGTGTTTTATTAAAAGAAATTATTTACTAAGTACTTCAGTAGAAGATATTGAATTTAAAAATCCGAAGTACCATTTAGCAATTGAAGATATATACTTTGGGGAAATGTTGCAAAATCCCTTTTAGAACTGCAATTAACCTCTGAACAAGTAACATTTTTTAGATTACGATGCTTAGGTTTTTATATTGAGGTATATAGCCAAATTATATCTCGATTTCCTCTAAAAAATAATCCATTACAGCATTTTAGTTTTATGGGTTTCTGTTGTTAAAAAAAGTACAATATCCACAATAATCAACTGCGTTTCAATTTTTACAAATTTAGTTAAAGACAATGAATCTTCTCAGAAATACTGAGGAAATTCAATCTTTCCCAGATGATATTATAGGCTTTTGGAACGAAGTAAAAAAAATGTGCTTAGGAGATGAAAGCCCTATGTTTGAAACTCTTAGTCAGTTCGTTTTTTGCCTTTTATGTTTGCCACATCAAGAAAATTCTCTAATATAAATATGTTAAAAATGAAACAACGAAATTTGTTGGATACTTCTTCAATTGTTGGTTTAATGCATTCAAGAGAATATATAAACGATAACAACTGTTTTGACTTCCCTGTTGAAAATAAATTGTTATCAAGAATGAATAAAAAGGATCTGTACTGACAAGGAATTTTCAAAAATAATTTTATATTGGCCGTGTTATTTATATTTTAGTGTCCGTTTGACGTTTATTACGTACGTTTTGTTGGTTTTAAGATAATAAAGAAAATACAAGTATTTTTTACATGGCGGATTTTTTTCCCCCAACTACCGAATTTTTTCGTAATCTACCGATTTTTGCCTATATAATCTACCGATTTTAACGCTGGGTAGGTTGGCAACACTGGTCTGGTTGCCCAATTTCGTATAACGATATGTGTGTATGCTTTTGTGCACGGTTTCTTATAGTAAAAACTAGGTATTATGCACCAGAACATCATAAAAATAACGCATCAAATGGATATATGGAAATATAGAGAATATTTGAGATAAAAGTTTTAGATGCGCAAAACAGGATCACGCGAAACGTACAGGACTATAACGGCTATACGTCATATCGAGAACTCTATTCTACCTAACTGGAAAAGCCTGGGTCATTGCCGAGGTCTTTTAAAAGTGTGTCGTGGCAAATGTGGCGATAGAATTCTTTGTTATCGTCCCGCTTCCACTCGTAATAATAAATGGCTTTATTTGCATAAATAAAATTTGGGCTCAAATTTTAGGTTCCGATTGCATTTTTGCTTAAAAGTGCCATTGCGCCGGTAAGATAGTCATTACAGCCATCGAGTGTACTGAGAAATTTAACAAAGCTCTGGTTTTAATTGGTTTTATTTCCGTTGAAAATTAACACCTATACATTACTTACCCGTTGAAAACACAAAACGATTTTATCGCGGTTTCACCAGCAGCTTTCACATAGCTGATTTAGATTTAGAGAGATTAAGTTTTGAAATTGATCAATGCCAGCAAACCATTCTTGTGTTTAAACTTCAAGTTGAGTTTAAACTAAGCTTGTATAAACGGCTTTAAACCCAATAAGTTAGAAAGAAAAATCAAGTTATAAAGTGTGGGACACGAAAGAAAACCGGGCGGACCTTGAAATAAAGATTCATAGTCTTAAGCAAGCGGAAAAGTAAAATTTGTGTACGCAAATAAATTTTATGTTATTTTATTTGTTGTAATAGTTTGCTGCATCATCTATGAAGTGCGCCAGCTAAGCGGTACGAAAAATTAATCGGGGATTTAGTAAATTTGGCACTGATCCACTTGTAATTGGGATGTGCCTAGAGTCTCCATAGTCCATGCACTTGCAGCTAGAAGGTTCTAGCTATTTCCAGTGGCATGGCGCCTATACATTTCGAGCATTTGTTTTCATTTCTATATAAATGCGTTGCGTTGAATTTGAATTATTAATTCGAAGTAGCGATGGCGAGCAAAAGAGGAAAAACAATTTGAAGCGTTACACGTGAAGTTATTGCGAGCGTTATAGAGGCCTATATTAGAGAAGCTGAAAATAATAGTTTGACTATTCCAATTCAAAATCTAACAGAACGCGCTGCATTTTGCACTGATATTTCGGAAAGTGGTGTAAGAAAAATTCAAGGAGAACATAATGATCGCTCATGTTCTACTTCACCTTTAAAATCTCCTGGTAAAAAAAGACCCCGATTATCATACAAAGATAAAATTGACGATGGTGATTTTCAAGTAATTCGACGAACTATAGAGGATTTTTATATAAACTTGAAGAAGGTTCCGACCCTCAAACCCCTACTTCGTGCTGTAAAGAACACAATAGATTTTCCGTACGGGTATAAAACCTTACATCAGCTTTTACGATCAAATGGTTTTGTTTGGCGCAAGTGCCAAAATAAACGAAAATTGCTCATTAACAGACCAAATATTTTTCACTGGCGGGTGAAATATCTATCAATTGTAAGGCAATATCGGCAAGAAGGACGCAATATTGTGTATCTAGACGAAACCTGGGTAGATAATGACATGACAGTGAACAAATGCTGGCAAAGTGAAAATATTACAGGTGTTGTTCAGGGAATACGCTCTAGTAGCCGCTTTATTATAGTTCATGCTGGTTCAGAAGCCGGATTTGTTCCAGGTGCTGCTTTAGTTTTTCGCTTGGGACTAACAACTGGAGACTATCATGGACAGATAAATAGAGATAATTTTGAAAAGTGGTTGCTCGAGAAGCGTCTACCTAACATTCCTCCCAAACCAGTCGTGGTAATGGATAATGCGTCTTATCATTCTCATGTAGAAGTACCAACTAAATACTCTACAAAAGCTCATTGATATCGTGGCTTAAATCTTATATGTGATCCAACATGGAGAAAATATCAATTATATATCAGCCAACAAGCCTAGAGAAAAAAAGTATAAAATTGACGGTCTTTTACGTATCCTCGGTCATACACCTTTAAGGCTGCCTGCATACATGTGCGACCTCAACCCTATTAAACTTGAATGGGCAGGAGGAACAAAATATATTCGGGAGCGCAACACCGGTGAACTTTCAATTAAAGATTAAAATAAAATAACATTAGAAGCGATTGACTCAATATCGGCTGAAAATTGGAAATCGTATGTTAAACATGTTCGTTCCATTGAAGATAAATACTGGGAAGTAGAAGTCAAAATTGAAACGGTTATTGATGATTTACTTATCACACTGGGATCATTTCAGAGGAAGACAACGATTTAGAAGGAATCGGACCATTAGAATCACAGCCATCAACCTCAAAAATGGCTTAGTTTTTTTTCATATATTTTGTAAAATTGTTCATAAAGTAGCTGTCAATAAACTGCTTCAAAATAATTAATTTTCTGTTCAATACCGGGTGTCAAAAAATATCTAATCTTGCAATTAATATTTGAAAAACTACAGAACTCATATTTTTCCAAAATTAACACATCAATGTAGTTATAGTAGGGGAGCCAGCACTGATTCCAGTGAACAAGATTTATCAAAATTTTAACTTATGCAGTTCGACTTTGGGCTATTCGGATATGCCAAAAATGACCGTTTGCCGCCGTCTGTCATATTACTTTGTACAGGGGACGTCATTGTGAAGTACTATATAGAGATCCTAATTGCGTGTTAATGTTAAGGTGGGTGATTCTTGGACCTTTTTAAGAAAAAAGTTTAATATGAACTTAAAAGTCTTAACGTTAGAGATACAGGGTTTTAAAAACACATTTTTTTTTTAAATCCTAATACTGATGCTATTATAGATAAATAACTGTGTGAAATTTGATACACGTCTTTTATGCATAAATGGGCATTTTTTATTAACAATCAATTTTTGAAATTTCTACCAGTGGCGTGCCTATGTAATTAACCTGGGTAAATCCGTATGCTCCTTAATGCATAGAAGACGTGTATCAAATTTCATGCAGTTATCTACAATAGAATCAGAATTGGGATGAAAAAAAATGTTTTCTTTTTAAACTTTACCATCCTGTATCTCAAAAGTTGAGACTTTTAGGACATAAAAACACCCCCTTTAACATCAGCACGCAATTAGGAAAACGCCCTGTATAATACTTCACAAAGACGGCCCATGTATAAAGTAATATGATAAACGGAGACAGACGGCCAGTTTTGGCATACCCGAGTAGCCCAAAGTCGAACTGCCTAAATTAAAATTTTGGTAAATCTCGTTCACTGGATCTGATGCTGGCTGCCCTTGTAAAATTTGGACTTGTAAATCGTGTGTCACTCTACTGGGTGGTCCAATAATAGTGGACGTAGGCAGTAGCCCGGGAACCGTTAATGACAGAACTCAAGAAAAAATATACTTATAGGTAAATCGATCAAGAAAAATCAAAATTAAATGATTTTAAAATTCGAATGTTCGACGTTTTTGCATCACAAAAGAGATATAGAGGTGCGGAACTGTTATTGAACGGTTTGTGTTTTACACATATCTAGCAGCGACACGATATAGAGGTGACAACGTTGCATAGTAGTGTGAGCAGTGGGAAAGCAATCGGAGGAGAGAGTAGTGTTTTTTTAGGTCTACCGGAAGACACGAGAAAACAGATAACTATCATAAGATATTAAAAAAAAAACAACCAAATTGACCATGGTTAAAAGGCTGTCGGCTAAAACCATCAAGGATGTTTTATTTATCATAATATCAGAGGACATGTAGGTATCAGAGAGACCGGCGATAAGTACAAGCATATAATGTCAATGAAGCAAACGAACAGGTAAAGCTTTCAACTAATAGATCTACGTTTGTCCCTGTATCTACTATTCCAATAAAATGGGTCAGCAAAGTAAGCAACAATTAATGTTTAACCAAAGGAACAAGCGTTGACAGAACCCGAAAGAACACAGACAAATATAGATAAAGGTTCATTAAGCATAGTTACATTTTCTAATTATCTGAAGTGCGTATAGTCAGAAAGGAGTGCCATATTATTTAAAGAACGACGGGACACCACTGGTTTAAAGAGATTTCTTGGCCCGGTTTTCTTTCGTGTCCCGCATTTTATCTATCTAGTATAGAATTCAATGGTTAATTATAAAAAGATATTTAAAAAATGCAGGGAAATTTGTAATAGGGTGAGTGCGCCAGTAAGCCGACCACCACCAAAAGTCGGCCACAAATTATTTAATTTCATTATAATTTGAACTTCCCGTAAATTTTTTACAGCTTTGTGTTAGGTTTTCAGTTGTTAGAAACATCTAGAACACAAACTTTGAAGGTGAGTTAAAATTTATTTATAAGTGATTTGTGCGTTTTAGCTTTAAATGTTAGTTGAAAATACTTTAAAATATCATATAATTTTCGAAGAATCGTTAAATTATAAATTTTTAGGTTAAAAATATCATGGCCGGTTACTGGCATATGGAAATTGTGCTTTATCCAGTGGTCGGCCACTGCGGCCGACTACTGGGACATTTTCTCAATTTTCTTTTTGTCTTTATTAAATTCATCTTAAAATGTATATGTGTGTCTTTGTCATTACCATATAGTTCAAAATTACCTGATTATTTGCGCCAGTAGACGGCCGTATGTACAGTCGATCAGAAAGAAGTTATGATATATTAAAATTACCGGCCGACTACTGGATCATGATTTAAGAACCATTAAAGGCCAGTGGTCGGCCTTTAAGATTTTTCGTGTCTCTCAGCACCGTTTTTGGACTAAAAATTTGTATTTCTTTGATTCAGATAATGCCAAACCAGAAAAAACGAAAGTTTCATCAATACTCTGAAAATGATATGCAAAACGCTCTTGAAGCAGTCAAAAATGGTACTAAAATAAGGCAAGCATGCCGAAATTACGGCATACCTCGTGCAACCTTACAGGACCGGCTTCAGGGACGAGTTGCCATTAAAGCAAGACAAATGGGTTCGGATCCCTATTTAAGTTTGAACAATGAAAAAAGAATTGTTGATTGGCTAATACAGCTAGCCAAATGTGGTTTTCCAATCAAGAAACACGAATTACTGTCAACAGTGCAAAAGATTGTACTTGATGAAAATATTACCGCCCAACGCGACTCACCTTATGCAGCCTGCTGATGTAGCTGTCTTCAAACCTTTGAAAGTATATTGGCAGCAAGCAGTAAGAACTTGGCAGAATGAAAATCTTGAAAAAACTCTTACAAAAGTGGACTTTGCGCCAGTTTTCAAAGAGGCCCTATTTAATCCCAAAACTCCAGAACATATAACGAAAGGGTTTAAACGATGTGGATTATTCCCCTACGACCCCCAGGCAGTAGATTATTCTAAATGCGTGCAAAATGCCCTGGAAGAAAACAATCAAATGGAAGTTCAGACAAAAGAGCAGGAGGAAGAATTGTCATTTCGGACTTTCAGAGTACTGGCAAAGTTTTGAATAGCTTAAAGTTAAATCTCGTAGAAAAAGTTGGTGAAGTGGATTGGATTTTAAAAGAGCTCCAAACATTTGAGGAAAACAAGTTTGGTGTCCAAGAAGTAACTGTTGTTGGCGAAGACTTAAATGACATACCAGAAATTACTACCATTTGTGAATATAAAGTCGACACTGATGGATCGCTCTCTTTAATAAACATAAAGGAAAGTAAACCTATAATGGAAGAAAATCCAGATGTAGATGAGATCAAGGTTAAAATTTTGAGAGTTGATACTATACATCCCAGCAAAAAAAATACAACGGAAGATGACCCTAGACTTTCCAGCAGAGAAAATATTGAAGACAACCTAAGTGACACTATACATTCCAGCACAGAAAATATTCAAGACAACCTAGGTGACACTAAACAGTCCAGCACAGAAAATATTAAAGGCAACCTAGGTGGCACTATACATTCCAGCACAGAAAATATTCAAAACAACCTAGAAGATAGTTTTCATTCCAGCACAGACAATACTAAAGGTAATCTAGGAATTCAAAATAAAGCAGAATTTGAAGTGCTTAAGCAGGATACAAATGACGTTATTACAGAACTAGACAAAGACATGAAAGATGCTAATTCAAAGAATGGACAATTGACAGACGACAAGATCTTACCCGTTAAGATTCATTATTTTAAGGAACATCTAAAATACCCTAAACCCCTGCCCAAGTCTAAAAGGGCCACATCAGGACCTTCAACAAGTGCCATATCAGCAGAGGCATGGCGGAATTATATGTATGCAGGCAGCCTTAAAGGTGTATGACCGAGGATACGTAAAAGACCGTCAATTTTATACTTTTTTTCTCTAGGCTTGTTGGCTGATATATAATTGATATTTTCTCCATGTTGGATCACATATAAGATTTAAGCCACGATATCAATGAGCTTTTGTAGAGTATTTAGTTGGTACTTCTACATGAGAATGATAAGACGCATTATCCATTACCACGACTGGTTTGGGAGGAATGTTAGGTAGACGCTTCTCGAGCAACCACTTTTCAAAATTATCTCTATTTATCTGTCCATGATAGTCTCCAGTTGTTAGTCCCAAGCGAAAAACTAAAGCAGCACCTGGAACAAATCCGGCTTCTGAACCAGCATGAACTATAATAAAGCGGCTACTAGAGCGTATTCCCTGAACAACACCTGTAACATTTTCACTTTGCCAGCATTTGTTCACTGTCATACCCAAGTTTCGTCTAGATACACAATATTGCGTCCTTCTTGCCGATATTGCCTTACAGTTGATAGATATTTCACCCGCCAGTGAAAAATACTTGGTCTCTCAATAAGCAATTTTCGTTTATTTTGGCACTTGCGCCAAACAAAACCATTTGATCGTAAAAGCTGATGTAAGGTTTTATACCCGTACGGAAAATCTATTGTGTTCTTTACAGCACGAAGTAGGGGTTTGAGGGTCGGAACCTTCTTCAAGTTTATATAAAAATCCTCTATAGTTCGTCGAATTACTTGAAAATCACCATCGTCAATTTTATCTTTGTATGATAATCGGGGTCTTTTTTTACCAGGAGATTTTAAAGGTGAAGTAGAACATGAGCGATCATTATGTTCTCCTTGAATTTTTCTTACACCACTTTCCGAAATATCAGTGCAAAATGCAGCGCGTTCTGTTAGATTTTGAATTGGAATAGTCAAACTATTATTTTCAGCTTCTCTAATATAGGCCTCTATAACGCTCGCAATAACTTCACGTGTAACGCTTCAAATTGTTTTTCCTCTTTTGCTCGCCATCGCTACTTCGAATTAATAATTCAAATTCAACGCAACGCATTTATATAGAAATGAAAACAAATGCTCGAAATGTATAGGCGCCATGCCACTGGAAATAGCTAGAACCTTCTAGCTGCAAGTGCATGGACTATGGAGACTCTAGGCACATCCCAATTACAAGTGGATCAGTGCCAAATTTACTAAATCCCCGATTAATTTTTCGTACCGCTTAGCTGGCGCACTTCATAGATGATGCAGCAAACTATTACAACAAATAAAATAACATAAAATTTATTTGCGTACACAAATTTTACTTTTCCGCTTGCTTAAGACTATGAATCTTTATTCCAAGGTCCGCCCGGTTTTCTTTCGTGTCCCACACTTTATAACTTGATTTTTCTTTCTAACTTATTGGGTTTAAAGCCGTTTATACAAGCTTAGTTTAAACTCAACTTGAAGTTTAAACACAAGAATGGTTTGCTGGCATTGATCAATTTCAAAACTTAATCTCTCTAAATCTAAATCAGCTATGTGAAAGCTGCTGGTGAAACCGCGATAAAATCGTTTTGTGTTTTCAACGGGTAAGTAATGTATAGGTGTTAATTTTCAACGGAAATAAAACCAATTAAAACCAGAGCTTTGTTAAATTTCTCAGTACACTCGATGGCTGTAATGACTATCTTACCGGCGCAATGACACTTTTAAGCAAAAATGCAATCGGAACCTAAAATTTGAGCCCAAATTTTATTTATGCAAATAAAGCCATTTATTATTACGAGTGGAAGCGGGACGATAACAAAGAATTCTATCGCCACATTTGCCACGACACACTTTTAAAAGACCTCGGCAATGACCCAGGCTTTTCCAGTTAGGTAGAATAGAATTCTCGATATGACGTATAGCCGTTATAGTCCTGTACGTTTCGCGTGATCCTGTTTTGCGCATCTAAAACTTTTATCTCAAATATTCTCTATATTTCCATATATCCATTTGATGCGTTATTTTTATGATGTTCTGGTGCATAATACCTAGTTTTTACTATAAGAAACCGTGCACAAAAGCATACACACATATCGTTATACGAAATTGGGCAACCAGACCAGTGTTGCCAACCTACCCAGCGTTAAAATCGGTAGATTATATAGGCAAAAATCGGTAGATTACGAAAAAATTCGGTAGTTGGGGGAAAAAAATCCGCCATGTAAAAAATACTTGTATTTTCTTTATTATCTTAAAACCAACAAAACGTACGTAATAAACATCAAACGGACACTAAAATATAAATAAAACGGCCAATATAAAATTATTTTTGAAAATTCCTTGTCAGTACAGATCCTTTTTATTCATTCTTGATAACAATTTATTTTCAACAGGGAAGTCAAAACAGTTGTTATCGTTTATATATTCTCTTGAATGCATTAAACCAACAATTGAAGAAGTATCCAACAAATTTCGTTGTTTCATTTTTAACATATTTATATTAGAGAATTTTCTTGATGTGGCAAACATAAAAGGCAAAAAACGAACTGACTAAGAGTTTCAAACATAGGGCTTTCATCTCCTAAGCACATTTTTTTTACTTCGTTCCAAAAGCCTATAATATCATCTGGGAAAGATTGAATTTCCTCAGTATTTCTGAGAAGATTCATTGTCTTTAACTAAATTTGTAAAAATTGAAACGCAGTTGATTATTGTGGATATTGTACTTTTTTTAACAACAGAAACCCATAAAACTAAAATGCTGTAATGGATTATTTTTTAGAGGAAATCGAGATATAATTTGGCTATATACCTCAATATAAAAACCTAAGCATCGTAATCTAAAAAATGTTACTTGTTCAGAGGTTAATTGCAGTTCTAAAAGGGATTTTGCAACATTTCCCCAAAGTATATATCTTCAATTGCTAAATGGTACTTCGGATTTTTAAATTCAATATCTTCTACTGAAGTACTTAGTAAATAATTTCTTTTAATAAAACACTGAAAAATTGTTTTTAAAACATTAGAGACATTTTTATACAGAACATGTATTTTTACTGACTCCGACTGCATTTCCTTATTCAAATTATTAAAGAAAGGCAATGCATATTCTAGAAATTGCAAAAATAATTTTACAGTAGGGTCTCTTAATTTACATAACATTTTTTGTGCAGCCAACACATCGTTGTTAGCGACAGCATCTGTAAAAAACAATTGCAGTGCTCCATACTGTTCCAAAATCCGACAAACTACCCTATTGACAAAACGCCACCTAGGTTGAGCGGGATGCAGGATTTTGTAAATTTTTACATTACAAAACACTTGAAGTTCGCAAAATTCTGGAGTTTTTTTAGGACGCGCTAAAATAATTATAAATATCTCTAGTAAAATCCTCTACAAACCGAGGTAACTTGTCACAAGCGTACGATGCACAGAAGTGAAAAGAATGGCAAATGCATCTCATTGTAAATAACGAAGGAACATCATTTTTTAGTAATTCCGTTAAAGAATGGCGAACGCCCATCATTACATTAGCGCCGTCAGATGCAAAACCTATCAAATTTTTCTTATAGGGGATGTTATTTTCATTAAACATGTTAACAATATTGGTATATAATGTTGTGGCATATGCTGAAGAAAGTTTAATTAAACCAAAAAAGCATCTCGCGCTGTACAATTAGAATCCAAATATCTTACAACCAGACATAAATGTTTTTCCGTACTTAGATCTGTCCATTCGTCTGCTATCAACGAAAACTTCTCTTTCCTTAAATGCGCACGTAGAATCTGAAAATTTTGATGTACCCAAAACATTTTTGACAATTGATGTAGTTTTTGTTCTGCTACACGCCAGACCCTCAGCGGTTTTCGAATCAGGACAAATAGTGGCTATTAATTTTGGAAAATGTTCCATACAGTTAAAGGAGATATTGTGTTAAGCAATAAATGCTGATAAACGTTTTTCGGCTAAAATAAAAAATTTTTAAATTATAATTTTTAGTACTGTTTTTTTAATATGACCTTCTTTTATATTTTGTTCAAGCTTTAGAATTCCAGGTGTACCTGCTTTTGCAAATGTAGCGATTGATGGTAGTTTTGCAATCATTTTAGACATAGCTTTATGAAATTCTCCAAGACTCAACATTATGCAAATTCTATACCTTTGCTGCTTTTTTTACCCATCCTTTAAACTCTGATAATGGCTGACAAACAAATCTTTTTTGGCTTTTTCGCAACTGAATAAAAATATTTAACTTTAAATTAATTGAAGCAGATATTTAATATAATTACATACCTCAACATGTAGACTAGTCTGTCTACGGAATGTTTCGATACATAATAAAAATAATATTATTTAAGCAAGCATAAAAAATTATATCATTTACCTTAAAATTTTTATAGACACATAGTAGTTGTACAAATACTTTCATCCTATCGGGACTCGTCAGTGCGCCGATCGTAAGAGAAAAACATTAAATAATAGAAAAGAATTGATTGAAAACATGAGTTTCACAAAAAATTAGCTCAAGTTCGTGAAAACCGCAAGGTTCTATATTTAAAAATAAGCGAGATACCCTGTTTTTGCAACCAAATCCGGACACCCTGTACACTATCGCTGCTTTCATTCATTTTATTTAGTGCAAATTCGAAATTTTCAGGGAATTTCCAGTATAAATGCACAATATTTTAGCAACCATGTATAAAATAATGATAATAACTAAGGAACCAATACGATAATACCATAAAAATATAATTCACTGTCAGTATTTCCCCGAAATAATTTTAAGCCGACTAAACGCAAAAAGTTAGCCTGGATGATCAAGTGTAGCTTTTTCCTTTCCTATTGCATGCTTTTCTTAGACATAGAAATTCCTTCACGAAAGCTCGACGCGTTACGTCACCGTTTGAAACTTGGAGTATTAAATCACTTAGAGTTTGCATTAGGTCCAATACATTTCTGAAAATAATTTACAATGATGAAAATAGCAGGGCGCTTCTGGCAGCCGACGTCATATTTGAAGAAGAAATTAATAATCTACAAAATAGGTAGATCGCAATCAAATATCGGTAGGTTGGTAAGAATTTATGAAAATCGGTAGAACTACCGAAAAATCGGTAGGGTTGGCAACACTGAACCAGACATTTAATGCATTGATTCTTTGAGTTAACGAGAACTTAGAGCGGTAACGGGTTAACATCAGAGGTTAGGGGCTGGAGCGGGAAGGCAACATCCTGGAAATTATAACGATCTCGGTAAAAGTGCGACAAAAGCAATAAAACTAATTAAATAATGATTAAGAAAATAAAAGCTTCGCACGGAGAGTGATAAATATATATTAGGTTCCTATCTAGAGATTTAATGCTCAGCGCGAAATTTGATAAAGACGCACGAAATGGCCGTAATGTTTGACGACACATGGATGTTTTTTTTTTCAAATGTAATGAAGTAGAAGTGGATAGGTATAATTAAACCAACTAAAAGTGCAAGTCATTTAAAATATATATTTAAATGATTATACCTATTTTCGCTCACTTGAGCATCCTGAAATGAAACCTAATAAAAAATATAAATAAAGCTACTAATAAAAATTATTAGAAATCCTGTATTTGTTTGTAATCTATAAAAATATCACTTGATTTTAAAAAATATTTTTATAATTGAGTAACAAATTATAATATTGTAGAATCACTAGTTTCAAAATTAGAAGTATCCCAGAGAAATAAAAAAAACCAAAGATAATCTTCAGCCACAATCGGAGCAAATTAAAAAAACCAAATGAATGAAGACAACAGAAAATGCTTGATTTATATTTTTTTGAGTTTTATTAATTTTAAAATAACTTTATTTTATATTGCAATATCTTAAATGCACTGAAATTACACCATTCTGGCCAGAACAATAAAATTAAGATAGACGTCAAGCCAGTTTTCCTATTTTATTTTAAAGGAACTTTATGGTTTTTTGGCAACGTAAAAATGAAATTAGAGAAATTGTATATCTCAACGTGTAGAAGGTAATCTGCATACGATTGCTTTAGATACATATGAACAAAAAAAAAACTTTTTTAACGCATTTTTTTTTAATTTCTTTATAGTATGTTGAAAACAACTAGGTAAGTTTAAGTTGTGGATATTATGCGTGCTGAGCCTGTAAAGCATGGTCAGTTTAACTGTCCACATTTTATTTTACTATACTTTCATATTTTTCCAGATATCAAAATCCTTCAAAAATCAATTGTTTGATTAGTTTTCATGATTTATATAACATGAGTAAAATATAATTTTGCATTTTTAAACTGAGACACCCTGTAAATTTTAGTTTCAACAGTTAGCTCTCTAGCGGATTCTAAATATACGGGGTTTGACCTTTATTTAGGAATTCGCAGGGTTGTCCGAGGATGTTAGTAAATTGTCTTGGAAATACAAAATTGTAAGTTATTCTTACTTCCCTTATTAAATTATCAAATTTCACGCATAATTTGTATTATATTCATTTATGATTAATACTTAATTCCTTTTTAAATGTGTTCAGATTATTTGTTGCGTTTAGATTGACAAACAAAAATCTTTTTTGGCTTTATTATAGATGGCTGCAAACTATCATTTTTTTCATATCTAGGTTACATGTCAAACAAACTGACACATTTTAAAATTTTGAAATCAATTCTTTTCTGTTATTTAATGTTTTTCTCTTACAATCGGCCCACTGATGAGTCCCGACAGGATGAAAGTATTTGTACAACTACTATGTGTCTATAAAAGCTTAAGGTAAATGATATAATTTCTTATGCTTGCTTAAATAATATTGTTTATATTATGTATCCAAACATTCCGTAGACAGACTAGTCTACATGTTGAGGTATATAATTATATTAAATATCTGCTTCAATTAATTTAAAGTTAAATATTTTTATTCAGTTGCGAAAAAGCCAAAAAAAACTTAATTCCTTGTTTTACATACAAAAAGCAAGTCCTTTCTTTTTTTTTTGGTCGCTAGTTGTTCTTGATTGGTTTTTTGACGAGCAAAAAGGTGACCTCGCAAATTTTGCACCGGCTCTGCGAGCTTGTCTATTTAAACATGGTATATTTAGAATTCGGAAAAAGAGGCCTATCAAAAGCAGAATTGACATTCTCTAGTAATATTTATTTGTCTGACAATTAACACTTTTAGGAATACAATGTTAGTAAATACTTCTAAAATGACTAATCTGACTAAAAAGACATCTAAGGAGATTCACTGCAAGTTAATCAGAAAAAGATCCTAAACATAGCTAGACGTCTATTTTCTAAGTGCTATGGGTGGTTTGTAATAAAACGATGGAGAACGCAGAGGCAATCAAATTTTTATTAACAAATTTTAAGTTTCTGTAAAAATTATTCGGGAAACAGCATACTGACTGGATACTTGTGGAATATCTTATTGGCAAACTTTTTGAATATTTCTGCTATTCTGTCTTCCAGCACGGGTTTAATTTCGTTTGCAACACTTTTCCAGTTATCATTCAAAAACAAATTCATTGCATCTCCTAAAAATAAAATAAAGTAAACTTTTGACAACTTAAGTTATTTCGACATGTCAGAAAATATTGAAATTAAGGCTAAACTCCTCTTAAAACACTTAGCTATGTGGCAATTTTCAGTCCCGATGCAGTTATGTTTTGTCGTATTCTACCACTGAATTCAAGGTTATAAAATTCATAAGAACCAATTTTTCTCTTTTTATTATTTTTTTGATATTACATTATTTACAGATTACATTTACCGGGTGTGAATGTATTCGATACGGCAAGGCATTAGTTTTCGTTTTTTTTTCTAATTGGCTGGCGCCAATAGTCAATACATTTCTAAAGCTCCACTCACAGTCCAGCGCCTTCATACAATTTTGTCGAATTTCGTAGGATTGAATCGTAATAAACCACCACTCACAGTTTAACGTCGTCGTACAATATTGTCGAATTCCATTAGGTACGATAAAATGGTAAATATTTTGCCAGTTTGTGCCTACATCAACAAAATCGAGTTGAAATGACAGTGTTGACTGTTGCAGTACGATTTCGATTCTTTGTAGAGACTGGTTTCTTCATATTTTGACATGTTTTTTTTTATTTTTGAGATACTAAAAAGGTGCAAATACAAAATTTGATGATTTTGACTTGGGATATATTTTAGTGATATTACACAAAACTAACATGTGTTTCTTAAATGGAACACCCAATATTTTTTATAAACGTTAAAATGATCCTTTTTTTTCTGATTTCAAAAATATATAATATGATGAGAATTGCTTTAACCGTTCTTGAAATACGAAGCCTTAAATGTTGGTAAAAAGTAATATTTTAGAAATCGAACTAAATGAAAAAAAATATTTACAAATATAGAATTTACATGGTAGCAAAATAGACCTATTTTGTTCTTTTTTAACGTATCAATGGCTACTTTGATTTTTATTATATTCTGGCCATGACTTGCGTTGTCCGATTAGGACGATATTCAGTATTAAGCATTGCTGCGCGCGACTAGTACCTAGATGCGTGTAGTTGTTGTAGTGCAGCGGTACAATAATGTCCGTGTGGTGATCGCGATTTTTACAGGTCTTATTAATTAACGGTACCTCAAAGCATTCGAAATATCAGAAAGAAAACCCTTCTCAATATGTAATTGCAGAAATCTGTTAAGTCTCGTGTCTAGACGATAGTCTGAGATGGCTAGACCGGACACGGCGAGAAGCAGCAGAAATACCTGAAAGCAGCTACGCGATGTCGTCAGGAACAGTGGAATTTTCCACTGATGACGTATCGACAGGAAAACATAGGTCGAGGTGTATCGCAGGCCGATGAGCCGGAGCTCTCGAGCCCGGCTTCGGTCAAAGTCCAGAGGAAAAGTAAGTCAAAATCTGGATATAAAAGTCACCAGAAACAGCAAATCTGCAGTCAAACTCGACGAACAATTTGCTACCGGTCCTAATGCCCGAATGGGTATTCAACTTTTTAACCCAGTTGCAAGGGGAACCCCTACCCAATTTTAAAATGTTAAAGTTTGAAAAAAGTTAAAGTTTTTTTTATTTTTTTTTAATTCATTTTCTCCTGGAAGTTATTAATTCGGTCGTTCTTATCATGAATAAAATTATATTCTGGTAAAATTTTATGAGTTCGTCGGAGTGCGATTAAAGTGAGTACGAAAATCCTCTGAAAGAACAATTGACTTAAAACCAGTAAGTAATATGTAACAGTTGTGTTATATGTATATAATTGTTTGTGACTATGCCGTGTAGAAAACATTGTGAACAATAACTATATAACTATATTCCGATAATAGAAATAGTGTTTAATCTTGGATGATGTGTTTAGTTTGTTGTAAATAAGTCTCCATCTTTATAATCTCGGCGGTGATAAATAGTCAGTGGGCCTCAATGAATGACCCAATTTCGAACAGCTGTTAGGTCTAGACGGGAATTCTTATGCTTCGGTATTTAGCAGTAACAAGGCGCCTATCTGTCTGGTGTAAATTTTTGCTTGGCTATAGAATGTCACACAGACGTATCAGGAAAAATGTGGAATAAATGGGTTAATTTATAAATGAAAGATCATGTCGAAAATCTATTATTATGTTCCCAGCCGCAGGCTAAATTATTTCCACGTCGAGTCTATTTATTAGTTAGTCATGTTCTGTATAAAGTTTTCAGTGCATCTTTAGTTCATCTTAAATAAAAATTTAACGGAAAGCTTGAAATCCAAGCAAGCCAAGACTCGTTTTGTTCAGGGCACTTAATATAATCAATCTGGTTTGAATATATGACAATAGCATGGACTTTATAGCTACCATTCAGTTTGATTAACTTAATTATAACTAGAAAGACAGCTTAGTCAGGGCGTTTAAGTAGGGTTAATGACATTATATTTTAAAGAGTAATCTGAGGCTGTATAATGAGATCTAGGTATTTTGATTTTAACTAACATAAGTGTAGTAAGAGGTTTAGACAGAGGAACTTATGCAATGTTGCCCGACATTAATAAATTCAAGATAATAGGAAGGTTAACTCATAGGTTTATGAGGATTTAGTAGGAATGGTAACGGGCGTTGGACTAGAAATGTTAGTGGAATTAATGTAAGGTTTATTATTGCTTTGAAAATGAGTTAGGAAGCGAAGTGGAGTAATCCCTGTAACGAAATAGATTTATTAGAAGGATAATAGTATAACCTCGTAATATTATTATCTAATGAGTGGATATATCAAAAGTATTTAAGAAGTGTAGTATTAAGAAGAGATAACCAAGGTGCCTGACGTTTCGGACCCTTTTTGAGTAACCTGGGGAAGACCAATACAGGGCCGTAATAACGTAAGTAGATTAAGGCCAGATTGGTAAGATAAACTGTGTGTACTTAGGTTACATGTGTTGTCCTACGAGAACAGGGGATTAAAAATAACAGAAAAAGTAGGCCACCACAACCGTGACAGTACTACCCGTTCTCTGTAAAGTTACCGTGAAGTGCAAACGCATGTTTCGGTATTTGAAGAACGTCGACGGAAACTCCGACTCACTAAAATAGCCATGCGTCTAGCTGGACCATTATCTATATGCCTTAGAAACTTGCGCATGTCCGTAAGAGTCAAATTATGGCTCTCATGATTGGTTATTTTCCTCCTTTTTTTATTCTAGGAAATGGAATTTTACGGACTTAAACATTTTATTAGACCATCATTTTGTTTTGCCATATAATAATCTGCTCGTCAAAAAGAACGACAAAAAGCTTCATTGACATGATATTTAAATGTCAGACATTCCGAGATTTCTTAATCGTTTTGAATAAGCTTTTCGGATTCCAAAAGCTTGTTTCATGTAAAATCAGCGGCGGGGAATACGTTTCTAGCATTTTCCGGAATCCTATTTCATCCTCTGAAAATTGAAAAATCCGAAAAAATCTTGTAGGGTAATTTTTTTATTATTACGATTATAATTGAGAGAAGTAAAACAATGGTTAATGCGATAGATACATATATTGCATTATTTTAAATGTGTTCGTCCTCCTTTGGACTAGAGTTGGCAACACTATATACACCAAAATATATTTCCTGTATAATCTGCATTGGCAGTAAGAAGACAAGATTTTCAAAATTCGTAGATACAAAACTTACTTCCTACCAACTCCATAAATATTATATAAATATTCCCAAATGATACTGTTATTTCCACCTTGCTCCACACAAAGAATGAATGTACGAATTTTTAAATTAGTATTCACTGGATAGCAGGCTTCCTTTAGAATTTAGACGGGTATTCATTGCCTTTAAATTCTTATTTGGATACAGCATATCAGGAAAACTGAAATGTATGATTTCTAAATATATCTCATTTTCTATATCGGGTGGTTTCTCTTCCGAAATGTGTGTGTAAAATTGAATCTATCATCATTTGATAGAATAAGTTCATGTATCAAATAGATTCACTAAACAATTCTGCCGAAGAGGTTCAGAATAAAAACCACAGAAAAAAAAACGGTTTCTTCATTTGTTTGATCAGAGTCTAATGCAAAATACACTTCTGAATAGTACGTACATTCCATTCAGACACAATGAATAACTTTTGTATTTTTCATCCGATTGTAATGTTTTTTTCGCCATATTTTAGGCAAATTATTAAGGTTAATCCCGCATTTCCGCATTTGTAAGAACATGTTTTCTTATGCCATGCTATACCGGGAGGAACAAAATGTTGTTTTTATGTGCTAATTTCAAAAAACCCCGTATAATAATTGCGCACTATATTTCAGCAGCAAGGCTCATTCATTCTTGACATCTTGCTTTTTGATTCATGTTAATATTTGTACTTTTTAGGATATATAGAGTTTAAAATAAGCCGCTGACAATGCCGCAGTATTTTTAATTTACATACATTATAATCTAGAAGGCTGTACATTTTGATTTGCTAGCAACTAGAGCAAACTTTATTTATTTCTCATTGTGGTCAATTTTTACATTGTAAAGGTGTTTTATATTCGTTTTTTTAAATTTTAATTTAAACATGAGAGTTGACCAGGTAGTGAAAGCAGTAGTCCTTCGTGATGACAAGTTCTCACCCGTTTCTGGACGTTTTATAAATGTTACTTACTATCTTACGAGATCGTCGTCTAACTTCAAATGTTGTGGCACAGTAGACTACACTCCGATTAATCAAAATATAATTTGTGTTCACCAGACGGGTGTGAACGTGTCTGGACAAAACCTGGCTGGCGATATGCATAAGCCTGTTTTGCTCAAATAACACCCTTTGGAAGCGGTGCTATAATGGTATGGGAAGCCATATCTTTACCAGGCCACACTGATTTATTAATTTTAGAAAGAGGATCTATTACTGCACAATTTATACGCCCAGACATCGTTTTTATGAAAGACATCCTCATATTGCTAATATTATCACGAGTACGACGTAAGACTAAGTTCGAATTCTTCGATTGGATTGACCTCCAAAAATTGCAGACCTTAATCGGATTGAACACATATGGGGTACCTAGAAGAGGCGTATAAGATTGCACGCAAACATTCCAAAAACAAGTGCACTACGATTTGCTATACAGGAAGAATAGCGGCGACTAGACCAAGACGTTTTTGCCAACCTCATCCGCAGAATGCCGCGGCATTGAGGCTCGAGGAGGGAACACACACTTTTAGGCAGGTTAATACATTTTTATCATTAGTTTTAATACAATTCAAAATACAAGAGTTCTAACCACACTACACCACAACTTGTTACGTTCTGGACGCGCGTTTCGCTAACCAAGTTAGCATCATCAGCAGATGATATAAACTAAAGTAACTTATCCTAACCGAGACTATTTATAGGTAAATGTGGTCACACTTGGTTGCACCCGACTGCACCGTTGTCAAGTAAACAATAGAGGGGACTATAGGGAATAGGCCCTCTGTCTTTATTTAGTGCTTTCTTACCACATTTAACTATTTCTATACTCTCAAATGCATCCAATAATCTATTATTATATACATTTTTAATCAATTTAAGATTATTTATTCCTATTCGGTGATTGTTTTCCAAAGCATGTTGGGCAACGCTTGACTTTTCTGTTCTTCCGTATCTTAAATGTGCCATGTGTTCTTTAAAACGAATGTTTATGGAGCGTTTAGTTTGCCCAACATATTTTAGATCACAGTCATTACAGCTAATTTCATAGATGCCACTCCTCTCCCTCAAGTCGACTTTGTCTTTGGGGTTTCCAAGGAGATTTTTCAAACTATTCTCCGTTTTGTAGGCTACTCTAAAACCTACGTTTTTAAATACTTTTTCTAGACCTCTCGTATATCTGGGATCATATGGGATTACTATGAATTTATTGGAAGCCTCAGGTATTTGAAGAGTAGTGGCATCTTTTAACATTTTCTTATGCTTATGTCTATTTACTAGTTTATGTACAAAATTATCATTATATCCATTACTTTTAGCTATATTTTTAATCCGATTCATTTCATTGTTAAAACGTTCTTTACTTAGTGGAAAATTGACTAACCTGTGAGTTAAGAAATGGAATGCTGCCATTTTGTGTTGACGGCAATGAAATGAGTCGGATGTTATATATCTATCAGTATTAGTAAATTTCCTATAAATATCAAATTCTAATTTATCGTTATTTCTAATAACTAACGTGTCGAGAAAAGGTAATTGCCCATTGTTCTCCTTTTCGTACGTAAAATTAATGGAAGGATGTTTATTGTTGAATGTTTCTAAGAAAGTGTCCAAATTTTCTGTTTTAGTATCAAAAATAGCAAATATATCGTCTACGTATCTATACCACACCCTTGGGAAATACTTGAGTTCTTTTTTGAATTGGGTTTCTAATCTGCCCATAAACAAATTTGCAAGGAACGGAGATAAGCAATTGCCCATCGCAGTTCCCTCTAGTTGTTTATAATATTTATTGTTGTACTGAAAAAAATTTTGATTCATACATAATTTTGTGAGAAGTAAATACTCATCAACAATTTCTTTCTTCAAATTATTGATTTCAAGTAGTTCCTTTAGGTACTCTAAAGCTAGTGGTATGGGTACACTAGGAAACAATGAGCTTACATCAAAAGATATTAAAATTTCACCTTCTTTTAAGTGAACATTCTTAATTTTATCTAAGAATTCTAACGAGTTAGTAACCTCAAAGTTATCATACGAGATATTTAATTTGCCGAATTCTTCTACTAACCATTTTGAAATATTGTACGTTGGTGATCCAACAGCTGAAACAATAGGTCTCATGGACTTCCCAGGTTTATGAATTTTGGGAAGGCAATACAGTTTAGATAACTGTGGGTTACTATGTGTTAGTTTGAATTTTAGTTTATCGGACACAAGGTTTTTACACTGTTTTAAAGTATTTTTTACTTCTGTTATCATTTTTGATAACGGGTTTTTCTCAATTAAATCATAAGGACCAGTTTGAATCAAATTGTCTACTCTTTCAAAATAATCTGTTTTGTCTAGTATAACAACCTTATTTCCTTTGTCAGCTTTAAAATAAAAACATTCCTTTTTCTTCAGTCCCTGGATAACTTCAGTGTTTTTACGAGAAACATATTTTGACTTATTGTTAACAACGTTTTTTGAGATTTGATTTCTGCAAGCCTCTCTAATGAATCCCTTAGTTGACTCTGGCACGTATTGAATGGAACTTTCGATATTCCCTATAATAGTTGGTAAACTATTTTTTACTGGAGGCTCTGCAAAATTCAAACCTTTATTCAAAAGGGCGATTTCTCTATTATCAAAAGACTGAGAAGAAAGATTTTCTACAATGTTCTCGACTTCCGAAGAAATTTGTTTTTGTGGCTTCAACTTTCTCAGTTTGTTTTTAAGTGAACACATTTTCTTCAAAAATTTGGCATCGATAACTACGAACATTTTTCTTTGGAAATCTAACCACTGTTCAAAATCTAAATTACTAAGCTTATAAGTGAGTTTTTTAAATAATCCGTATGCTTCAATTTCAAGCATACTTCGTTTGCTATACAGATTTTTAATTTCTAAATCTAGCCACTTTTGTTTGGCAAAAGATTCAACCTTTCCAGTAACGGGTGATTGTTTAGGGATCTTGACTGAAATGAATTTAGGGAAAACTGAAAAAGACTTGCATGATTTTAGAAACCAAATATCTGCTGCTATTAACCTAATCTTAGTACAGTACTTACAATAAAGGTTTTGTTCCGTTGACCGTGAAGCCATGTTAAGTCCTAACACTGGAACCTGTGGTGGAAGATAGATCAAAATACAAGAGTTCTAACCACACTACACCACAACTTGTTACGTTCTGGACGCGCGTTTCGCTAACCAAGTTAGCATCATCAGCAGATGATATAAACTAAAGTAACTTATCCTAACGGAGACTATTTATAGGTAAATGTGGTCACACTTGGTTGCACCCGACTGCACCGTTGTCAAGTACGCAATAGAGGGGACTATGATAGGGAATAGGCCCTCTGTCTTTATTTAGTGCTTTCTTACCACATTTCAATGGGCAATTACCTTTTCTCGACACGTTAGTTATTAGAAATAACGATAAATTAGAATTTGATATTTATAGGAAATTTACTAATACTGATAGATATATAACATCCGACTCATTTCATTGCCGTCAACACAAAATGGCAGCATTCCATTTCTTAACTCACAGGTTAGTCAATTTTCCACTAAGTAAAGAACGTTTTAACAATGAAATGAATCGGATTAAAAATATAGCTAAAAGTAATGGATATAATGATAATTTTGTACATAAACTAGTAAATAGACATAAGCATAAGAAAATGTTAAAAGATGCCACTACTCTTCAAATACCTGAGGCTTCCAATAAATTCATAGTAATCCCATATGATCCCAGATATACGAGAGGTCTAGAAAAAGTATTTAAAAACGTAGGTTTTAGAGTAGCCTACAAAACGGAGAATAGTTTGAAAAATCTCCTTGGAAACCCCAAAGACAAAGTCGACTTGAGGGAGAGGAGTGGCATCTATGAAATTAGCTGTAATGACTGTGATCTAAAATATGTTGGGCAAACTAAACGCTCCATAAACATTCGTTTTAAAGAACACATGGCACATTTAAGATACGGAAGAACAGAAAAGTCAAGCGTTGCCCAACATGCTTTGGAAAACAATCACCGAATAGGAATAAATAATCTTAAATTGATTAAAAATGTATATAATAATAGATTATTGGATGCATTTGAGAGTATAGAAATAGTTAAATGTGGTAAGAAAGCACTAAATAAAGACAGAGGGCCTATTCCCTATAGTCCCCTCTATTGTTTACTTGACAACGGTGCAGTCGGGTGCAACCAAGTGTGACCACATTTACCTATAAATAGTCTCGGTTAGGATAAGTTACTTTAGTTTATATCATCTGCTGATGATGCTAACTTGGTTAGCGAAACGCGCGTCCAGAACGTAACAAGTTGTGGTGTAGTGTGGTTAGAACTCTTGTATTTTGATCTATCTTCCACCACAGGTTCCAGTGTTAGGACTTAATACAATTCAAATAAACTGTCATCCAATACGCTACGAGGCTGTCAGACAATCCAACTTTAATTGATCATGTGATCCCGAATATGAATAGACCATTGAAAGTCGGTCTACTTGATCACACTTTATCAGACCACAGGCTGGAGGTAGTATCAGTGCCCATGTTTATCGATCCTGCCAAGAAACCAGAGGTCAAGTATATTGTTACAAAAAAATTGAGGGAAGATCTGGCAATGCGAAGACTGAGGTTATTGAATGAAAGGCTTGTTCTTTGTAGAGATGTTTCTCAGTTATACAATAATTTGGAATCTGTCTCCGATTCTTATCAAGTAGTGGTAAAACCTGTCCAGGAAATAAAAGGTAAGGAATGGATTAATGAAGAAATACTAACATTAATTAAAAGAAGGGACCTTTATTACAAAAAACATAAAAGGGATATTAATAATAACTTTTATAGTAATAAACACAAAGAATACAGAAAAAAGGTGGTGAAGTGTATTAAAAAAGCTAAAAAGTTGTACTACGGCAATAGATTTGGTCAAGTATTAGGAAATGAAAGAAAAACATGGAAGCTAGCTAATGAGGTTATGTACAATAAAGGGAATAATGACAACTTTGTTCATACTTTGGATGTGGATGGAGCAGAGTTGACACATTCAAGACAGATAGCTCAAGCTTTCAATGACTATTTTATCAGTGTGGGCACTGAGCTGTCTCAGAAAATACCCAATATTCCATTGAATGATCCTGCGGGAAAACAGCAGGGGTCTTTCTTTTTTTTGCCAACAACTCCCCAAGAAGTAGAGCGGGTTATCAGTGATATGGAGACTCACAAAGCTTGTGGTTTAGATGGCATCAGTGTCAGAAATGTGAAGTGTATGAAGGTACAATGTGCCCCAATCATAAGTAAATTAATCAACCTCTCCTTTCAAAGTGGAGATGTACCAGACAAAATAAAAGTGGTTAAAGTGCATCCTTTATTTAAAGGAGGTGACGGTGAGTCAGTCTCTAACTATCGGCCGGTGTCAGTTCTTCCTGTTCTGTCCAAGATTATTGAGCATTGTGTAAATGTTAGGTTACAGTCATACCTAAAAAGGATCAATTTCCTTGGAGTTGGCCAATATGGCTTTGGTAAGTTCAGTGACACAGAGATAGCTGTTATTGATCTCATTTCAGAGTTACAAGTAAAAATTGATCAGGGATGCATATGCGCTCTTGTGTCGCTGGACCTGCGAAAGGCATTCGATACGGTTGACCACTCAATATTGTTAAGGAAACTAGGGAATATGGGCATAAGGGGCACCCCACATGTATGGTTTGTTAACTACCTCAAAAATAGGAAACAGTCTGTTTCGGTGAATAACGCACTAAGTCAACAAGAACTGATTCATTGTGGTGTGCCTCAAGGCTCAATTATAGGACCAACACTGTTTCTAATTTATATAAATTCAATATTCAGTTTAAAATTACATGGTAAAATTAAACTGTATGCAGATGACACAACACTCATGTATAGCGGGAACAATAAAAATGACATTAAAATACTTATAAAACGTGATTTAGAGATAATAGCAACCTGGTTGTCTTTCCACAAACTAACTTTAAATATAGACAAATCATCGTACATGTTTGTTGGAAGAGGTGTCTCCTATAATGACCAATCAATTAAGTTTGCAGATTATGATCTTCAATATAAAAATGTTATAAAGTACCTTGGGTTGCTAATTGATGAGGGGCGCTCTTGGGAGAGGCATGTGCGACGTATCAGATCAAAGGTAGTATCAGTTGTTGGGTTGTTATATCGCCTTGGTTACCTGTTTTCCCATATATATAGTCATTTGCACTACTTGGTATCAGTGTGGGCTACAGTTAGTTGTGTCGTGTTGAACCCGTTAAGGGTCTTACAGAACAAGGCAGTCAAAAATGTTTTTAAACTTCCCTTACGCTTTTCCACCCATTTGCTGTATAAGCCTAATAGACTAATGGATATTTCAGGGATATATAAATTTAAAATAATACTTTATATATATTATATAATTCATGGAAATAAGCGATCTGTTATTGAGTTTCAAAAAAATGAGCAGAGACACACGCACTATACCAGGCAGTGTGAACATTTGCATTTTCCAAGATTCTTCACAAATACAGGTTTAAAATCAATATATCACAACGGTCTGAAATTATTTAATACACTTCCAAGTACACTTAGAAATACAAATAGTACATCCCTATTTAAAATTAAATTAAAAAAATATATCTTAGAGTTAGGTTAATATGTACTTTGGATAAAAAAATATATGTAAAAAAATTAATTAAGTTTGTAGAAAAGGGTTTTTTTAAAAAAAATTAAATATGATGAACAAAAAATCTTTATAAATCATTTTAAATATAGAATTATCAACATTCAACAAAAAGGATAAGCGTATATTATATGAAATAACAAGAACAACTAAAGGAAGAAACTTAAAATGTAAGTTTTTAAGGACACTAATCACCCTGGAATAAAACACAAGGTCTACTTATTAAATGTTTATATTATGTCTACTCTTGAAATCTGACAACAATGCTTGTATGAAAATGTATTATGTATTTTTTTTACAATCACTTTTATATTTTTTCCCAATTCAGGAAAAGAATATAGTGTTTTTTTTCCTCAAGCAAAATATGGTGTAATCACAAGATAAATTAGTTTCTAAGGTGTTATTTGCTGATAATATGTAGTGTATTTTTTTTCTGTAGCTTTAATTCCTAGCATAAGATTTTTTTTCGTATCTTCTTGGAATTAATAAAGCCTTTCAAAAGTAAAAATAAGACTGCAGTTTCCAGATATTTAAATTAATCAAAAAGCAAAATCTCATGAATGAACGGGCCTTATTTTTAAACTATAGTGCGACATAATTCAACTGCCGAATTGTTAAACAAGGCTTAGCAGATCGGAGGACATTTTTTTCTTGTTTGAAAAGGTGCTTATTATATAAGATTTATGTAAACTTACCTAATTCTTTATTTCCGTTAAACAAATTTTCAAATTTTAACGTGGCTCGTCCTATAATGAAATCAACATAACAATCTTGTATGTTATAGTAAATATCTCCATCCTTTTCTATTCGCTGTGCTTTCATGAGCATTGTTGCTTCAATTTCAGCTGCGACAAAAAAGCGTAATAATATGTATGGTATAAGTAGTTTACGAAAAACCAAAGGGATGGATGTGTATGTAATTAGACTACTAAGAACATTATACTTGAATGTAGGTCTGAACTTTTATAATGCTATAGTTACGATTATGAAAATGTCTGTGGAAATGAAATGAAATAAATGAATTATTGAAGCTGATCTGCTGATAAGAGACCAATATTAACATATAAAATTATGTAGGTATAGTCCTATTACGAATAGGGTTGCCAATTATAAATTTCCATAATCCAGGACAGATCAGTCAAAATCTATAAAAAAATCCAGGACACAGCGTAACAAAGAAGGGCGCCTAATCGTATAAATATTGAATGATTTTTAAACAAAATAAACGTGATAAATAATATTTTAATTGAGTAAAAAAAATTGAAAATCATTTATACAACCGCATGTCAACTAGGTATTAACCAGTGGTAGCTCCTCCATTAGGGCAAATAGTCAATGACCCCCCAAACAGAAACAAATAAATAAAATAATACATAATTTATATTTTTTCAATTTTTTTTAAATTTGGAAATTCCCTCTATTATTCTAAGCGTATGAACTCGTTGACCGTTCTCTTAATTCCGCGACACTATCCCTGCCTCGCACCGCGATCTCTGAAGAGGGTTCGTTTCATTTGGAATTGATCACGGCTGGTGGCCCACGTTGACATCGTCGTTATAAATAGAGGCGAGTTTTTCCCGAGGGTTCCCGATCAAATTCGCATGGGGGTGCATAGGTAAGATACGGCTTACATTGGCAAAGTTTGGGTCAAGAGCCGCGCCGAGAAAACTCAAATATTTTTGTCAGTTGATATGTTTAATGTGGATCGTGTGATAGGTTGTGGTTACAATTGAGTATTTTTATAGATTGTATTTTGAAGATTTTACATTTCGTTTGTTGGTTTCGTGGTTTAAATTAATGTTTTAAAGAAAGGTAACTACTTTATTAGGCTTTATAATCCGTTTTCAATTCTATTGACGCGCTGAACTTTGAGAAACGACTCGAATTTAAGACCAGTAGTTGACCTTTGCCGAAATTTAAAATTCAGCAAACAGGTAAAAACAAAACCAAAGAAGTAAATCGGTATTTTCGTAGAAATATGTACGATTTATGTGCCTGGACATGCGGTTGCAAAGTAACAAAGGCATTTTATTATGACTCTTTGTGGTATATATGTATTGACCCCCCTGAAAAGTTGACCACGCGCCGCCACTGGTATTAACACTGTATTAGGTAGCTGGCAGATACTAACTATTAAAAAGAAAATACAAACTAAACATATTATGGAAGAACAAATAAAACTTTGGTTTAGTATAGTTATTGTAATAAATAATTAATGTCTCTGCTTGTTTCATATTTTATTAGTTTTAAACCAAATAAACGTAACAAATAATATTTTCAGTGCGTAAAAAAATATAATTTGAATATCACGTAACACAACTGCATTGCAATAAAATTACTATAAAATATATCTATCTTACCTTATCACTTATATATTAGGTCAAAAACGAAATACAAAGTAGATTATAAAAACTTAACCAAATATTATGAAGGAACAAATAATATTATGGTGCGGTAAGCATATTATTATTAATAATGTGACAGCTTATTTCATATTGTATTATTAATTTTAAAGAAAATAAACGTAATAAATAAAATAATATTTTCAGTATGCAAAGAAAATTTGAAAATTACTTAACACACAACTAACTTGTAATAAAGTATCTACCTTTTACCTCATACTTATTAGATATTACAAACTCACAACTTATTCAAATAAACACAAATAGCCCAAACAACAGAATTTCGTTCTTTAAATGTGCATTTTCATCATTATTTCGACAGTCGACAGATGCAACACAACTATGTTGCAGGAAGTCATTAAAAATAATAAAATTTTATTGTATTTTATGCTATGTTGTTTGAGGAAAAATTAAAAATTGCCACAATCCAGGACAAAATGCGTCCTTCTCGTGAAATCGGAAGGACGAAGGACAAATACGGTAAAATCTACTAAAATCCAGGACGTCCTTCCAAATACAGGACAGTTGGCAACCCTAATTACGAACTATTACATTCTAGATTATATGATTCAAGATTATATGGAAACTTACAATAATTCCCAAAACTGAGACCAGACCCAGTGATAGGCATCATTAGAATTTGGCCGTCCATGGAATAATTCGTGTTGACTCTTATTTCCGGGATATACAGTTTTATTTTCACCCTATCTTTGTCCAAGTCAATCCTAAAAAGTGAACATTTTATGCAATACATTGTCTCAAAAGTAAGGTAAAATTTTTTTAAGGAAGATTATTTGGCCGAAATAATAAGACAAACGTTTCTATAAATATCAGTAACGTAATTACAATTTTTGGGCCCCCTATACAAGTACAAGGTTTTCGGTTAAATTTTGAAAGGGGTCTACACGCTTTGTTCTTAGAGGTAGAAAAAAAATGTTTTGTTGTTGTTGTTGGGTTCTGTCTGAACTGCCAGAATTTGCTAAAAAGATTAACAAATGACAATTGCAATTTAACAAATTGAGAATTATTTTAAATGAGACACCCTGTATATTTTAATTCCTTGGAAAGAACTTTTTTTCTGATTTCAAAATGTATACTATGTATAAGTTCAGACTAACGGTTATCGTATAAATTTCATTTAAAACCTGGAAAAATCAAGTGCTCTGGCTCATAGTAAATTTAACATAGGCAGCTTTGATGGCCATATTGTAACTGGTTTACATACATGGCCATATTGTTACCTGATTTACTTAATTATGGGGTATTCTGACGAAGAAAAAGAAAATATTTTGAAAATATACTTTCGGGTAAATAATTACCGTGAAACACGAAACCGATATAGAATGGCGTATCCTAATTTAGTTGTTCCATCAATATCTGCAATTATATCGTAAAAAAAATGGAAAACAGAAAGACTGTGACAAGAAAGAAACGAATAGTCACTAGAAATGAAGAAGAGATATGCAAATATTGTTATATTTTGAAGGTAATTTTTAACTACTATTAATTTTAAAGTAAGTTTATATTAAAAGTATATTTTATAGAAGATCCAGAAAGTTCAATCTCAGACGCTATATTAAATTTGAATGAGAAAATATGGAAAGTTCACGAAAATCTAAAACATTACAAATGTAGTGATTCTAAGTTTAGACCGGTTCAGAACTTTACAGGCTTAAACAAAATACAGAGGGTTGCGTTTTGCCGGGAAATGTTGGCAAGAATGCAGGTAGATTAAAATTTCGCCAAGAAAATTCTTTTTATAGATGAAGCTATATTTTTTACGGCGGGGATGTTCAATAGGAGAAATAAACACTTTTGGGCAACTACCAATCCTCAGAAGAAACAAACTGTAAAATTCAGGGCCGAAAGTCTATTTTGGTTTGGTGCGGCATTATAGAAAACAAAGTTTTGGGGCCTATAGTCATACATGGTTATTTAAATGGCCAAAGATATTTAAATTTATTACGAAATCAGATAGAACAAGCTCTGGAAGAGTTACCTCTCCAGCTTTATAATATTTTTATAAACATTAAAATTGCTTCCTGGAAAAACACACCTTAAATAAAATGTGTATCCCTGTCAATCTATATGTAACTTAAAAAATTTAGTACTAAAAATATGCTATAAAAACTGTTAACGTCGACATATATATATTTTCATTTCACCACATTTTTTATCTACATGGTGACCCAAAAATTGTACAGTAAAGGATTTGTTTATCACAATCACAATACTAGAAAACTACTGTAGCATTTATCTTCAAATCATTTGATAGTCCGTTTTATTGACTTTGCTAGAAAAAGAATATTTATTTTTCCAGCAAAGTTAAGAACTAAGCTAAAGTTAAAATTTTAACAGATATATATAACTGTACCACCCTTATATACCTTATATAACAAATAAAGGCAATAAATAACGAACATAATATTAACTCTAACACTAACCTTTTTTGATCAACTAAGGACACATAAACATTTCTTTTAATTCCTTCGGATATTCTGTTGCTACTGAATATTTTTTTTGATTTTTTTTTGAAATTCCAACAATATATGGATCAGAAGAAACCAACAAGTTGTGAAACACGTCTTCCATATTTTGAACACGGGAAAACTTGCGTGAATAACGCTCTCTATAAGCTTTGATATCCTTATTCCGAGACTCCTGAGCCTCTTCCGAAAGGAGACCTAAAGGCACTATTGCATTTTCTAGTATTTCGAATCCATGGAATAAAATTTTGTGTAAAGTTATGGGCATGGGATACCAAGGGTAATTTTTTACAAATATTGCAGCTGTTTTTAAACAATAATTTTTAAACATGCAGGAATTAATGGTAAAAGTACTTAAAAGAGCTAAAAGAATTATGTGGAACCTATAAATAATGTTTTTGTTGATGCCTGTGATTTCCGCGGATTCTTCAAAATTGTGAAAAAATCGCCTAGCCGTGTTGCCGTCATTACTGCTACCATACCCAGGCTTTGGCTTGTCTACTATCAATCCCATCATAGTACGAAATTTTTCTTGAATAGTTTTTTTTTTCATTTTGCACAATTTCTTTTTCTTCTTTGGTCCTAGCTTGCCATTTGCAAATTTTTAGTTTGTAGCTCAGGTGAAGTAGGCATTCAAATAAACGAATTATAGCATGTAGTGGTGATATTCCTAGTTCAAGCAATTTTTTGTTATTAACTTTGGCTAACAAACATTTTGAAATCATATTAAAGTCTTTGGATGTAAGCCCACACAAGTAACAACGTTGTTGTGATGTTATTTCAGCAATGGCATAAACAGTTTTACCATCTATCATGCTGAGGATTAGGTGATGCTCAATTAAAAAAAATTTGCCATTCAAATCAACCTCGGTGAATGTAAGAAACTCTATTTGATTCCTAACATTTTGGATTTCATTTCTAGTCAGATCTGCAGTTTCCTTGGCAAAAAAAAGTTTTAACGGCCTGCAACTTCTTGGAGAAGAGGCAGAGGGGTTTCTCCAAATTATAGTATGAGTGGTATTTTCAGAATTACGTATTTCAAGTTGAATTGTGGAAACAGCTATTAGAAAAATACTGGCGTCCGATACTGAATTATCTTCGAAAAGCTGCTTATACTCGGACTGTCCAGATGTGCCATCACAACCCCATTTTGACGCCATGTGAATAGTATGGGTTTCTTCAGGAATGGAAGATAAAACAGCGCTTAAAGACTTTAAAAGTCTTTTACCGGTATGATCTAGTAAGTCTTGTAACGGTACTTCTGCGGAAGACTCAGTTATTACCATTTTTTCAGGATAACAGTTTTTTCTTGCAGATGTAATCAATTCATATGGAGGATACATTTTACAGGTATGATCTAAAGCTCCTTGTCTGATTAAATTATATTGGAATTTGGTGAGTTTTGCAAAAACAACAAGAGCTAATGATTCGTCTGGGGTATATTGTGCATAGCTTGAATTTGAAGTATTAGGTTGGTTAACAGAAAGTATGTTTTGAACAACTTTTGCCGCTTTTGATTTTCCTTCAGCCCTAATCTTCATTTGAGTGGCAAAAATTAACTCCTGGGTAGAGTTTAAACGCAAATTTTCCGTTTTCCTACGTTTAGATCTTTCACTACTTTCCTCAAATAACTTGGACGGTCTACCTCCAGGCAAATGTGGTACTGAAAATTTTACCACAGTATTTAACCAATTTGATTCTTTGGCATAAAAAATATTTTTAATTCTTTTTGACGAATTCCATCTGGTTTTATATTCATTTATAAATTTGTATAGCTTTTGTTTATCTCGAGGTACTAGCTCTTCTTTTATGTTTAATAATTGTTTAACTTTGACGTTAAAATATTGAAACGTTTCTTTGTTTTTAGGACAACTAAGATAAAGTTCCAAAAGCTGGCTTCGGAAAATATTTTTTATTGATTTTAATAAAGATATGGTTATATATCATATAAGAGGTACCGATAACGATAATTTTTTACACTTAGATTTGTAAAAAAAGTTTTTCTTAAGTATATGCAAAAAATTTACGGCAATATTATCGAGTTAATTTTAAGTAGGAAAGTTTATATAAACCCTGGGTTTGCAAATATTTCGTTTCCGAGATACAGGGTGTTCAAAATTTTTGATTTTTTGAAATAACATATATAAAAATATATATATAAAAAAATAACTTGTTATAAAATAAATATTTTGCAGAAAATTTGGTATGTGGAGTTTTTTTTTGAAAAATTATAAATTAGGTATTGATATTTTTGCAGCACCTAGTCTATTTGTTGGCAAACTTCTGAGTTTTTTATGAATAAATCTTATTTTTACATATTTACTAAGCAAAAAGGTACATTTGTTCAACATTCATTTTCAACACCCTGTATATCGGAAACGAAACATTTGCGGATCCATATTATTTATATACACTTTTTTACTTAAAATTGACTCAAGAATATGCCGTAATTTTTTTTAACGTTCTTAAGAAACACCCTGTATAACGTGTAACCTATTAAAAAACAAACTCTTTAAATTCTATTGTACTAGTTAAGATGACTACCAAATTTTTAATCTAGAGCTAAAAACTAGCAGGCAAAAAATATTTGATTGTTTAGCTATTATATGCACCTTTTCATAAAAGCTGCCGAAATCAAAGAAGTTTGTTGAAGTTGATACTTTTTTAGTCGTGACCTTATGATAACGAATGATTTAAAACAAAAAAAAATAATATTTTTACATCTGCATAATTTAAAATAAAGAGACAACGTAAAATATATTTTTCATTAAAATAATAAAATACATACCTTGGCAGTCTGCCTCCATGTTATGTAACTTATTACTTATCACACAACTGTTAAAAAAATTAATTTACTTGGACACTACGTCAAGAAAAATTCAGTGGTTTAATATACGCATTACAACTGGTAAGTTTGACATGTCAAAACAAAAACAATTGTTATTTTTATTTGAGCATCACATTGTTATAGCCTACTATGGTTATCATTAAATAATATAATAACATTTTTATCTTGTTTGGACCAGTTTGATATTATGGGGTTTTGGCCAAACTTTTTTTAATTTCCGCTTGTGTGCGATGGGGCCCCTAATGATAATAATATTGAAGTTACAGAATACCTTAATAATAAATACGATTTATGGATAGGGAGACACGGTGGCATACCATTCAACGATTCGGAAATTGACCTTAAAATTGCATGCCGAAATAAATAGTTTAAACGAAAATAATCCAGAGTTTACATTTCAAGCCATAACTGGTAGATTTAGAGACAACTTAGAAAAATGTCTTAGAAATAACGGGGGTTAGATAGACTAAATACAGTTTATTCCATAATTGTTTTTGTTTATTCATTGTTACTTAATATTTAATATCCTTGTTTCAAAATGTTAAAATAAAAAAAAAACATGTAGCTTTAATTTCTTCCCGGTATCAATATTAAAACATCTATTATTATTCAGATTATTGTTTCATACAAATAACTTATTAAATAATTTAAAATTTGTAAGTGAGTCCCGGACAATATAAACAGTAAATATGTGTTAAATTATAAACATTTAGAAATTATTTTTAAAGATTTTATTATTGTTATTTATTATTAGATTAAATTACGTCTATGCAGTAAAATATTTGTTTTCTCTTTGTCAGAATACGCTTAATTAAGAAATTAAGTAATTCAGGTGTTCAAAACCAATGATAAAAATAAAAACAATTGAAATCAAAGCCGCCTATGTTAAATTTACTATGAGCCAGAGCACTCGATTTTTCCAGGTTTTATACCAAATTTATGCCCTAATCGTTAGTCTGAATATAGACAAAGTATATATTTTTGAAATCAGAAAAAATGTTCTTTCCAACGAATTAAAAATATACAGGGTATCTTATTTAAAATAACAAGTCGATGCTCAATTTTTTAATTTGTAATTGTCATTTGTTAATCTTTTTAGCGAATTCTGGCGGTTCAGATAGAACCCAACAACTTTCGAATTTAACATTTTTTTCTATCTCTAAAAATAAAGCATATAGAATATTTTATTACGTCATGGAATTACGATTATCGGCTACCCTGTATATACATATTTTAAGAACTCGTGGGAATTTTTTTAAAAAACGAAAAATGTTCACCGTCTTTATGGGAAAATATATTTCGAAAAGTTGGCAACACTGATTGTATGAAATAGTGTGAGCCTGTTAGGGGTTAATGAGTGAAGGCTAGAGCCGCCGATAAGACAAGATTTGTTACTATTATACTTCTTAAACTCACTTGATATTTCTTATTATGAAACCAGTAGGCCCAAAAACTTCAATATTCCTGTAACTCGATCGAACAGAGACAGGCCCATGCCCTTGGTCGATCAACACTTCAGGTATTCGCAATGGTTCGCAACTCGGTATCCCGAATTCCGGGATTCCCTTGGCCATAAGCGGTCGAAGCTTCTCGATCGAATCTACGAGGCATTGCTTGATATCGGGATCGGACTTTGAGCAGATTTTCAAGAAGGAAGCTGCAAAAAAGATACTGTTAACTTCTATATAAATGTAATGACAATAGCAAACAAGGCCCGAGCTCCACATGGAAAGATTTATATGCAGCTGAGTTCCACATGAAAATGTTACAACAATTGGTTGCGAGGCGTCGCACAGTGTTGCATTCAATGGACATAATTCAAAATTTTGCCGAAATGGATTTCAATAATTATGGGAATTAACAACTAATAACTATCCAAAGGATGCCGAATAAGCAATAAAAATTTCGCACTGTCAATATTATGATCGAAGTAGGCGAATACGTCGTTTTGGTTGCCATGATAACAAATTTTGATGATATGCTTTTAATGACATTTTTAATGAAAGTTAAGCGTTTAAGGTGGTTTAAGCGAGCGGTAAATTGGAAATGGCGAATAATTTTAAAGGTATTTATCACAATAATGTGTTATTTTCGTGTTTCTACTAATCCTTATCATTTTAATATTTATATTATTGAACAATACGGATTATTTTAATTTAGCTAAGGTTTAAGAAAATATATATCAAAATATATCTGAGATCTTTTTTTTATAAATATATCTACCCTTAGACTTTACTAAAATATAAATATTGTTTGCCGCTTTTTGCGCCTTTTCTTGCAATTAATAATATTATAGGCGAATCACCTGCCATTCAACGAAAAATTTTGTATACTGAATGGGTTGACAGCAGTAAAGACAAAAAAATATCAAATGTGCTGGCGAAAATGCGCAAAGAATTGGAATCTTACAACTATCTAGATAATTTTGAAAAGCTATTATTAGAAAAAAGTAATTTTTTTTGCTTGAACATTGACCGAATGTGGAGAAATTGCAACAGAACGAGAAAAACATTCGAAAATAAGCATGGTGACTGGCTAAATGGAACTATTATTTTTTTGGCATTAGAATCAGACGTTGAGCGAAATTTAGAAAATAATAATTTGCATCTAGGCCCTAATCGTGGGAGGCCGCGAAAGCCTTTTGAGGAGGCATCTCACAAAACCAAAATACGTCGAGTTGAGGCACTTGTTTCTAATTATTCTGCCGAGGAACTAAGTTTTGCTGCTGAACGATCTGCTGGTCTGCAAAAATCAACTCTTAGTAGTAATAATAAATCCAGTTTATCTAATCAACAGGCATTGGCCCTATTTTGTAATCTTAATTTATCATATAGAAAATATAATATTTTACGTTGTACAGTAAATAATTTACATAAGAACTGTTTTCCGAGCTACCGTACTCTCCTAAAAACTAAAAATGAATATTTACCGACACAAATTACTGTCACTGAGACATCAGCAGAAGTGAATCTACAGGAACTTTTGCAAAAAACGACTGACAGCATTTTAAAAATTGTACATCTCACTACTTTTTCCGAAACTCACTTTAAATTAATTTGCAAATGGGGATTTGACGGGAGCTCGGGGCATAGTCTCTATAAGCAAACATTTAAAGACATAAATTCAACAGATGAATATATGTTTTTAGTTGCATTAGTTCCCTTAAAATTAATTACCTCAAATGGTCAAAAAATTATTTGGTCTAACTCGACAGAATCAGATTTCATTTTATTAAAGAAAATGCGAATGTCATCCGCGAGCAAGAAAATTATATAAAAAAATTAATAAATGAACTATCTATTTATGAAATCCGCGGCGAGAATAATCTTAATGTTTCGTTTAATATGCTGTTTACTATGTTTGATGGCAGTGTTGCTAATATTTTATCGGGAACTAATGCAACATCTAAGTGTATCGTTTGTGGAGCCACACCCAAGGAAATGAATTCAAACAAAGTCCTCAGTAAAATTCCGAACACTGAGAATTATAAATTTGGCTTATCTACTCTTCATTGTTGGATTAGGTGCTTTGAATGTTTAATACACATCTCATACCGTTTGGAATTCAAAACCTGGCAAATAAAAGGCGACGAAAATAAAAAAATTGCTGAAAATACTAAAAAGAAAATTCAAGCAGAGTTTAAATCCAGAATGGGGTTGATAGTAGATAAGCCAAAGCCCGGGTATGGTTCCACAAACGATGGCAATACCGCTAGGCGTTTTTTTTATAACCCGGAATTAAGTGCCCAAATTACTGGAATAGATAAAGATTTAATTTTAAAATTTTCTTTAGTTTTGAGAGTTTTAGCTTCTGGTTGTGAAATAAATATTGATAGGTTTAGATTTTTACTTGAAGAAACGAGAGCACTGTACCTAGATTTATATGCGTGGTATTTTATGCCGAGTTCGGTACATAGAATGTTGATTCACGGGTGTGATATAATTGATTCCTTAGAACTACCAATTGGTCAACTAGCAGAAGACGCGCTAGAAGCAAGACACAAAGAATTTAGAAAAATTCGATTATATAACACCCGTAAATCATCTAGAATATCTAGTAACACAGATATTTTAAGAACCCTTTTATTAACTTCAGACCCTCATATATCTAGTTTAAGAAACATAATATTAAAAAATAAATCTAAGGACTATGACAGAGATATACTGGAATATTTACACACCATCATCAAATTCTACATTTTCTTTCGACATTCCTGATGGAATTATCAATGATAATAGCGATGATTCTGATTAAGTTAACACTAATAATGTACAGTTGCGTTCATAAACATGTGGGAGAGCGACTTTAGACTATAGGGTAAAATCAGTTTTTCAAAAAATTTCACATTCAAAAGTCTGGGTGACTGGTATTCTTCGATTTCAGATTAATTTTGAAAAAAATTAATTATAAAGATTTATTAACGGATAACAACACTATTCTGAGTTTGTTATGTGCCAAATGCTGGAAATCTGTTGAATGTAAAGTCTGTGCCACTTCTTTTTGATATTCGAACTATGACATGCAGCTTCACACTATATACAAATGATGTCCCACTTATTTATGAATTCAACTGCACCGTGGTGTATTGGTTGGAATAATAATTACCTATTGATAAAATTGTTTTAGCGCATTTTCCCAAATAACCCCATACCTAACCGTTTTTAATCCATCTTTTGGTAACCTCTGAGGTGTATTTTTTTTAGTTATATTTGTTTGTCGCTGTTTTTAAAGTATTATTTCGTAATATTTGAACCAATTAATCTCCCAGTAAAAAAGCCTTTGTACCAAGACTTCTGCAAGACCCTGTATAATTTTCATACAGATACTTTGATATCTTGTATGAATATTTAGGTAGTACGGCTGAATTTGGAAATAAATTTTTGATTTCAGATGTTAATTTAGCATAATTTATAATTTGATATCAACTTTTAAAAATAAGAATTTTCAAGACCCTGTATAAAAACCAACTTACTTATTGTGTTACAATATTGAAGATTCATGTATTAAAAGGTAATTCTATCATAATAAAATAATATGTGCTCAATTTTTATGATCGGAACTATTTTTGTCTATTATTCCCTATCTTGTGCAACACTGTGCGTCGGTCTAACATGACAAAAAAAAGGAGGTCCTCATTAAAACATTACTATTACATTTTTAGGTTGAACCTCAGGAAAAAAGATGTTTTTTGTTAACACCTACTCTATTCGCACGCGAGAAGGAAAGCTTCGAAAATGCCAAATGTGATTTTTGCGAAACGACAGCAAGAATGTTCTTTTCAGAACGACAGTAGTGAACGGATGTACATCTGGAATAAAAACACATTGTATTTTTCTATCTGTGAAAGATTGAGAATCAACATTTATGGGACACACAGTATATAAATCACTCTTACTATGTTAAAACACATTTACAATCTAATATTACAAGAATACATGAAATAAGCAGCTATTCGCTGTTAAAATTGGCCAAATTTGTTAATTCTGCCAGAAACTGAATATTTATTTATAATTTTGTTCCTCAAAAATAATGAAAACAAAAATCATATCTATTTCTGAATAGATATTGTATTATATAGATATATAAAAATATTTAAAAAAATCTATCGATTAAAACAATGTAATTAATACTATACTTCACAAAAGATAGACTGAGTCAATGGCGAATATAGACTTTGCTTTTGGGGAGCAGTTTGAGATAATGAAATTTCGACAACCAAAAAACTTTCTTTCTATGCATCTAAATACACACTGGCTCTGGGGAAAGGGGGTTTAGCCAGCCAATCCCAAAAAAAGGTCCCCATTTTATACTATTTGTACTATTTAAGCTTAAATAATAAAGGCTCTGGGAGGCTAGTTTAACCCCAAACCCCCCCTTAAATACGCCACTGGACTGAGCTACAGACCGTATTCTTCCCATAGCGTAAAATAATTTTCTAAAAATTAATTGTTACGGTATCTTTTCAACTCAGTGAGATTTTATAATATTTTTTAAAAATATACCCATAGGGCGTAACAAATTAATTTATTATATTCATATACCTTTCACTAAATGACTGATTCTTTCGTCAATGGCTTTCAAAACAATAATCTAGTAATCCTTTTTTGGATATTCCGAAATTCTACCCTAAGGGGGTAAATAGGTGTGAAATATTTTTTTTGCAATATATCTTTTAAACATATCCAGACCATTAAAAGCTAAACCATTAAAATCTATATGATATATTTGCAAGTATAAAACCTAGGAAAATATTTCTTCAAAATTTTATGTTATCATTTTTTATGAATGATTGTTTTAAAAGTTACATTTGTATTTGTATTTTATTTTTAAATATATAACTTAAAAGTTGAACATACAGATAATACAATACAATATGTATATTACTTCCCTCGTAAAAGGGAAGTATTGTAATAGGGAAAAATCACCCTCCGAAATTTTTTTAGATCTTTAATTTTCTGGGTTCCTAGATGTCGAAAAACATCTTTTCTCAATTGCCTCGGCTTGTCTGTCTGTCTGTTCGCGGCATAACTAAAAAACTACTTAACCGATTAACTTCAAATTCGAAAACTAAGGGTAAAAATCCAATATGGCGAAACAAAATGGCTGCCTAGTGAAATGTAAAAAAATATTATTAAAAAACTATTTATCCATTTATCTCAAATTTATCAAAATATTATATTGAAATCAACTGATAAAATTTTGGTACGAATCCAAGATGGCCGAACAAAATGGCGACTTAAGAAAATATTCAGCCTGAAAAAACTGCTTAATGGTTTGTTTTCACATTGTGTGCCAAAACTAATTGTGGTATAGGGATCAACTAGTAAAATTGTAGTACTAATTCAAGATGGCGGAACAAAATGGTGGTCAAATATAATCACCCTCTCAGGTTTTACATATCTTCACGTTTTAGCGTCTATAGATGCCAAAAAACATGCATTATAATTCCCGTCGGTCCGTCTGTCGCTCTGTCTGCAGTTCGCGGTATAGCTTAAAAACTAAGTAGTAAGTATCCGGTTGACTTTAAATTTTGACCAAAAATTAAGGGTCATATGGGGATGATCTGGTAATATTTTATTAGTCTTTTTTTAAATTGTTAAGTTAAATTGTATTAGTCTTTTTTTAAATTGTCGTCTTTTCACAATTTTATTGTTGCATCCTCAGGACACACATCCTGCATGGAACCCATATTACCAGTCTTTACCTACTCCGAGATATTTCCCAGATATTAAGCTTCTAAATGGTTTTCGGTAACGATCCTTTTGTTTTTATGTTAGAGTGGTGTATTATATTATTTGGAGTCAAGATCTAAAAGTCTTTTTTTACATAGTCGACGTTTCGCAAACTTATTGTTACATCCTCAGGATACATATATAGATTCTATATCCTGCATGAAACCCATATTATCTGCAGTCTTTACCTACTCCGTTGGTCTGCAGATTATTCCCAGATATTAAGTTTCTAAATGGTTTTCGTTAACGATCTTATTGTTGTTATGTTAGAGTGGTGTATTATTTGAGGTTAGGGATCCAGTAAAAAAACAAAACACTGTTTTTAAATTATGGACGTTTCGCAACTTTATTGTTGCATCCTCAGGACACATAGATTTTATAACCTGTATGTAACCCATATTATCAATCTGTACCTGATCCGTTGGTTCGCAGTTATTTCCCAGATATTAAACTTCTAAACCCTTTTCGTTAACAATCTTCTTATTGTTACCTCTGTCAGGGTAGTGTATTATTTGAGGTTAGGAAATATAGAAATTTAAAAAAAGGCTTTTGTTTCTTTTTACTGGACCCTAATCACAAATAATACACCACTCTAATATAACAACAAGAAGACCGTTAACGAAAACCATTTAGAAAGAAAAAAATTATTAGGTACTAAAAAATTAATTATCCACTTTTAATCAAGTGTTACATAGGAATGAACTGGTAACATTTCGATATGAATCCAAGATAACAAAACAAAATAGGGGCCTATTAAAATATTTAAAAAATTGGCCTGAAAATAGTATTGATTAAATTAATATCAATTTTTGTGCAAGAATTAAATTCAGTTGACTTTAAATTTTGTAGAAAAATTAAATGTGAAAATGGGATTAACTGGTGCGTATGTGTCAATGTAAAAACTGCTAATTGAATTTATTTTAAATTATGCCCAAAAGTCAAATGTGGCATAGCTAGAAATAAACTGGTTTAATATTAGTAGGAATCCAATATGATGGAACAAAATGGCGCCCAATAAAAATATTTAAAAAATATGTTACACATATATGCTGTGACTATGTACTTAACTAAATTCCCTAACAAATGGAAGAAAATAATGACAAGGGAAGTTCCGGGTAAAGAAAATGTACCATTTTTTTTATATTCTCTTAAAGGGTGGAATTTTTATCCGTGGGACAATGGCGGCCGAAAATAGAAAGAAACGCTTTTAAATGATCTAATTTCTCGTTAAGTATAGTTTAAGTTTTCCTACATATAGCAATATAATTTCGATGATAGAAATAAACAATTAATGATTTCTTAGACAGAAAAAATATCAACTTACGTAACTTGGGTTTTCCAATAACGACAGAACATAATTCACTAATAAGAAAACACAAAAAAACCTTTTGAATTGGCTTCATAATTCTAATTAGTATATTTTTTAACGTAAGAACTATCACTAAATAAGTGAACTGATTTAGCTAATGGGGTCAATTGTAAAGCAAATGTATAATAGTTATGTTATAATATTAAAAATATTATTTCTACTGTCACGTTGATATGTCAGCAATTATTATTTAAATAAATTGTTTTATAAATACGCTCGCTGATGTTTGTTATGAGAAAAAGAGACCCGAAATCTAATCCTTGATCTAAGTAGCACAAATTAGCTGATGAGCTTTTTTGCCTAACAGTTAGCCATAAAAGATACGTAAAAACGGGAGATTTGTCAAATTCTGGCAAATGATTCCTGGTTTGTTTTCTAGCCATGAAAGCTCGCTTCAAGTTAGATTTATTGGCTCTAAAAGTAGCAATTTTCAATGTAGATAGGCTATAGCATAATTACTTGGCCAAAAAATATCTTTTATGGGGTAATTAAACCTCCAACTTTTTTTTTGTAATATTGGATGGCCAAAAAAATAGAAATTCCTATCAATTTTGTTCCCACAGCGTAACCAGATATATTCTAGTAAGTATTGAAGTTAAATTATAGTAAGAATAGCTGTTTAAAATGCCAAAATATGATATTTTTAATCAATAGAAATCGAGGTCATAATATTGTCAATAAATAGGCATTTTTTCCAAGGCTAACCAAACATATTTTAGCAAGCCATTTGATAAATATTTGCTTACAAAGTGGCCAATTTCAAGCAATAGTTGCTTAAAAAATAGCCCAAAACTTTTTATGATCCGCCATGATTGAAATTAATAAAATTAAACTTAATTTCTAGCAGCCATTACTTGACCACTTTAAGTGACGTCCAAATTAGAATAAGTGATATAACTTTGTTAGCTAATAAGTGTTTTAGAACTAATTTAGTATTATGTAGTTTACCTTTTTATAGTAATATGACCAGTCACTTCGATAGTTTGATTGATGTAAATAGGAAGCTTTCTTTTGTCTTTTTTCTAATTTTTCTAATAATATAGACTTCTTAAACATCTGTAATAAATAAATTTTCATATAGAGATTTTTGTGCCTCCGGATATTATCTCAATGGCAAGGGTCTTGCTAAGTTAGCAACATTTATTGGCACCTGCATCCATAATTTTGGTTCTAATATAACAACGAACCTTAAATTTGTTGTAGCGACACTGATTCAGTCGACCAACCTAGATGATATGGGGTTTGATAGAATTACAAATAAAACTGCTACTTGTGAAAGGGAGCCTTTAAATTTTTTATAAATAACGCTAGTTTTGTATCACCCTTACTTCTTAATATTCAGTGTCTAAGAAATAAAATGGATGAGTTTACTGTCTTTGGAGTCTCTTGGATCTCCCGATGTACTGCTGCTCACTGAGCATTGGCTTAAACCCGGAGAACCCTGTTTCACTCCCAGTTATTCTGTTGTAGCTAGTTATTCGCGGGAGAAGATGGGTCATGGTGGTACAATGATCTTATTCAAAGATACTTTTTTGCAAAATTCTCCTATTATCACTGTAAATGAATATGATTTCCTGATTGTTGAAGGAAAGTTTGAATTTTGTGTTGTATATAGTAAGACTTATAATGTTTTCTTAATTTGTATATATCGACCGCCTAATGGTAGCATTGGGGAGTTTTTGGAATCACTTGAAATGCTTGTTTCCAGTATTCAGATGAATTCCAGAATAATTCTTTGTGGAGATTTTAACATCAATTACATGGCGGATTCAAATGAAACTCAAAATTTAAAAAACTTATTTTTGTCATTTAACTTTTCAATGGTAGTACAGCAGCCAACAAGAATTTCGTCCCACTCTTGTAGTTTAATAGATTATTTCTGTTTGAACTTTATTTCTGAAATTAAATGGGAGTCATCAGTTATTCCTTCGGGATTGTCCGACCATGAGTTTGTCTTACTAAGAGTTGGTTTATTTAAAGAAAAAGGGAAAAAATTCAGGTACGGTAGAATATATAGTTCCACTAACTTTAATAATTTTCGAACGTACAGTATGGGTGTTAACTGGCATCGGATAGGTGAGTCTTGTGATCTATTGCATTACTTTAACGAGCTTGTTTTAGGAATTTTTAATAAAAGTTTCCCAATTTGCAAATTAAAAAAGAAATCAGGAAAACCTTGGGTAACTTCTGGAATAAGAACTTCATCAATAAATTTGAGGGCATTACATACCTTCAGAAAATATACCACAAATCTTTATTTTCACAATTATTTTTTAAACTACAGAAAGATCTACAGAAAGGTAATTAGTACTGCGAAGCAAATGTATTATAGAAATAGAATAGAGAGGGCAAGTAACAAAACTAAAGAAAACTGGAGTATTATTAATGACTTGACTGGTAGAACAGCGGATGTAAATCGGATTCCTATTGATGTGAATTTACTTAATGAGTTTTATTGTACAATAGCTGAAAAAATTACAAAGAACTTAAGACCCCAAATCAATCCACTTTCTTACATTCAGAATGTGTCTATTGGCGACTCTTTCTACTTGGCTCACACTGATATTGATGAGATAAAAATTATTTTTAAATCAATAAAGAATAAGAAGTCCTGTGGCATTGATGAGATATCCCTCAGGGTTCTCGAGAATCTCCCCGATGAAGCTCTCAGTGGGTTGGTTCAGTCTATAAATATGTCATTTGATTGTGGCAAATTTCCATCATGTCTGAAGTTGGCTGTAGTTAATCCATTATTCAAAGGGGGCGAGCTGGATGATCCAACAAATTTCCGGCCCATTTCTCTCTTGCCCTGTTTATCTAAGGTCGTTGAATCGTTGGTTAAGAGGAGAATGAATTCTTTTTTGAAGCGGCATAATGTTTTGAGCAGGAATCAGTTTGGGTTTCAGGAATCGAAACGCGTTAATGACGCAATATTTGCTTTTCTTGAAGGGTTATATACAAGCTTAAATATGGGAGACGTGGCTGCAGCGGTGTTCTGTGACTTTTCCAAGGCATTTGATTGTGTAAATCACAGAATACTGCTGGATAAACTCTCCAACTATGGCTTTAGAGGCAATACACTTAAATGGTTCGAGTCCTTTTTGACTGAGACTTGCAATGTGAATCATGGAGTTCCACAGGGATCGGTGCTTGGCCCAATACTTTTTCTGCTCTATATCAATGATCTTGCCTCTCTTGACATAAGGGGTTCTTTTACTGTATTCGCAGATGATACAACTATTTTATGGGCACACCCACAGCAGGATCAACTTATGAATATTGTTTCTGAAGACCTGGTGAAGGTAAAACAATGGTGCGACTCCAACTTACTGTGTTTTAATGTTAAGAAAACAAGCGTACTTAGCTTTAAGTTTGCCTTTTCTGGTTTAAATTTGGATGGTTATGAATTAGAAAATAGACGAGTAAATAAATTCCTAGGCATTATGATCGACGACAGGCTAAAGTTTCAAAACCATATTGTGGCACTCAACAAAAAAATTGCAAGTGGGTGTTATGCTGTAAGGGTTGTCTCGAATGAACTGGGACTGTCTGTTGCTAGATCTGTTTATTTCTCCCTTGTAGAGAGTCATCTGCGTTATGGTATTGCTTTTTGGGGCTTTTGTAGCCGGTACCTTTTTAATTCTACTTTTGTCCTGCAAAAAAGAGCAATAAGGTATATTTGCCAGGTAAATACAAAAGAATCATGTAGACCATTATTTGTAAAATTGAAAATTTTGACTCTTCCCTGTATTTTTATATTGGAAACAGTATGTCTTATATTTAAAAAATACCATTATATTATTAGTTTATCTGGATCTAGTAATTACAATACTAGACTGGTTAATAATGTACAAGTACCAATTCCCCGAAGCGCTCTTACTAAGAATTCACTAATTTATGAAAGCATAAAAATTTTCAACCACCTGCCAAATAGTATAAAATTGTCACCCACATTAAAAGTGTTTAAAAAGTTAGTTTCAGCACGACTTAGGGAAAAAGCCTATTATAGTTTGTTAGATTATTTTAATGATAATTGGACATAAACTAATGATATTTTAAATATGTGTTACGTCCTCAAACTTTTAGTGTTTAGCTATATCTTAAATTATGTGTAGTTACATTATAGTATTTTGACCATTTTTTGTTTTTTATTGTAGGTATGTTTTATTTATTAGGCAATTTAATTTATGATTTTTGTCAGAGCTTTGTCAACAAGTACTTTGTATTTAGCACAATAAAGCATATTTTGAATTTGAATTTTGAGTTTAAAAAACATATCTTTTCTACCTATAAAAACGTATTTTTATGCATTTTTTTTACGTTATGGACTCTTTAATCAATTTTCTTAGTAAAATAAATTTCAAAAACTAAAAAAAAATGCAGAAAACGAAGAAGGGGCGCATGTTCTACATGCCTATCTAGTTTTTATCCCTAGCAACCGCCAAACTTCTTAAAATATTTTACATAATAAGTCATAATGTTTTTCTACGAAACCATGATTTGTTGTCTTTGCATTTCCTCTTGGCTCATAAATTCTTACACTGATTGGCTCTGTTAATACTATTTCTGCATAATTAGAAACAATTGATGATTTATCATATTAATGAAGAAATTGCATAAAATTTTTCAAAAATCCAAAATGGCGAAACAAAATTGTGGCCTACTATAATATTTCAAAATCGGTAAATTCGTTCTATCCGGAACATCCCTCACTATGAACCCTTCTTTTTAGTCGGGGTAAGTAAAATTCGTAGTATTTTTAAACATATTATTAGGCCGTCGTTTTGTACCAACATTACTTGATTCGTACCAAGATTTAATCCGTTCATTTTTATCTCAGACTTGATTTTTGCACAAAATTTTAATGAATATAGCAGTTTTTTGTATTATTTTCTACAACTTTTTATTGCGCCGTCATTTTGTTATGTTTTGTAGAATGTTTTTCAGGATCTTACCAGTTCATCACTAATTCCCACTTATTTTTGTATAAAATTTTATTTTGAATAAATTATTTTCTTTTTCTCAAAATTTTTAACATTTTAACTTCATTTGTAGGGAGAAATGTAACCATGAATCTGTCGGTCTGTCTGTTAGATTTCAAATTTTTTTAAAAAATTAGGGCTTTATGGGGATGACCTGGTAACATTTTGGGAAACATCCAATATGGAGAAACAGAATGGCAGCCTAGCGAAATGTTAAAAAAATTATTATTATAAAATAGTAAAATTTTGTTACGAATCCAAGATGGCGAAACAAAATGATAAATATTTAAAAATTCAGTCTGAAAATCTACTTAATAAATTGATTTCAAATTGTGTGCCCTAACTAGTTGTGTTATAGAGAGGAACTAGTAAAACTGTGGTACTAATTCAAAATGGCGACCAAATAAAACTTTTATAATCTCAAAAAATCACCCTATCAGACGTTTGTTTTTTTTAACATAAGGGATACTACGTGTTCGGTTTTGCTGCTTTGTTTCGAGGGGAGGGGGGAAACTCAATTGTTCAGTGTAGCTAACGACCCCGTAGAAACTGTGAGCACTAGTTTTTCAATAATCCTGTTCGTTTGCCCAGTTCTACCTAGCGTAATGGTTGCTATGAGTTGGGAATAGGAGGGGTGAAGGGATAGCTTGAAAGAGAGCTCACCATTCGAATATCCCACCAAAAACGTCTCTAAACCAAAATAAAATGTAAATCATCTGGGAAAATTGCCCAAACTCTGACTAAGCCCTTGACGAAGAGCAACTTGGCGAATGGACTAGTATCCGAGCCAAAACATAATAAGTTTAAATAAAATGTACAGTCTTCCGGTTCGTCTCGTCGAATGCAGACATCTGTGTTGATAACATAGTGGTGCCACGTGTTCGGTTTTGCTGCTTTGTTTCAGTGCTCAGAGTGGAAACTAACGGCCCCGCTAGAAAGGGAGCAGACGCTGTGAACGTGTGAGGCCTAGTTGTTCCTGTTTCTATCCCGTTTGTCTGCCGCAGTTCTACATAGAATATTAGCGTAATGGCCGCTATGTGGCGGGAGTAGGAAGGGTGAAGGGATAGCTTGAAAGAAAAGGTCCTCTCGTGATATCTATAGTTCTTTCACAAGGGGCATCTAGTGGAAGCCATTATGATTTAGATGGGTTTATATAGAAAGACAAATTTAAAGATTTTGAAATACACGGGGTGATCGGGAGCTCAGAGCTCACCATCCGAATATCCCATTAATAACGTTTCCAAACCAAAATAAAATGTAAATCATCTGGGAAAATTGCCTAAACTCTGACTAAGCCCTTGACGAAGAGCAACCTGGCAAGTTGCGAAGTGCAGTGCCAAAAACATATATTGGAAAGGAAAGGAAATAAAATGTAGAGAAAAAGAAGAATTATAATTTCAATTTCTAACCTAAAAAAGGAAAAACAACTCAAGAAATAAACAAACACCAAAACAAAATGATTTACGCCAATTTTTTAGAAATTTTAAGCTTAATTTCTAATGATAAATACGTTAGGATATCGGCTACTGTTATAATCACTCTCTGTGGTGCTTTGTGCTTCTTTTTTAGGTAAGTTTTGGGCGAATAAATGACTCACATAATCCTAATTTCTTTTATTTTTTATTTCAGCACTGTTTCTGGTCTGATAGTTTTATTTAGCTACGTATTAGGATACGTACTGTCGTTTTTCTTAGTTAGATATCAACACTATGCTTCTTCTTATCTCGAAAAGATGCTTAGCCTCTATACATTTAAACCATCAATAAAAACTAAGTTAAAGTCTTCGTGTAGCGTTTGTGAGGACCTTTCATGTAGAAGACATCAGATTGGTAGGAGTGTGGCACCCTGGAGGGATATAAAAGTAAGCGTTGAGCTAAACGATGCTATCAAGCATGTAAGTTACAACAAATTGTTCTGTTTATTATTTTTGGGTCATTATTTAAACACTTTATTCTTATAAATTCTTTGATTTTTTTAACACCACTATTGCAGGATAAGTTTTTTAAAAAAGCATAAAACACTGTTTACTTATAGACTGTTACATTATGTTAGACATATATCTAATAAAATTATGGTTATTTTTGGAAATGACATGACTTATAGGTAAGGTGTTCAGAGCTAAAAAGTAAAATATGAACTTGATGCAAAATATTTCTTCTAGAGTATGTACTCTTTGGGGCCATGATTCAAGTTTATATTAACAGATTGCAGTAGTTTACTTCAACTTTGTATTATTTTTAATGGTCCAAATTAACTTCAACTTAAATTATCTCAAAACTAAGTATTATGGATTTGATCTTCTTTACCTCTGATCTCTGTCATAGATCAAATATAATACAAAAATATTTATTTTACAAAAAATTTAACAAAAACTTTTACATCATAAACCAACATACTTTACATAATATACTATGATAAGTTACATTACAGATGGGCTGATAAATAAAGAGAGTTCTGCTAAAGTCAGGGGCCTTGACAGAACCTTAAAAAATCATTTTTATAAATTAAATTTGTCTTTATAGGTTATTTAAAGCCCTTCATATTTTTAGTAAATAGAGAAACAGTGAGAGAAATAACATTTTAGTATTATATTATTACATATTAATGAAAGAGATAATTTATTTTGGTTAGCTATCACAATAATTGAAAACTATTGGTCCCATTCTGTAACACAATGTTTTCTATTCTGTAAGTTTGCATTGGATTATAAATGTAAAGTTTGACACTATCAGAATCACATTGTAATGCTGATTACACAGGCATAAATTTTGTTACAGAATCATCAACTTAACCCAAAATATATACCCACAAGACAACATTTCTTAAATATCTATGCAATTTAAAAAAAAATTAAAATCTTAATTAAAACATCTCTACATTACATTACTTATACTTATATAGCATCAATAAGTTATTTTTGTTTTGTTTCAGTTCTACAATAGAATTTTGGATGATTTTATCTCATCTTGGTACAATCAATTCACCGACAATGAGGAATTTATAAATGAATTACGGTATTGCCTCAAATATGCAAGCGCATCATTGGCGAATCGCTTTTTTGAGGTTGATTATATTCATACAATAGTTAATAAACTTGTACCTCAGGTAAGAAAATTTCAGGGTTGAAAAGTTGAAACTGAACCAGACTGTATCAAAATCTACAATCAGATTAAGGAAAAACACAGAAATCTAAGCAAAAGTGAAATGTAATTAAAACATAAGTTTTTAAAGGATGGTAATACTATAATTGTATCTTTCAAAATATTTTAGTATCTTTTTCAAAAATAGGTTTATACATTGAAAAAACCTCATAACAAATATGTAACTTTAGATGTTTTTTCCAAAACCATTAGAATCAGTGGCATATTTAAGGGGTGGGGGGGGGTTAGGTTCTGGGTGTTAAAAATCGCCCAAGAGTCAATTTTACTTTCCTAAAATTAAATGAGTATAATGTAAGTGCTCACAAAAGATAAGGATTTTTTTAGTTCATATGTTTTACAATTACAAAACAAGAAGCAAGGACTTCCTCTCCTTGTCAAGTAGATTTTTTTAGAGATAATTTTAATACAGATCTAATTAATTTTAGTACAATTTTGAGGGAAAATTTTTTAACTCCTCACCAGAAAATATAAATAAGCCACTGATTAGATTAGTATAAAATATATCTAATTTTGATTTCCTTTAGTTTTTTCAGAAAAATATTGGTAAACAGCATAAAACATTAACTTTTATTTTTTGATAGAACATTCCAATCCTATACAATGTTACATTATTTACGATACAACATACCCGAGCACATACCTATCTGAGTTTGTAAATATGTTAGTTTTTAAATTTATTATTGAAGAAAGAGTTTTTTAAAATCAAATTGGTGTGTAACAATTATATATTTTTAAATGTTTCACAATATATTAAATTGTAACAAAATATTAAAAAAAAAAATTTACATATTTTTTCCAAAATTATCAGAATACTTTTTGGTTTTGGTTCTTGTGTCTTTAAAGAACCCATATATTTATAGTTTTTTTATGTTTGATGATAGCCTATACTGTATAGAGTAGAATAAAAGTGAAAACTTCTAACATTTCTTTTTTTTACCAATAATCGCTAGATAAAATTGTGTAGTCTTCTTCTTCCAATCTTGTTTATTTAAAGTTTACCATAGTTTGAGGAAGTTTTATGCTTGTGTGTTAAAATTACTAAAAAAAACTAACCTATATACCTACTTTGTTTTTATATTTCAACATGACTTTTAAAAATAACAATATTTCACATATAAGAAAGGAATTGTCAAGGATTTTTTTAACAAAACCTATATTTTTAGGTGCACCTGTCCCACTAGTATTAGGTTAGCCCAGGTTCGTCAATAAAAACCATCATTAAAGCCTGTGGTATATATTTCCAGAAAATAAGTTAAGTTTGGCAACTTGGCATATATCTTTGTTTCTTGATTTTGTCCAAATCAACATAATAAAAAGTTTTCAGAAAAGTAGTGAAATTTGCAAACTTTTCAATTTTTTTTTTGAGGAATTTTTTTTTTTTTCAATGTACGGACCTAGCTGATGCACGCATTGGACAAGTGGCCATTCAGAAACGTACACTACAGAATGCTAAACATTTCAAATGCATTCGCAAATAATGTCAAATAAATAAATAATGAAGTCAGTAACTCTAAGAAAAAATGTGTCAGATCAGCAAACAAAAATTACCAATGAGAATGATTTTCAATTGAAATAAAATAATACATGAATAATAATAAAACTACCCAACTACATAAACAAAAACTAACATCAATATGGGCCAAAAAAGTGCTTAGTCTGAAAATATCATATTCTGAGTAGTAGGTAAGATTTTCATCAAAAATAACACCTAGGTCCGTGAAAGAACTAACAACTTCAAGGTTTACATTATCTATGAAGTAGGTGGAGGGTATGGTATTAATACATTTGTGAAAATGGAGCACTTTACATTTTGAGATGTTAAGAGAGAGATACTGATTTCCGTACCAGACTGCAGAGGATTGGAGTCTGAGGAGACTGGTGAGAAGAATTTTAAGTTGTCTGCATATAAAAGACATTCAGAAAATTCGAAACAGGATATTATATCATTTATAAAGGGCAGAAAGAGAACCGGACCCACATGCGAACCCTGCAGGACACCCGATGTCACAAGAATCTCCCTGGAGACTGAACCACATATGTTGACTTGCTGGCGACGATTAAATAAATACGATTTGATCCACTCAAGATATTTTCCACAAAAACCAATTTGCTGTAGTTCCCATAACAAAAGCTGATGGCAAACAATGTCAAAAGCCTTAGATAAAGTTACACTGACATATCAAAAGATATGTCAGTGTAAATAACATCGATCTGCTTGCCAGCCTCAACCAATGTCACTAAGTAGTTTTGAAATATTGCAAGATTGGTAGTTGTCGAACGACCACGATAAAAACCATGTTACATACTCATAATATAGTGTTTTAAAGACTCAAATATATGATCGGTGAAAATTGCCTCAAAGAGCTTTCGTATATGTAAAAGTTAAGAAACACCTCGGTAGTTCTTCACATCACTTTTATCACCAGAAGAGTATAAAACTTCCAAAATTCAGGAAAGAAACCCAGATTAATGGATCTCTGAAAAATTATACATAGAGGCTGAGACAATGACTCACAGCATTGTTGCAATAGAATAGTAGGAGTTCCATCAGGGCCAGCATTCTTGGAAGGATCAAGGTCCTTTAATTTAATAAAGATTTCTGCCTCTGTAAAACAATATGTTGATAGTATCTTTCCTGAATAACTTATTGGATCAATTTTACTAATGTCTAAATTATGGTGGTAAGTATAGCACCATAATAGCAAAATGGGATATGTTACGAGTTTTTACTTTTAATCTAGTGGGCTATCATCTAAAATTATAAAAAACGACAAATGGTTTTTAACACACACACACACACACACACTCACACATGTGACCAAAGCAAAAGCCACATACCATTGGTATTGACGGTATTTCTGCTAAGATGCTTCAGTTATCGCTAAACTATGTAGCTGCTCCACTGACACATATCATCAATGTATCCTTCTTAACTGGAATTATTCCAGACCAGTGGAAAGTCGCGCTTGTTAAATCAATTCCTAAGGCAACTTCTGGTACCATTGAGCGCTTGGAAAATTTAAGACCTATTAATTTGTTACCGGTGCTTTTGAAGATTGCTGAATCGTTGTTGCATGGGCAACTAACTATCTTTCTTGATGAAAATGAAATTATATCAGATTGTCAATCTGGCTTTTGTCATGGGTTTGGAACGGTTACTGCTTTGTGCAATGTTCTTGATAATTGCTTGGGTGCTATTGACCAACACTGAGTCTCCTCTTTGACCTGCCTGGATATGTCGAAGACGTTTGACTCAATAGATCTTGTCTGTCTTATGGCCAAGCTGAGTTATTATGGAATTCGTGGTTGTGGGTATGACTGGTTGCGAGGTTATCTTCTTGTCGCCAACAAAAAGTTATTTTCAATTCACATACTACTATAGCTGAATCTGATTTAAGGTCAATTGACTCTAATTAATTAATTAATGTAAGGACAAGTGGTCCTTCAGAAATGTACTCTATGGAATGCTAAACATTCCAAACGGTACGAATGCGCAGAATAAAAAAAGATAATATTAAGAGTAAAATAAGACTAAAGATATACATATTGTCAAATAATAAAAACAATCAAAACAAAGAATGGTGACATAAGTATCAGACAAAACATATAAAAACAGAGGACAATCACATAATCAATCCATTCAACTGCGTTTTTAATTGTATTGAGGTAAGGCTGAACATGTCGTATGCCGAAAAGTGACGATTATAATTATATACTAGTTGGACAACAAATGCCCGTAATTAGTACGATGATACCTTTCAAAAAACCGCTGTGATTGTCTCTTTCTTCTGATAGGAACCAAAAAGGAGACTGACTGTAGTAGTATTTCACAGTCAATCCCTCCATTCACTAATTTGTGCAAGAAAATCAGAAGTGCCTTTCTTCACCGAAACTCAAGGGTCTGTAGCCCGCAGAGAAGAATTCTTGTATTATAAGACAGATCTTGATATGGAAAATTAAACTTGAACCAAAGATACTTTGCAAATTTCCAAGGTTCCCATATTATTTCATATTTTCATCAATAGCTTAATTTCAGTGTTCAGGAGTTCAACATGCCTTCTCTATGCAGATGATTTGAAATTGTTCATCACTATCAAATCGATTGAGGACTGTATTGAGTTGCAAGCTGATTTGGACAATTTAGTTAGATGGTGTAGTGCAAACTTTCTAAAATTAAATATTGATAAATTTAATTTTTTTTATGCCTTTTTTGTGATTAGTTAGTATTATTGTTCTGTAAATAACCCTAACCGCAAGCTTCTTCCTTTTTTCCAGTATTTAGGTTTTGCATCAGGATTTATTAAATATCCTTGATTGTTCTATCTTGTTATGTCTCCTATTTGTTGATCTATATATATTCTTTTTTTTATATCTTTTTTTCTAATAATTGTTTATTACTTTGTATTGTACACTATTGTATTATAGTATGTAGTTTTTTTTATCTATTGTACTATTTGGATATTTATCTGTAATGTACTTGACTTAATAAAAAAAAAAAAATTATTCTGAACTTTTTCAATCCTGTAGATGTGACACTGATACGAAGGGCCCCATATGGTAGAGCAATATTCTAAGATACTCCATACTAAAGAGTTATAGAGACTAGTAATCGCTTTAGTATCAGTGACATGCTTAGTGTGTCTTTTAATAAAACCTAGCAGTCTAAAACCCTTAAGCACTATGTTATCAATGTGCAGATTAAATGTGAGGTTTTCATCGAAAATGACACCCAACTTAAAAGTTAAAAGATGTAACAACTCGAGACTTATGTTGTTTGTATAGTACGTGGAAAGAATGGGATTATTGCATTTAAAAAATCGGAGAACTTTACATTTAGTAATGTTAAGATGCAGGTAATTGGTGTTACACCATTTGTCAAGTCTCTCAATGTCAGACTGCAGTTGATTGGAGTCAAGGGAAACAGGAGAAAATAATTTTAAGTCGTCCGCATATAAAAGGCATTTCGACACTTTAAAACAAGATACAATGTTATTTATAAAGAGTAAAAAGAGAATTGGGCCGATATGCGAGCCTTGTGGGACCCCTGATGTTACAATAATCTCATCGGAAAATGAGCCACGCATGTTGACCTGTTGACGTCGATTAAACAAGTACGACTTAATCCACTCAGTATAGCTTCCAGAAAGGCCAAACTGTTGCAATTTTGCTAGAAAAAGCTCATAACAGACACTGTCAAACGCCTTGGATATGTCAATGTAAACGACATCAATTTGTTGGCCGGCTTCAACTGATGTTATTAGGTAATTTTGAAATACCGCCAGATTCGTAGTCGTTGAGGGACCACGATAGAAACCATGTTGCTCTCCTGAAATATAATGTTTCAGCGATTCAAAAATTTCATCGGTGACAATAACCTCAAACAACTTTGGTATATGGAAAAGTAAAGAAATATCCCTGTAGTTTTTTACGTCGCATCTATCACCAGATTTAAATATTGGAATCAGGGTACAAAACCTCCAAATCTCTGGAAAGGAACCAAGATCAAAGGACTTTTGAAAAGTTTTACAAAGCGGCTTGGACAATGATTGATTATATCTCTCCGAGAGAATGTTAGGGACACCATCTGGACCAGCCCTTTTAGATAAATCGAGGGTCTTTATTTTGTTACAGATCTCTGCTTCTGTAAAATGATGTGAAAACAGTGACATACCCGAACTTATGGGCTCCATCCCACCAAGGTCTATGTTTTGGTGGTTGGAGTAGCACGACTGAAAGTGAGCAGCAAAAGCATTAGCAATGTTGTTTGTACCACTGATTTCTTCACCTTCATAGCTCATGATATTGAGCAAGCTAGAGTCTCTTCTTAAATTTCGAACAAATGACCAAAAGTATTCGATGTGTTTAGGGATAAGTAGTTCGATTTGTGTGACATATGAAAGGTAACACATATCGGTGTAAAGTTTAACCTCTCGTCGTAAATTAGAATAGGCTAAATAATCAACTTGCTGTTCAGTCCTTTTGTATTTTTTGTAAAGACGTTTCTTTTGTCCAATGAGTTTTCTTAAGGGAAGGTCAAACCATTTTGGATATTTACAATAGAGACAACCCTTTCGGGAACATATTTATCGATACCCTCAAATAATATCTCATAGAAGAGTTGAACCACTTTGTTAATCTCAGATTCTGATGATAAAAATGACCAATCAAATTGTTCATAAAAGAGATTCAGTTTGCAGAAATTAGTCCGATGAAACTTGTACACACTTACTTGATTGTTGTTTTTTATTGGAGGGACATACTGAAGTTTATACTTTACTTCGATCGTAGGATGATACGGGTCGGCATTTACAAGGGGAAAATTTGAAGGAGAAATGAGCACATTGACAGAATCATCAGCAAATAACAAATAACTGGCTCTGGTGTCCTGCAGGGCTCAGACCTTTGCTTTTTTCTCTTTGCATTGTTGACATACAGACTGTTCCTAAATCCTGCTACATCCATCTTTATGCTGATGATATTCAGCCCTCATTTGATTTTTCACCTAACGGAAAGGGTCGGGCAAGATGGCAAGGCGGATATCTGCCGCAAGGTCTATCTTAGCTTGAAGAAGCTTTTAAGAACTTTTTAGCTCCCTCGTTTGTTCTCATTTTCATTATGCTGATGTGGTTTATGGCCCATGTTTAACAAATGAAAGTCGCTCGAGACTGCAAAAGATGCAGGATGAGTGTGTACGTTTTATATATCATGTTCCATGCTTTGCACTTATTTCTCCATATATTCGCGGTCTGAACTTTTATAAATTGAATTAAATCAGATTTGTTCACTTAGCCTGTTTTGTACGTCAAATAGAGGGGAGACTCTAAATACACCGTCTCATAAAACTATGGCTTTTCAGTTCAATTTCTCATTTCTGGCTCCGTTTATCACCAATGCATTGAAAAATATGCCTAATGTAACAAAGGCCACTTTAAAAGCAAGATTAAAGTGGGAAATTCTGTTGCCTGTGATAATGAGTCGTGCTTTTGATTTTAATTTATTTTAATGACGTTTTTTTACATATACCTTGTTTATCATTGGTGATTTTAAAAGTAGGGCTAGATTACAGAGATCGCTGGAGACAGTGTACCTTATCCTTTTATGTATATTTGTGCTTTCTTATTGTATGTTTCTTATGCTGATAAATATTTTTCGAATTTGAACACATTTTTGAAACAAGGTGTTGCTCGAATTTTTCAATTTTCTACCAAAATATGTAAGAATCAGACAAAAAGCAAAAAATCCTGCACAAAAACCTGCTTAAAGAATAAAACAACCCAGGTTTTTGCAAAACATAATTATAATAAATACCAGTCTTGCCAAAGTTTGGGCTTGTTTCAGTTCAACAGCAAAAAAAAAGCTCTTAAGTTTGTCAGTAAACACCGAATAATCATTGAAATTTTTAATGATTTTTAAAATACATTTAATATAAATGTGTGCATATATAATTTTTATTTTTAAGGCAATCAAACACATTGATGACTATCTGTACATGCAACAAATTGCAAAGCTTAAAAATGTAAAATTTGACAGTGTGATTGTTGAATATTTGGGAAGAAATCTTCATCCTGCCACAACCAATAGGAAAAATGAATTGGCATATTTGCAGCATTCAAGTAAAGAATTGATCAAGTATCTCTTGCCGAAAAATTATACAAATTGCAAGTAAGTATTATATTGCCTTTTACATGTTAGTTTTCATTAGAATAAAATCTTTTAGGGGGGAAACCAAAATCATATTTGTAATGATTAATGGAATAAAGAGTCATTGTAATGCAAATAATGCAAAAGGGTGTTCCTTTTTTTAATTTTTGCAAATGATCTGCTAACTTTTATTGCAAATACATCACTAAATGTTTTGTAGTTTCATATGCAGATGACACTAATATTTTAATAGTAAATAAGAAATATATGATTCATTAAAGGCAAAGGTGGTAATACGATAGGATATTACTCTGGTCTGATAAAATTAAACCTTACATTGAACAAAGAAAAAAACTACATTATTACATTTTTTTGGTGCATCTTAATGATATTAATTTAGATTTATTTGAAGATTCAGGCATGAACTTGAAAGCAGTAGATAAAACTAATTGCTGGGTGTAACTTTGATTCCAAACTTAAATGGCCATAGTAGAAATTTTTCGCATATGCAGTGACGTCATTTTTTTGCATCTTTGTAAGAGTGAATTTACTATAAAAAGTCACGTCTTTTCTTATTTCAACTTGTCACACTGACAAATTCTTAAGTGTGAGCTTTCAAAACATTAAAATAGTTTATCTATGCATCAGAACACAGTCAATATTGAAAATGCCGAAAAAAATTAAGCAAAGCCAGCTTATTATTCAGAATTGCCTTGGACCTTCACAATGTGGTGGAAAGAACAACTTCCACAAAGAAAGCAGTGGCGGCTCCTCAATAAGTGCACATGTGCACGTGCACTCCCAAATTTTTTAAACAAACATATTTAAATGTTAATTTTCTTTAAACAATATTATCATAAAATAATAATTTAAAAACCATGCCGTCAAAGAACATGACCCAAAGACCAGACATTAAAAAATACGAATTTCTTAACTAGCGGCAATGTCATGAATCATCAATAATAAGCACTAAACAAAACCAAAGTTTGCAGAATAAATATTTCTGTAGACTTTGACGCTGGACCTGGACGCCTATGCGTACGTATTATATATCGAAGCGGGCCTTTCATCGGATCCATCCATCCTGCCGCAGCGACTTCGTTCACTGCTCGCCCGAATATTAAATCTAATTGGTGGAAACCTGCCCCCCGCACTCTTTGTTCCCCGCGACAATCAGGCGACGTCCGATAGCTCCCGAGCACCTGAAAGCAGTGCACATTAGAATTAGCGCTTTGCGGTACGATAAGGTTGTTTTCATTTCGCGATTGCAAGAATGACGGAATTATCAAACCTTGATTGCATTAGCGTGCAATATTTAAAGACAATTAAATTTTCCTCGTTATCTTTAAACGAAAAAATAAAAATTAAAAGTGTCGGTCGTCCAAAACCAAATTTGTTAATTACGAGTGTAACTAAATGCAAAAGTCGTGATTATAAACGAACTTTTAAAATAGAAACTTACGAAAAAACCGAGTGGTTGTGCGGGTGTAGTATTAGTAATAGTCTTTACTGTTTTCCGTGTTTATTATTTGAAAGCGGTGAGGCATCAGAATGGACAAAATCCGGGGTTAAAGATTTAGTACATTTATCCGAAAAAATTAAAAAGCATCAAAATTCAAAGTCACATCTATATGCTAAATTAGGATTTAATTTATTAGGTAAACAAGATATTGGGCAACAATTAAATAGTGAATACCGATTAAGCATTCAAAAACATAATGACGAAGTAAAGAATAATAGGTATGTCTTATCTAAAATTATAAATTGTATTAAATTTTGTGGCGCATTTGAGCTTGCTCTCCGTGGATACGATGAACAACAAGATTCATTAAACCCTGGTATATTTAGAGGCCTCATAAATTTTTCTGCCGAATTGGATTTAGCACTGAGGGATCATTTGCAGCAAGCTACCGTGTTTAAAGGCACGTCAAAAGACATTCAAAATGATTTATTAGAATGTATGCTTTCCGTGAGTCAGGCACATATAAAAAAAGAAATTGCCGCTGCAAATTTTTTGTCTGTTATGAGTGACGAAACAAGTGACATTTCGAATATTTTTCAAATGGTTATAGTTTACCGTTATACTTTAGCAAACGGCACCCCCGTTGAACGATTTTGGACATTTGTAAAACCAAATGAACATGATGCTGTTGCCTTAGCTGGCTGCATAGAGGAGGCTCTTAATTATGTTTTAAAAAATTCTGAACAATTGATTTCCCAAAGTTATGACGGAGCAAGTGTCATGAGTGGCGCCCATGGTGATGTGCAAAAACGTATTAAAGATAAATTTAAATATGCGCATTATATCCATTGTTATGCTCATCAACTAAATTTGATAATGTCGCAGGCAACAAGCATAAATACAAATGTACGCATATTTTTTTCCGATTTGAGTGACCTTACCAATTTTTTTTCAAATTCTCCACAAAGAGTTGCAATATTAGATGAAGTGGTTGGAAATAGGGTTCCTAGAGCATCTGCTACAAGATGGAATTTTAAAATTAGAACAGTTAACACTGTATACGAAAACAGAGAAGCACTTTTAGAGTGTATGGAAAAAATACAATCCACATCCAAACAATCTGATACCATTAGAAAGGCGGGTGCTATTTTCAGATTATTGAATGACTCTAAATTTGTTTTTTGGTTGACAGTGTTTCATCGTGTAATGCCCCATGTTGATATTTTATATTCACAGCTGCAAAAAAGGGCTACTGATTTCGTTACTGTAAAACGATGTATTACTGAGTTCGAAAAAAATATTCAAAAGGAGAGAGATAACATACATACTATTAGAGAAACCGGGTTAGTAGACATTGATGAAAGTCAAGCTAGAAAAAGAAGGAAGACGGATGAGAGAAATTCTTATGTTTCCACGACTGTGCAAGCTAAAGAAGTGTGTGACACCATAATTGCAGAAATAAAAAGAAGGTTTTCGTTCACAGGCCATTTGGAAATAGCTCACTTATTTTCGGTGGAAAATTTTGAAACATATTCAGCAAATTTTCCTATACTACATTTAGATTCAGCAATTCAAAACTTTCCATTTTTAAATAAAAATAAATTAAAGACAGAATTAGAAATAATATACAGAAGAGCAGATTTTAGAGAAGTTTCCGGAGCAGTCCGCTTGCTTAAATTTTTAATTGAAAATAATTTGCAAATAGATTTCTCAGAAACATTTTCAGTGTTACAGGCGATTGTTACAATGCCAATGACAACCGCAGAAGCGGAACGTTGTTTTTCCACATTGAATCGCATAAAAACTTTTCTTAGAAGTACAATGGGCCAGAATAGACTAACTACTCTCGCAATGTTATCTATTGAGAAACAAATGATTCAAGAAATTTCAAATTTTATTGAATTGGTTATTGAAGAATTTGTCTCAAAAAAGGATAGAAGACTTCATTTTCAATACAAAACGTGTTTGTAAAATATAAAAACAATTATTGTTTGGCCAGACCGATGTACTCAGAGAGGTAAGTTACTTAATTCTTAAATTCTTATAAGTTTATTTAATTTGTATGATTTGATAGTCCAATGAAAGTCTTTTGGGCGTGGCACCCAAAAAAACGTTTCGCTTCGGCCGATTTACCAACGGCACTCATGTTCTATTCTAAGGTTGTGCACCCCCAAGTTATTTAACCACGCGCCGCCACTGAAAGAAAGTAAGATAAAGGTTCAAAGAATTATCATCAACAAGAAATAAAGAGCATATCAAGATAACCGACTTCTTAAAAAGTAAGATCTGGGATACCATTTATCACATGTATGCCCAAAAAGAACATATTACCATAAAGTTTCTCCAACAGAAGCTAAATTATGGTATGTCCAATCATTTCAACTATTCTATTAGTTTTCTGCGAAAATGGGTAAGAGATATTGGCTTTGGATGGAAGAGAAGTAACAACCGCAAGTATCTCGTGGATTTACCAGATGTTGTTAATAAAAGAATTAAATTTTTGAGAGAGTACACAAAAAATATGAATTCACTAGAAAACGGTTTTACTCCAGTCTTCCTTGATGAAACATGGATATTCAGTAAAGGGTCTTTTAGAAATACCTGGTGGGATGATATGAAACCCACAAGCTCTTCAAAAAGCGGTGAAGGTAAGTTTATGGAGCATTTTGACTATATTTGTTTTTTTGTTTAATTTAACTTTCTTGTGCATTTACATTAAGAGCATCGGTCGGCTTGAAATTTTGGTTAATTTAAGGTGTTCTTTTAACCCAAATCATAAAAAAACTAAGTTTATTATAGACAACTTTTTAATGGTATTTCAAAGATAAATAATATGAGAGTGTGGGAAAGTTATTATATCAAAAAATAGAAATGTTACGAGCTGTTGAAAATGGCTAAAAATCAGTATATTTTGGACTATAAAAAAATATTATATTTATTTTTTTGAGATTAAAATAACTAAACACGACCAAGGTTTGGGTTAAAAGCCAACCGTTTTTGGCCGGGAAAAAATAAAAATATTTATTATTTGATATTTAACAAAAATAATTACTTTGTTAAAATCCTGTATTATTTATCTTTTAAATACTGTTTAGAAATTGTTAATATTAAATTTAATTTTTTTATAATTTTGATCAAAAGAAAAACTTGAATTCGTGTGATAATGTGGTGAAATGGAACCATGTTCGTAAATATACTAGACTTCTAAATATATATATATATATATATATATATATATATATATATATATATATATATATATATATATATATATATATATATATATATATATAAAACCGTTTTTTTTCTTTTGCTCCAGTGTTAAAATTGTTTATTTTTGTAAGCTATACATACATCGTCATCAACGCCGGCAATGAGAACGGGATTATCAAGGGAGCTAGTTTAGTTTTTAAAAGCGGGACAAGAAGTGAGGACTACCACGATAGTATGAACCGTCAAAATTTCGAAAAATGGTTTAAATATCAACTTGTTCCTAATTTGCCACCCAAATCACTATCATAGACAACGCAAGCTATAGTCAAAAGCAGTGTTATCGTGCGGGTCGTACGATTTATCAACGACAACCTTTTTAAGTTTGTTTTTCTTTTATTACGTGTAATCATATCCTCCGCATAAAATCCGGAAGATGAATTAGATAGACCTATGTTATTTTCATATGAAAATAAAGGATAAACATATAAATACCAGCAGTTGCAAAAATCTTTGAGCGATGTCACTTCAAAGTCAGATTGACAAGTCAGTGACAAAATGAGTAATAGAAAACAATTTTCTATCTAATAAAATATTACGAAAATGAAAATTCACCGGCCAATATCCAGGAGACAGTAGCAAAACCTCTGGGAATACCGAAGAAGATTAAGAAATATACACGAAAAAAGCCAAAGACAGAAGACTTAAATGACAATGTAAAAATGGATGTTCGTAAGGCAATTTACGATTTATACACATCAAAAACTAATATAACCCTTCAAGTTTTAAAAGAAGCTTTAAAAAATCGAGGCATATTGGAAATTGGACTAAAATCGATGTCAAAATTAATAAAAATTTTAGGGGTTCGGTATAAAAAGGACTGTAATTGAAGATTCTCATGCAAGTTGCCACATATAGCAAGTCAGCATATTCAGTTTTTAAAGAAATACCCAGAAAATGTTAATTCAAAATTTAGAAAAGTGGTATTTTTAGACGAGACTTGAATATTTTCTTCAACAGGTTCTTCAACAGGATTTCTCCTAGGTGCAAGTTTACTGTTTTCTTCAACATCCAAAAGTATGGACTACCATGATAATATGAACTGTGAACTGTTTGAAAAGTGGTTAAAGGAACAACTGATTCCAAATTTAGATGCTCCCTCTTTAATCATTCTGGACAATGCATCTTATCATTCAAGAATCTCAAATAAACAACCTATTTCATCCTGGAAGAAAAGTGATATTTATCACTGGCTAATAAAACAAAAACAAAATCCTTTACCCAATATGCTGAAACTAGAACTTCTTTTAATGGCAAAATCTTTTAAAAAACCAACAATATATGCCGTAGATGAAATATTGCGCCAAAATGGACATGAGGTTTTTACGACTGCCGCCATACCATTGCCAGTTTAACGCAATATAATTAATATGGGCTTGGGCAAAATCATATTACGAAAAACACGTGAACGATGATCTTACATCAGATGAGATGCAAATTGTTTGGCAAGATTCATTAAATTATATTACACCGGAGTACTGAAAGAAATCTGTGGAACATACGGAGAAATTAATATGGGATTTGTGGAATCGAGAACAAGTTCTAGATGTTGAAATAGCACCAATGATCATTGCGCCATTTGAGGACGACTCAGTGTTCATAAACACCTTACTCGCCATTATCCGGACTTACAAATTGATTTCCACAGAATTAATCGAGCTAGGTGGTCCTTAAATTACCACGCACTCAAACTTTTCAATAAACTACCCAATCATGTGAGGGATTTGCCGATTAGAGGTTTTACGAGGAAGATCAAAGAATTTTTTATTGTAAATTGCTTTTACTCTCTGGATGACTACTATAGTTATGATTTTACTTCTATGTAGATAAAAAGCATTTTCAGTGTTTGAGTATTATTTTTATTATATATGTACGTACACGTGACACTATTACTATTTTAAATACTTGTATTTTTTTATGTCTTGACCTGTGTAAACAAATTTTTTAGTAGCTGCACCAATAAATTTACTTTACTTACTTTAGTTTATATATATATATATATATATATATATATATATATATATATATATATATATATATATATATATATATATATATAATATATATATACATACATATAGCCTGTATTTTTCGCATGCATGGCCCTTAATTTTAGACTGAAATTTCAAGAAATCGGATAAGTAGTTTTTTAGCGATGCCGCGAACAGACAGACTGCCGTACGGACATCCTACAGACAGACAGAATTGAGAAAACATGTTTTCCGGCATCTAGGGACCCTTAAACTTAAAGATTTGAAATGATTGTAAATTGCTTTTACTCTCTGGATGGCTACTATGTAGATATAAAGCATTTTCAGTGTTTGAGTATTATTTTTATTATATATGTATGTACACGTGACACTATTACTAGTTTTAAATACTTATATTTTTTTATGTCTTGACCTGTGTGTCTTGTTTTTTTGTAGCAGCACCAATAAATTTACCTTACTTTACTTTAGATCTGAAAAATCACGAGGGAAGTAATAACTAATTATCTTTGTTTTTCTTTATTTAATTATATCATTATATATACTTTTTGAAAATGTCTGCATAGCTTGGCGAACTGTAAAGTTATTAAAATTAGCGTTGTCCTTCTTAATGGCAGCCACACCAGCACGATCTTGGACGCGATCACTGCCACCATGGCGGCCAAATGACAGCATAGGTTCGCCACCGTGATTGCTGCCGAGAACGCTTTAGTGTGTGCATTCCTTAAATAACTTGTTATATTAACCTTTAACAGCTAAGAAATACGTTATTTTTGTGCTGTCGTTACGTCACTGCATATCCGAAATAATTCTACTATACTACAGATTGAGGAACTCTGCTCTAAATTATCCAGTGGCTGTTATATATTTAAATGTATGTCTATGTATTGTAGTAGTAAGGTAGTTTTGACTTTCTACTATGCAAATATTCACTCGAGAATTAGATATAGCATTATTGAATTGGGGTATGAATGCATATATTAATAGAGTTTTCCATTTACAAAAGTATGCTGCCAGACTGATTGTTGGGTTAGGGTATAGGGATTCATGTGGGGGCGAATTTAAGGCACTGAAATTATTAACTGTGGTAGTATTATTTATTTTTTATTACTATTGTAGATTTTATTCTTCTAAATCTTCCAGATAGTTTAGACCCAAAATTATGGAAACTGTTATTTTAGCCCTATTAAAACTTTAACGCATTCAGCTAGATAGAACTTTTAATAAAAACAACTGGGAGTTACTTTTTATTACCCTTTTGTTAGACACAGGCCTAGCAGTTAAAATGATTTATATTCATCTGCGACCATATTTCCATCTAAAATGTCCCATTTCACGTAAGACCTGTATACAGTCGGCTTCCAGACCTATTGAATGAAACATGGCAAAAATATAAAATAACCAATGTCATTGTATCCCAATATAGAAAAATCTAAACTTTAAGCAAGAGCAGACATTTTTCAAAAATATTTCTTATTTTGCCTAAATGAATTACAGGATTATTAAGTTTAATTACTTTCAGAAACTACTCTGTTTTACTAAGAGAGTTACTGTCTGGATGGGTTCTCTTACCTTTGATGGACGTTTTAGCCGATCCAAACATTATAAACTCTTTGGTTATTATCGCCGTTAATTACAAGTCCGCAAAAACTCAAAGACTTCAAGAGCTTGAACCGGAAGTTGAACTTCTACATGATTTTGTCAAGATAGATGATTCGAGAAAGTCTCCATTCGCGATGAGTCTGAATAAAATAAAAAACAGTACCGAGCTACTTTATGCATTCATGCAATTTTTAAAAAAACAAGAACAAGTGCATCTGTTGCAATTTTGTTTGGATGTTGGTAAGTGTATCTAGCTTTCTTATATTAATAAAATTTATGGTTAAAAAATGTAATAATCTTAGATTAATATGCAGGGTTTTAGCCAATCAGATATGTATGTTAATTTATAATTTACTTTACTACTGACTAATAACCAAATAACTAATTCTAAAGAAACTCATTTATGATGAATACATTTCCTAATAATAGACAAGTTTGGAATTAAAATTCTTAAATTATTTTTACCACAATGTTTTCATTAACAACTAGATTTTATATTTACTAGCTTGCTACAAATGCCCTAAGTTAAAAAGTATTGCTATTTGTAATACAGGGTGTTTCAAAAGTAAGGTAAAATATTTAAGGGGGCGATTTTTGGTTTTATTTTATAAAAAAAACTTCTATGAACGGTTCTTCCAAATGTCTTAAATCTTCAGATACTGGTTGGTAAAGTTTTCAAAGAATTATCTTTTTTTATCTTCTTAAGGTGTTAAAATGTGAAGAAAAAAAAAACGAGTTAACAATAATTTTAAAACGATTCAATCAATTTTATTCACACTTGGTAACTTCTATTAGTACATCAAGAAACATTTTTTGAAATAATTGGGTTGCGCTGGTTTTTATCAGTGGCGTTCGTTAAAATAATGCCGATCAGAAAAAATTATGAATTAAATAATTATTAAATGAACGTTTACCAATGTACTAACAATTAATAACAAATTCTAATAATTAGAACAAATCTAGTAATAAATTAAATTAAATGTTAAAAGTGTCTATAGTACAACCTTCAATATGATGCAAAATATTCTGTCGTACGCACCGAAAGATTCCAAGTGTTTGACGAATCGCCTTGCAATACTGAATAATACGGTTTCGCTAATCTTCAACATTTTGTACCGTTGTTGTGTATATTAATTCCTTTAGGTGACCCTATAAGAAAAATCTAGCGGATTAATGTCCGGCGATCCCGGTGGTCGAGGTTGAGGATCACTTCTTCCTATCCATGTATTAGGATATGCTCTGTTTAACAACTATCATGCTTTCAGAGCAAAATGAGCGGGCGCGCCGTCATGCATGAACCACATATTCTGTTTAATTCTAACGGGTACATCTTCTAACAAAGCAGGTAGTTTTGTCTCTAAAAATTGATGGTATAGTTCCCCATTTAACCTTTGTGAAAGAAAATGTGGGTCTATTAAATAATTGTCAACAATACCCACCCACACATTGACTGAAAATTGATATTGGTGACAACTTTCAATTATGCAATGGGAATTTTCATTGAACCACATATGATTATTGCGAAAATTTATAATGGATTCTCTGGAAAAATTCGGCTCATCAGTAAATAAAATAAACAAAACATTAGCAGTAATATTAGGATTAGCATCAAGCATAGAAGAAAGCTACTGACGATACCACAAACACCGGGGGTAACTGTCTGGTAATACCTTATTAGTGAAGATAGAGGGTTCGGGTTTTCTCGACATGGTGCTACTTTTTCGTGAAACGAAAGATGACCCAAACAAAATTTTCATAGCCCCTTCGGTTTTAAGATACAGTGTGAAACTGGAAATATTGCATTTTTGGCCCCCCCCCCATCATATTTCTGTTGTTGTTTAACTTATCGAAAAGGTGAAAACTGGCTCTGATATAGTTTTTCACGTGGAATCCAGTGGCGTAGTCATGGTTTTTTAAGTGAGCTATCGTTTTTGAGATATAACACAAACTTGTATTTTTTTAAATGGGACACACCGTATATTTTTATTTTATATTATTCACTTTACAATAAGTTTCTCGAGAATATATAATAGTAGGGGAGACCGGGTCTGGTTGTCACACTTTAGACATCATATGTCTATTTTTTAGGATCTTCTTATAATATAAACACTTATGTGTCTTTTGAAAGTACATTTATTAGGCTTCATTCATCACAGTCAAATTACTAACTACTACGCAATTTACCTTGCAAAAAATTATATAAATGTAATATAATTTTGTGACAACCAACACCTTCTTCGGACTGGTTGTCACAGCACATGGGGTAAGTTGTCACATACGTGTTTTAGACTAATTATAAACAAAAAAACATTATCGGTATTCAAAAATATGTATTTAAGAAAAGTAACATATATATTATCGCAAATCGGGGAATATTAATGAGAAATTTCAAGTGATATAAAATATTCTTTTACAAAGTTAAAACAAAATAAAATAATCCTATAAACAAAGTAATACTGCCTTCTTATTACAAATAGCTAAATAAAAAACAAGTTCTTGACATTCTAAAAATGAGAAATTAGTCGGAGTCATCCGAATCACAATTGTGACACAAATATGTCGGAAATCCTGGTGTACAAGCTTCGTGTGCCCATAGCTTGCACTGATGGCATTGAATCCAAACCTCTTTTGGTCTACTTTCAGAATAGGGGTTTAAACATACAATGCAATAGTCTTCTTCTGTTTTTTCCTCTTCATCATCCACACTAACTTTTCTTTTTTTCTTATTTTTTTTTTGTATCGTCAGCTAAAATTGATTTTTTAACAGTATTTGCCTTTTGCTTTCTTTTCTTTAATTCCTGTGCCAGTTTCTTTTGTTCTATAAGTAGTTTTTCTGGCGTATCTGTTAGAATTGCGGACTTGCATCTCCTTTTTTCCGTAGTTGCCCTTTTTCTAGTTGGAGCTCTTGGCAATGGACGAACAGCATATGGAGATATTTGCTGTTGGCTGCTTCCTGGTTGAGGTTGGGGACTACAAGAATCGTCCATATATACTTCGTTTTTATCACTTTGTTTGCTATTTTTGTCGTCATTATTTATTTCGGATAAAGTAGAGTTGGAAGGATCCGGGGTCGGTTGCAATTCTACAGAATCATTTTCTTCTAAAGGGAAATATGCTTGCATCTCTGTTTCTGCAGGCGCTGGTCTATCAGTAATATACGAGGCAAGAAATTCGTGATCACCAAAAATATGCCTATTAAACGGGCATATGCCGCAAGCTCTGAATCCGGCCTGAATATTTACAGGAGTGAACGCAAGTGGAAATGATTTTGCAATGATACCAGGTATATTGTAAATTGTAAGAGGAGAACCTGGGTTGTTGATTATCCACTGGTCTATCTCAACGTTAACATATTTCTTTAACGGACCAAAAACTGCTCGGTCCAACGGCTGCAGCCTGTGTGTGCAGTGTGGAGGGAATGATAACATGTGTATTCCATTGGCTTTGGCATAGTTCAATCCGTCAATAGACAGGTGCGATCCATGGTTGGTTCAACAACTATAAACACGGTTTTTCCTTAGTAGATTTTACATGTGAGTGGAAATGCTTTAAAAACTTAACAAAGATTTCTTCAGTCATCCACCCTGAAGAGTGGCTTGCTCCTTGACATCCAGCTGGCCCATCTCGTATAAAATGCTCTTTAAAATGTACACGAGGAAAAACGAAAAAAGGAGGGACCGAATTTCCTATTCCAGATATTGAAGCTGCGACTGTCACTAAAGACCCACGTTCTGCCGAAGTGATTGCTCCTACTTGTTTGAACCGTCGCCTAGCTATAACCCTGTTCGGCCTTTGAACAGTTGTTACGCCCGTTTCTTCCATATTCCAAATATCATTTGACTGTAGATTATGCCGTGTAATAACAGTTTGTAAGTTATCGAAAAATAAATTAACATTATATTTATTAAAACTGCTTGCACGAGCCATGCTTGTTGCTTCTGGCGTTCTAATTGATAACTTATTATGTCGTTTCATAAACGATGTAAACCATTCGGCACCGGCTTGCCCATTTTCTTCCCATGTTTTTGGCACATCAAGGTTATTATTTTTAGCGAGATTATATGCCAACTTCCGGACTTCTTTTGGACTTAATCCATAATAAATGCTGGAGGCCTCCAAAAGATAGTTTTCCAATTCATGTTCAAGTTCGTCTGAAAATATTTGCCGGTTTTTTCAATATCCGATGGGTATACTTGGCATAGTAACAGTACTGTATACATCATTATCATTAATTTTTTTGCAATATCGAGTTAACGTTCTATAATTGATATCAAAATCTTTGGCTACTTGCCTAACAGATTTTTTTTCTAATTTCACCATTCTAACGGCGCTTAACATCGTAGCGGGATTTGTTTCACCACGATTAGTCTTTTTTGTGAATTTACGTGGCATTGTTTTGAATATCTGTAAAAAAACAAAAGAAGTTACATCGGTGGGTATGGTTGTCACATGTGACAAGCAGCCCCAGATGCAATGTGACAAACAACCCCAAACTGAGCACGCACATGTTCTTACGATTTTAATCTAAAAAATCAAAGTTTAATTTCCAACAGGCGAGGCAATTTAAGATATATGGCCTATTTGTCCATGACAAAGCAAAAGGTAACAAAAAAAAAACGCTTAAAAGACTTACTGGATAAAAATTATGGTTCGATTTTTTTACTATCGCGAGCGGAAAATTTTGATCGTACAATCACTCGCTACAATTAACTGCAGTAAACTGAATTCCAGTATGAATAATGGCGCGTAATAATCGCACCACTGCGGTGTTGCCATGATTTCCGGCTTTTCATAGTTTGTGATTAATTTGATTTGTGACAACCAACCCTTGTGACAACCAGACCCGGTCTCCCCTATATTCTTTTCTATTCGAATCGTCCAGTAATTTCCATTTTTTGGAGGCAGACTCAGTTTTTGGTAGTAGGCTGGGATTGCTTAAACAAAACAAAAGAAAATTGTTGTCATGTTAAATAAATTACTTGTCAAAGACCTCTGGTTCGTTTTGAAGCTAGATTAGATAACCGCAACAATTATTTTAAAGTTTATAATAAAAAATGGCCATAAACCAAACGTTTTCTAATGAAGAAAAATACGACATATTGCTCTGCTTTGCGCAATCTAAAGAAGATGTTAACGAGGCGTCGCACAGAGGGCCAGCGGACCATATTTTATGGAAAAATTATTTTGCTTATAGATGTTATTCAATTGCAAAATCAATACAAAATATGAAAAAATGAACAATCATTAGCCCATAGGAAATGGTTTATACAGGGTGTTACAATATTAATACACATAAAAAATAATATTTTCGCTGATTCAGGTCAAAATCATACCTTAACTAATTTCCAAAAAATGTATGAGCCTTAGAAGCACTAAATATGTGAAAATATTTGTCATACAGGGTGTCTTAAAAGTCAGAAATAATCAGCTTTTTATAAAGGCAACTGCATAAAAGTATGTTAACAGCTGTACCCTCATTTTATTTGTAATTATTTTGAAAATACAGTATTTAATTAACTTAAAAATAATTATCAAATAAGTAACAAGTGAAAACTATTATACACCCTACATGATTTTTCTACTAAGATACCAAGAACTTGTACCCGGCTAAATAATTTTGATTACTGAAAACAAGCTACAACTAAAATAATACATATTCAATTTTCTATTATGGTATCAAAAACAATTTGAAACTTTGAAAATGAGACAAATCCTTAGATATGTAGGTATGTAGGTAATTAACGCAATTGATAATTTTTATATTTAAACAATAAGATAAATAATTAATAACAATGACAATATTTGTAAACAATCTTAAAGTATATATTATATATGTATTATATAAAATAGATAATAATCGATTTAATATTTATAAAATATAATATTATTGTAGTGAAGCTGTGAAAAACGATTCCAATTTTCATATTACACTAGTCTGAATCTTCATCGCTACTTGTAATCTCAGTTGTTTCATAAGACTTGAACATGTTTAGCGCTTCTGGGCTAAACATTTTCTTTTGTGGTGGACTGTGCTTTCTTAGAGATGTTATTCTGGGATCAGAGGTGATAAGCATATAATTGAAAACGTCTAAATTTGTCATTACTCTACTGCATTTTCTAGAGTTTCGTTCTCTTGCTCTTCTGTATTCTTTGTGTCTCGTTTCCTGTGCCTCTTCTGATAAATGTCCGATAGGTACAGGAATTGCGTTGATTATTTCAGAGCTGTGAATCAATAATTTATGTATTGATGCGGGCATTCTATACCATGGATACAAATTTACAAATAACCGTGCTGTGTCAATACAATACTGCTGAAATTCTTCCACTCTTATAGAGAATCCGCTGGCAACTATTTGCAGTATGACATAAAAGCGATATATGAGTTTTTCATCAACTTTGGTGATTTCAGCTGACACCTTGTAATTCTGGAAGAATGTTCTGGCTGTATTGCCGTCATTTGTATTACCTGCCCCCTGCTTTGTTTGGTCCACCAGAAGCCCTAATCGAGAACGAAAATCTGTTTGGATCCTACTCTTTTCTTCATGAATGACATTTTTATCTTCGCCACGTGCTTGCCATTTTTCTATTTTTATTCTATAACCAATTTTTAGTATACACTCTAAGCATCTTATCCATGCATGGAGAGATGTTATTCCAAACGAAAGGTAATTGTCATTTATAGCTCTTTCCAAAACTTTGCCAATGTCATTCATATCGATTGGAGAAGCACCGCAGAGATAACATTTTTGAGATGAGGTGTCAGTAATCGAATTTATCATTTTGTTATCAACCATTGGCCAAAAGAATTTATGTCTTACTGTTATAACTGAGTTATTTTATAATTTGTGTATTGTTGGGATAAATTGGCTATTTCTTCGTCCAAGTCTTTTTTCAGTTTTTTTGAAATTGCTATTGTTTCTTTTAAGAACTGCATCTTTAAAGGCCGACAATAAACAGTCGATGATGGGCGGGGATTATGCCATATAATAATTTTTTGGTTTTTACTGCTTCCAGCGTACAACTGTAAAGGCACCACACATGTAAGTAGTAAGTTACTGTCATTGTAAGTTCCATCAATAAATGCTTGCTTATACTCTTTTTGTCCACTGCTTCCATCACTTCCTAACTTCCAAAGTAGATGAAAAGTGGGATTGTCAAAAGCTTGCTCCTCTAATTCTAAAGTTGACATAAGCCTTATAGTTGTGTGGTTCAAAAGAGATTGTAAAGGTACAACCACACAATGCTCTTGTGCACTTATATTTTCCGGATAACATAATTGTTTGGCCTCTCTTACCTTATTATAACTGGGATACATATCAAAATGATTTTCTTTGGCATTACTTCTTAAATATTGATATGAACGTTTGGTCAATTTCGTATCGACAAATAAGGCCAAAGCTTTATCAGGACTTAATGAAGATGGTTTATTTTTCAATGTGTTTTTATCAATATTTGCTAAATTCTGATTATCCGGTAATAACTTAGCAACTTCATATTTTCCGTCAGCTTTTAAGTTAAGTTTAGTAGCGAATACCAATTCGTTTGTTTCAGTTTTTCTTAACTGCTCAGTTCTTTTAAATTTGCCGGAGTACGAGAGATTTTGAAAATCTGACTTAGGCCTCCCAGGTGTTTTTATAGCCACACATTCGAATTTAATGGTTTTATTGAGCCATGCTTCATTAGTAACTAAAAAACGGTTTTTAGTTCTGTTCGAAGCCTGCCACCTTCTTCTAAATTCAAGTGAATAAACTCGGGAGTATTCTTTGACCTTCATATCATTTTTTGTGTACATTTTGTGCATAAAACCGATCTTAAAAAAGTGTTGAGTTTTGATCTTTCTATGCCGTTTTCAAATAGTTGCCTGATTTGAACTGGGTGGGACATCAAATCTAAAATATTTTTAAATTCATTAGAAGTTATGCTTAAGGCCTTTTTATGTTATACACATCTTATTTATAATGACATCTCTAAGTGCTTCATGCATTTTAATGTAACGCTCATTATTTTTACACCATTAGGTACCAAATAATACATATTATCGAACCTTTAGATTAAAAACCTATCATAATAATTATTAAAGTGCAGGTTAATCGACTTAAGCTGCTAAATCTTTATTTTTTTGATAGCAGTTTTTATTATAGGGACTCTATGCATCCAACAGAATAATATGCTCTACCACAATGGGTGGCAGTTTGGGGCAGATTTTTTTTGCGCGACATAAAAGTATAAACAACACCCAAGCGAATTACATGTATAAGAAAAATACGATATTCCTACCTTTTTTTTTAATCGTTCATAAATTGGAGAGTTTATTTTTGAAATATATATATATTAACAAAAATGACCCTTATACAAATATGGGAAACTATTATTAAAATGTTAAAGAGCAGAAAAACAGTAAAAACTTACCCCCATCATCTGCATTCATCATAAAAAAATTATTTGTAAGACATACGTTTTAAAAAAAATTACACAGGTAATACTCTTCTGCTGCGATATTAATAGCATTTTACAAAACCTACCACCAAGTGTAGTGTTCAACATGTTATGACAATTCCATTATTCATTTGTTTTTGTTTTGTGAGGCTCCAAAGCCTACTTGTTGTAAATTGATAACAAGATTTGAGAAATAATATATATTTTTTGGAGATATTCAATGTTTTCAGTGATTCTGGCCCTCTGTGCGTCGGAACTATATTTATTAAGGTATGCTTAGCATCCGTCGTATTTTATAATAAATACAATTTTATGAAGCTGTTGGCGTTTTAAACATAGGTATCCAGAATGAAGACAACCCTGTGATATACCTGAAACCTAGTTGATTTCGGATCTTTCAATAAGCCGCGAAGCAAAACCGATAACAAGGAAAACGAGGAAGATGTAGTTAATGTTCTGGCGTCCATTGGTGTAGATCCTCAACATTCTTGCAGAAAAATCCAGAATGTTGGGGTTCTAAAAAGCCGGGTACAAAAAATTTTAAGGAAACAAGGTTATAAAGCATTTAAATTCAGATTGGTGCAACACTTACATCCGGGCGATGCGCAGCGTCGTATGATTTTCTGTAACTGGTATCCAGGGGCGTACGGTGAAATTTTAAGAAAGGGGAGCAGTTTTTAGAAACTTACCTATTTGTAATGTAATTCGATTCTTCGATCATTTTTTGCAAATTCGTCAATGGCGTTATCATAAAAACGTCGATGCTCCTGCCTCGTTGAATTTCTCACGAATTTTTTTATACATTTAAGTGTTGAAAAATTGCTTTCTACTGATGAACTTGTGTTGGCCTCTTCTAGCTCCTTGTCTTTTAAAAATTGCATTAGTTCCTTAGCGTTATTTTTTGCGCTAATGTCATCAGGTTCGTAAATCACTTTTAGTTCAGATCGCAGTAACACTCGGTCGAAGAACTGGCCATAATGAAGAAGAAGAGATTTAAACGCATCTTCTGGAAAAGTTTTTCCTTTAAATGCATCAAAATTGCAGAGCTCGAGGAATTTAAAATCATTTAAACCGTTAAACCAATACTTTATTTGTTGCTGAATTTGATCGATTATTTCATAAAAGGGGCATCTGTATGATGTTTAAATATCTCCCACCTTGTCTGTTCGAAGACGCTTGGCTTGTGGTTCTACATTTAACGTCATCGTTTTCACCCAAAATAGGTCAAAGTCATCTCTTTTGTGGCTTAACATGGACTTAAAATCATCCACTTTTTTTAGGCAAAAAGCAATACCATTTGTTTTAGTTTGTAATATATTAAAAGCATTGTCCGAGAATGGAAATATTTCTGAAAATATGTTCAATAAATAATTAAAATGAAAATCTAGTTTCAAACAGTCCAAAAATAGCCTCGAATTATTTATTGCTTCTGAGTCCCACGTTTCATTATTTTCTATTATATTCTCAAATAGTTCAATCAGTGATTCACGATTTTCAGATACTGTTAATACAAGTCTTCCATTATAGTTCCACCTAGTAGGACCTATTTTGGGCAATCGTTTGTGGACAATGGAGTCCAAAGCTTGTGTACGTTTTGTTGACTTTCAAAAAAAAGCAGCCATGCCACTTAAAGTAACGAAAAATACTTTACACTCTTTAATGTGACTGATTGACTGGGATAAAACTAAATTTAATTTATGAGCAAAACAATGGACAAACACAGCACTTGGGAAAGTTTCTCGAACTTTAGCTTGCAGGCCCCCTAATTGTCCTGCCATCACCTCAGCTCCATCATAGCTTTGAGCAACTAATTTTTTCTCTCCATTAATTTCTTTAGTAACGTTATAAACTACGGTATATAATGCATCTGCTGTACGATTTTCGGACACATTCTTAAAACCTAAAAAACGCTAGAGTGCTCTAAATGATTTTTTAAGCAATCATCATATTTAGCCATTAAACTAAGTAAATCTTGAAAATTTCCTCTATTTGAAGAAACCCTTGTTTCGTCATGACCTTTAAATCCCAATTCGTGCTGTCCGAGAAAACAAACAATATCGATAAGTCTTCTTAATATTTGCCTATTCTTATCGACTAGTTCATTGTGTTGCGGTGACTAATTTCCCACTGTTTATTAAGGTCGTGTTCAAATCTGGTTTTGCAGAAGACTTTTTCTTTTATGACAGCCTGTAAATGTGCTTTGGACATAATGTGTCTTTTTACTACTTTATGCAAATTGTTTAAATCGGAAAAACCAGTTTTATTCCAGAGACCTTTTTCATTTTCAAAAAGTAAACATGGCCAACAAAATAATTTACTTATATTTTCATACCCTGTTAGCCGTTTAAATTGTTCGTATTGTTTTTCCGGATAAAAATGTCTAATACAGTTTTTTATTTTTGTGGTTAAATTTTTCATAGGTTTTGCCCTTCTTTTGGAAATTATTTGAAGCTTATCAGCGAAGTTTAATGTTGAAAATCCCTTTATTATTAAGACACACACCACACATTGACACACACTCTTCTTACTAAATTCTCCAACATTTTCAACTTCATTACCGACAGCCGGATAGCCGTTCAAACAAAGAACCTACTCCAACGATAGCTTCCGCCAACACTTAAAGCACGCGACCGAAATGCAAAAATTGCAAACAGCCGGTGGAAAGTTCAACAACCTCTGGCTCGACTCACAGGAAATCAAGCATACAGGATTTGGCTGCAGAGAAGCTAGCGGCTCGCATAGGTTCTATTCGATATTCTATTGTGGCTGGATCGGAGTCAAGGCCGCATTTATTATGGGCTTGATAATTAAGATAATACTTTAGCATTTTTAATATAAACGAAATTAATGGTTTCCTATTTCAAAAATTACATTTTAGAAGATGTTTTGTAATTTTTTTTTGGGGAAGCACTGCTTCCCTTGCTTCCATGGACTGCACGCCCCTGCTGGTATCTGGAAAAACGCGATAATGACCCTGACTTTTATAGAAGTAATATGGTCCGATGTGGCATAAATAAGTAGCGCCGGAGTATTAAATACGCATAATTCTAGATACTGGTCGCAAGAAAACTAGCATCGAATATTTCCTGGCGAACGACAGGGTAGGTTTGGCTTTAATATATCTTGTTTCATATTGGGTTCAAAAATAATATATCCTATATACCAGGGGAGCTTAGATACAGATCGGTATTTCTAAATACTGGAACTTATTCTACCGGAATTACTCGATAATCTGCCTCTGGCCTATTTACCCGACTTATATTTTCAGCAGGACGAAGCACCTGCTCATAATTCCTGTAGAATAAGGCAGTATTTAAAAAATAAGTCTCTTGGAAAATGTAAGATGGCCGGCGAGATCACCAGATCTCTCGGTTTTGGATAACTTTCTGTAGGGTACTTTAGAAAACAAAATACATAGGACAAGACATGACACTTTAGCCGATTTAATAAACGCCACAGGAAGGGAATTCAATGAAAAGACAACGACCGGTTAGTATTTTCAAAGCCTTAAGAAGAATAGGTAAATTATGTAGGCTTTGTGTAAGGCAAAATGGTCATCATTTCGAGCAATATCTATAGGGTATAGATTTAGTTTTCTCTTTATTTTAGTGATCTTTAGTGGTAGGATTAGTTTTTGTTGTTGTTGTTGTTAGTTGCTGTTTAAAGGTATTAGAGGTAGAATTATTAACACGTTCATTTTATTCAATTAATAATACTTTTCAAGATTAATGGATTCACGGGTTTAGCAGCGAAAAACAGGTTAATAATAATTCTTTTTATTATAAAACCGAGTGTTCGGTCCGATTTTGAACCTTTTTCAAGGCAACCGGCTAAAATTATAAATTTTTAAAAAATTCTTGTTACTGTTAATAAAATATACCTGAAAAATTCATTTGTTTTGTAAGCAATCCTAGCCTACTACCTACTACCAAAAACTGAATCTATCTCTAGAAAAATGCAAATTATTGGGTGATTCGAATAGAAAAGTATATACTATTATATATTTTCGAGAAGCTTATTGTGAACTGAATAATATAAAATAAAAATATACGGGGTGTCCCATTTAAAAAATTATAAGTTTATATCATATTTCAAAATCGACAGCTCACATAAAAAATTCGGTGGATTCTACGTGAAAAACTGTATCAGAGCCAGTGTTTACATTTTCGATAAGTTAAATATGAACCGAAATACGAGGGAGCCCAAAAATGCAACATTTTCAATTTCACACTGTATCTTAAAAAGGGGGCTATGACAATTTTGTTTGGGTCATCTTGCGTTTCACAAAAAGGTAGCACCATGTCGCGTAAACCGCAACCCTCTATCTTCACTAATAAGAGAGATACCCTATAAAAACAACGAAAAAGGGACACCCTGTACACGTTAAATATAATAAGGATGCAGAGGAACCATTATTTATTTGACGAGTAATCTTCCTCATACTAGTTGTAGAGTATTCTTCAACAATAACAAGGACTTCTTCAATCTGTACAGTTCTAGCAGTTCTATGTCTTCCCATGATATTTCTGATTTGCCAAAAGCATAATTTCTTGTCACCGAATATCAATTTGCGTGAATGGCTTTTGAAACATCTTTTCCTATTGTAAAGTTAAAAAATAAACGGCAGAAACACTGGCTTACCAAAGCAATAAGAGTGTCTGGTAAGAACATGCGAGCCCTTCACTATATTAGAAAATTCTTTTTCGACAATTTGTTCTTCATGTCTTTTATTCTAAATATAGAGCAATTTACAGAAGGGTGGTGAAGTTTGCTAAAAAAATCTACTACAGTGACAGAGTAAAAAAGTCGTCAAATATTTCTGAAGAAACTTGGTCTGTTATTAATGATTTGAGGCAGAATGGTGTCAGTAAACAGACTTTTGCAACACGGCCACCTGATGAGTTTAACAAATTCTACTGTTCTGTGGGTCATAATCTTTCGGTTAAGATAAAGACAAAAAATGACCCATTACAATATTTAACCAATAAATATGTCCCCGAAACATTCTTTCTGTACCCCACTAATGTCTTCGAGGTAAGGTCTGTGATTCACAATATCAAAAACAAGAATGTTTGAGGGTGGGATGACATGTCAGTCAGGGTATTTTCTGAGTTGAATCACTCTGCATTATTGTCATTGGCTGACGCAATTAATCATTCTTTTGCGAATGGTCAATTTCCAGAACTTCTAAAAAAGGCTATAATTATACCCTTGCATAAAGGTGGCAAAGATCTGTCCCCATCTAATTTCAGACCTATATCCCTCTTGCCGACCTTGTCTAAAATCATTGAACAATTAGTGAAGAACAGACATGTCTTTTTTAACTAAATTTAATGTTCTAAGTATAAGCCAGTTTGGATTTCAGAGCGAGAAGGGAACAAATGATGCCATTTTTACCTTTCTGGGCCGCTTTTATGTTAGTCTAAATGAGGGAGATCCTACTGCGGTGGTGTTTTGTGACTTGACTAAAGCATTTGATTGTGTCAGACACGAAATACTGTTAAGGAAACTGGAAGTTTATGGTTTCAGGGATGTGTCCCTGAATTGGTTTAAGTTCTACCTCTCATAGAGGTCGCAAAGCGTTTATATAAATGGATCATTGTCTGATAATGTCACAGTGAACTGTGGTGTTCCACAAGGATCTGTCCTGGGACCACTTTTATTTTTAATTTATAATAATGATTTGGCTGCACTTGATATTGGCGAGTTCACTCTTTTTGCCGATGACACTTCAATTTTGTGGCACACGTCTGGTTCAGATGGGCTAGATGGAGTGGTATCTGAAGACTTGAAGAGGGTCAAAATTTGGTTTGACAGTAATTTATTGACTTTCAATGTAGCCAAAAAAAACGTTATAACCTTTAGATGCACTATTGACAAGATAGATTTAGACTCAATATGTATCAACAACACAGATAATGTAAAGTTCTTGGGGCTTAATATAGATAAGTCACTTAATTTTAATATTCATGTTAAAGCACTTTTAAAAAAACTTCTAGCTGTTATGCATTAAGAACGATAACTAATGAACTAGAACCTTATGCTATAAGAATGGCATACTATGCTCTTGTTGAATCTCATTTGAGGTTTGGAATTTGCTTCTGGGGTGGTTGCAGTGCATACTTGTTTAACTCTTTGTTTATGTTGCAAAAAAGAGCTTTACGATTTATGTATGGCATACGAAGAGGTGACTCTTGTAAGCCTTATTTTATAAATACGAAAATAATGACCCTTCCAAGTTTGTATATTCCTGAGTGTGTTCATCTAGTTTTTAAGAAGTATAAGCATTTAGCTACTGAGGGAGCATATTGCACTAAACAGGCTCAAAATATTCCTTTGCCAATCCCAACAACTACTAAAATAAAAAATAGTTTTATATACAATGGGAAAAAGTTGTTCAATCATCTCAAAATTCAAAAATGAAACAAAAAATTTCTATCTCAACGGTCATATTATTGTGTCAAAGAATATTTTGAGGATCGGTTTTAATTTGTTTGTCTTTATTTGTGACTGAGGCTGTATCTCCCTTTTATGGTCTGAATGTGTTGCCTTTTGATTGTATAACAGTAATTGGTGTGTATGTATATATTATTAATTTTTATAATATAATAATTTTTTATTATTTTTTTTGTGTTTTTTATTCTCAATTAGACAATAAGTAGTTTTAATTTGATTTTTCTATACAGTATTTCTACAGCAAGCCATTTTATTAAACTATTATTCGCTTATTAAACTTTTCGGGACTCGCTTACTGACCGGCAAAGGGTAACAGTTTCTTATTTATTTTGACAAAATGACATCTTCATGACATTTTATGTCACAATTAGCAAAGCCAACTTTGTTTGAAAACGATGCATATGCAGAGAAATGTTTGTTATTTTTTTTACGCGAAAACCGTACGTCGGACGCAAGAAAATCAAGAAATCAAATTTTTGTTACGATTTTTCTTTAGGAATATTTAGTTCAAATCCCTCACGAACGCCACTGGAGGAAATAAAAAAAAAATGTGCATCAGAAAATGCCTCTTAATGCAGTCGTGTACTAAAATCCAATAAAATATCTAAAGTGTTATGTTAGATATTATAAAAAAAGATAATCTTTTGAGAACTTTACATTTAGGACATATGTCCTTACGAATTTTTTTTCATAAAATTACCCTAGATTCGCGTCCTTAAATATTTTCCATTCTAAAGTCAACATGTTCTGAAATCTAGTGAATATTATTGTATTAATAATTAGATGTCTCTAGATGACTTCAATACCAAGCTGCTCACGCCAGACCTGTCAAAGAAACAGTTGGAAGAGCTCCATATGCAGGCCTTAACCTTATACAAGGAGTATCTCAAAGAAGATTCGTTCAACTTCATTGGTTGCTCTCAACAAATTTGTTCGGAATTCAGTGGATTAATTAGTGATATATACAGTGTTGCCAAGTTGCGAACATCCAAGCCCCTATACCAAGCCTATGACTTTGCATTTAACAGTTTAGAAAGTTGTTGGTTGCCACAGTTTTTCCATAGTAGTGAGGTAAAGTCTTTAAGGTTTTACATACACTGATAGACTCGTAAAATGACTTAAGCATAATGTTTGGGAAAGTATACCTTTAACTTATCTACAGATCTTAATAATTCTTGGGGTTTTTCAAAGCCACAAGCTTATAAATATAAAAAATGTAATGTGGCAAATAAAGCTTTTTATTTAAAAAACTGAAATGTTGGCAAGATTTCCCTTTTTATCAGCATTTGATCGAAGGGATATAATTTAGAGAAACCACATGATAGTTTAAAATTTACAAACAAATCACAACAACACTTTCAAACCAATATATTTCAGAGGCTGCAAGGAAATGAAAAGTTCGAAGACCTCCTATATAGAGAAATATTAAGGCTTTGAAAAAATCCAAGTCATTAAAATTTTTCGGATCAATTTAGAAGATGTGTTTTTCAATCATAAGTTATATTTTCCTTCTGTCATTTCACATGTTCGTCAGTGTATTATGTAGACAGGGTCTCAGTAAAGTTGACCCAAGCCCCTAAAATATGATATTTGTAAATTTATTTCAGGGCAAATTAAAATTTTATTTGAAATATAATATTTTTGGTTTCTTTAAATGTTTATGGAAACATAACAAGACCGACGTGGGTATTTCTAGAGATTTCGAAATTGTCTTCTTTGTAAAATGATTTATCTGCTTCAGTAAAATCCAGGTAGGCATTGTAAAACAAATGATAACATTTGACGTTGCTAAGAAGCCGATTTTGACATTTAATTAACTTTCGTACGGTGGTATTGTTGTTAACAACTAAAAATGGCTTGTGGTAAAGCTGGTTCTGACGAAATAAGAAAATTATCATTCACTTGTATTTAAAAGGCCAAAACGACTGGATCTGTGGCTCAAAGAATTCATCTGCATTATTCCAATACCAACTTAAGAGCTTTAAAAAGAATTATCAACCAAAACCGGCGTGCTAATTATAACGAATTGAAAATATAATGAAAACAGGAAAAAAATTTTCAAGAGCAACAACTGCTAAAAAACTGGGATTTAAAACTTACACAGTAAGTTTAAATAATTTTTGTTTTTGTTCGTTTTTACTTCAGTATTTTATAGGCAAAAGAGAGGCATTTATTGACAAAGATTCAGAAAAAAATAGACTAGCGTGGGCAAGGGAACACAAATTATAGTCTCTGAACCAATGGAACTCCATTATTTGAAGTGGGAAACTTACACTTAGTGGAAGGTAATATGGATGCTGATAAGTACATCACTATGCTTTAAAATAACTTAAAACCCCAAATTGAACAAATGCGTTTAAATTGGATGTTAGTAAACAATGTTTCACTTTTAAAATGGACGTCCAGTAGCCCAGATCTGTCGCGAATTGAAACTTTGTGGCATATCATGAAGGCGATGTAATGCAGTGGTAATTTGCTGTTATTTGGTTTTGTTGATTTTTTATAATCTATAATTTTTTTGAATTTGTAAGATAGTTTTTTCTAGTATTTTAGGCTCATATTGAATAAACATATTATATGTTATCAACAACATAGTATCGTTTTTAATACGTATAGCAAATTTGTTTAAAAACCATAGTTTTGATAGTTGAGCCAACTTCACTGAGATAGGGCTCATATATAGGTAATATTATGCTACCAGAGCTTTTATGACATCTATATTGCTATATTCGGTAAAATCTGTCTATGTTGGGAGAGTGCAGTCTATCATATAAAGGGAGCAGTCGCTGACGAGTTCTCTGTTACTTCAGGTGTATTACAGGGAAGAAATCATTTGGGACCGCTTTATTTAATATTTGTATTAATGATCTTGATGTTTAACTATTGCCCTTGTAGATAACTATAAGATTTTAAAATAATTAATTTAATTTCAAATTGCCTTTTGCTACAAGTGTTTCTTTTTAGCGCAGAACTAACAATCTAGACCTGCATGATGCAAAATGTCAAAATATGACATTCTGTCGAATAAATGTTAAAATTACTTTCCCCGATCATATTAATGGTTACTCTTTATGCTTGATAAGGTCAGGGATTTGGGAATTATCATAGAAACTTAACTTACAACTTCACATTGAATATATCATTGATACATTTTTAAAAACGCTTGGTTTTCTGCTGAGAGTAGGTAGAAATTTTAAATATTTTCGCCTTTAAATTAATGTTTCAGTCTTTAGTCAGATCTGTATTAGAACAATCCTCTTCTGTTTGATATTTTTCTATAAAATCATAACTGCAATGATTAGCTGTCCTGCTTTGTTTCCCCAGATTAATTTTCTGGTTTATTTCTGGTAGAAACATTTTGCACAATCTTTTCACCAATCCAACTATGGAATGCACTCTCCTGTTACAGGACTTCACTCTTGGGGTAATAAAACCAACTTGAATTTGTTTATTTCACTAAATTACTGAGATGTTAAGATAGTAAATGATAAAATATAAATATATAATTTTTTAGATGAAAAAAATATATACAATATTAATATAGGTTGGGTTAGATTAAGTGATTCATCTTTATGCTTTTGTATTAGTAAATGATTGCCTGTTAATAATCCAAATGATGATTTTTTTCTTTTCAGTTCTATCACTGCATTTGTGGTTCGAAAGTTACATCTTCGTATAGCAAAGCTTCCATAAAGTAAGTAGTATGTATTTTTTCTTTTAGGTCACATAAAGTCTAATGAAACTAACCTCACTTTTGTTTTGTTTGCTTACTAACTAAGAGCACCACTACTTACTGGCTTTGGATCACCAACAAAGTTAAGGTGAGCATATTTTATACAGTGACTAGTTTTGTTGTATTTATTTTTTAATTAATAGTAGAGCAACAATTTTTATAATCATATTCTTAAAACTGCCGAAAACATCCTGACACTCAGTGGAACAAGTCAAGAATTATATAGATGAGACTGCTGGAATAAAATCAAAATGTGAAAAGATGAAAACGAGAAAGGATATATATAAAAGTTCTTTTAAGCTTTATGTTCTATTTGAAACCAGGAACACAGTTATGGATGTACAGATATGGGGAAGAGGCGTTACCATTAACCATTTTCTCCACCTCAGAAGGCCCTCTTACATCAGGGAGAATCGAGCAGATACCAAGATATAAATGTTCTACATCAAAACATTCAATGCCTGAGAAATAAAACATTGGACATTGAATTATTTCTTAATACCCTAAATGAAGTACCACACTTGTTATGTCTAACTGAGCATTGGTTGGCAAGCGATGAAATTGGCTTTGTGAAAGTGCAGTGTTACGAGATGGTTTCATGCTTCTCGAGAGAAAATATGATCCATGAAGGATCTTGCATTCTGGTGAGAGATGATATGCAGGACTTCCAGGATGATAAAGTAAAGTTTTTAGATGTTTTAGGGAGCTTCAATCTGTTTCATACAATTATGGAACCAACTAGGGCAACAAAATCCATCCAATATCTACTAGACAATATTTTTGTAAATTTTAGGGAATTCTAAGATAACTCTGTCAAAATATTGGGACTGTCTGATCATTTTGCTCAGTTTATTAAGGTAACACGTGGGTAAAGGATGAGAGAGTTTTTGTAAAAAATAGAATATTTTCTAAGAGCAAAATTCAACAATTTACTTCAGTTCTACAGACCTGCACATGGTGTGAGGTGCTGGGGGACAATGATGCCAACAATGCCTATATTAAATTCAATACATATATGAATGTGTGAACAAGAAATAAACATGACTTATAGGTGGATAGGGCTAATTTCTCATATATACAAAGAAATGTAACATACAGTATTGTAAAAATATTTCATTTCTATTTGATTACAAGTAATTCTGATTATGCGTCCAATGTACCATTTAGTGATATAATCCACTGCAGAGTACAAACCAATTTGCAGTGTATCATCTTTACGTTGTGGGGTATATTTACTTTAAAAATCGTTTTCACTCAAACTTTCATCAGAAATGGGATCTTCTGTATAACTATTATCATCACTAGATGGGGGATTATCTACTTCCATCTGAATCGGATCATCCTCGGATTCTGAAGAGGATACTTCAGTAAGTCGCTTTTTTTATTTCTAGATACTTGATTTGGCTTTAGTATCCGATTTGATAGGTTTACTTTTAGGGGATTTTTTACTGTTCGCCTCTCCTCTTCTGTTTGTAAACGTTTAAGAACTTCTTTACTCGTCAGTACTTCCCCATGAGTTTCTTTTTTTATTCTTATTTGCTTTTCTTTTACTTTATTGTCTTGTGGTGCAAACTCCCTCCGCATTTTCTTCAAAAATACGTTCATAACAGACCTTCGACCATCAGAGGTTGTTGGTTCGTCAATGTTTGGAATTGTACTGGGTTGTATTTTTTGTTTGCTTGCATTCAGCTTGTTGTAGGGGTATTACATTTTCCTTTTGTTCGGATGCTGTTATTTTTTGTTGTTCCGGTCCCAAAATTTCTTGCTGTTCTGATTCTTTACCTTGCTGTTCTGGTCTTACATTTTCCTGTACTTCTTGTGATCTAATTCCTCCCTGATCTGATTCTGTCTCTTGCCGTTCTGCTTCTGCCTCTTCCCGTTCTGCTTCTGCCTCTTGCGGTTCTGCTTCTTGCGAGTTTGGTTCTCCATTCTGCCAGTGTTCGGCCTCGCTTTCTTCCTTATTAGCTTTAAAATGAGCTAGTTTGTTTTGATCATATTCATTTTCAGGAAGTTTTGAAAAATCTACTGGAAAACAACCAGTTTCACGAAAACCAGAAATTATATTTCTTTCCGGCAAATAAGTTTTCCAAGCCTCCGCTGAAAGTTCAACAAAAACTCGCCTGTTAAGCATATTAAAACTAACTAGCAAATTGCGGCGACCATAGGTAACAAGAATTTTTTCCCATCCAGTTTTGAAAGGCTCGAATACACATTTGTCTAGGGGTTGCATAAGATGTGTTAAATGGCTCGGAAGCTTTATTAGAATTAAATTTGCACTGACTGCTGCATTTACTACTCTTAAACTGATATGACTTGTATGTCCGTCCATTATCAGTACTGCCTTTTTCTGAAGGTTTTTCTTTGACGTACATTGTTAACAAAAAGAATTACCGTATTCGTCAGCCAAGAAAAAAATACTGGTTCTTCCATGTAACCATTTTCCTGGATATTCCAATTCGGGATTGGTCCATCTAGCTTGTACAGCACCCTTCGCTTTGAATATGATGAGAGGGGGTAATACTGAGCCAGATGCTGATGCGCAACGATGTACCGAAATATTTTCCCGACCGGTATCTCCATCTCTTCGGTAGAAAGCTTTCTGCCCCTTCAGACCAAGTGCCTTGACTCTGCTTGGATCAGTGCAGAAATCACTTTCATCACAATTGAAAATCAGTTCAGCACAATTGGCAAGCTGTTCCCTTTCAATTATTTTGCTCAATTTTTTATAAAAATAAAAAACCACAAAAGGATCCGCAGCTTCGGCACGTTTTTGCTGCATTTGTTCAGGTCTCTTTAAATTCAGGCTTCTTCTTCTCATAAACCCGAGGTACCCGTCTTCCCCGGGTCTATTATTTTTGAATGGAGTGCTAATATGGTTTGTATCCACATATTCTGGAGTGCTATATATATATCTTTCTTATATATATCATAGGTCACTTTATAATATAGCTCTTGAACTTGTTCGGCAGTATAACTGCAGGGTGTTTTTTTGCGCTGATAGTTACGTGGCATTTTCAAAAGGTGTATTTCTAGGTCATTAATAATAATCTGAAACAAGGAAAAAAATGTCAACACTTACCCCAAACTCAGAACAAAGTGTCTAAATTTACCCCAAAACTTTTGAGAGAGGGGGTAAATGTAGATAGCCTGACTGATCTGGAAGGGTTAAATGTTCTAATGTTTACAAAATTTCCACACATAAACCATTAAAAAACGCACATAATAACATACAAAAAAAACACAGTATTCGAATAAACATTTTATTAAAAAACGGAAGCTAAAGTTATGTCTGAAAAGCATTATCGATTGGAATAAGTCAAAAACTACTGTTCCGAATATCGACAAATTATATATTTTTGAAAAGGGGAGAATCAAAAAATGTCAAAAAATACAGGGTGTCCCATTTAAAATAACAAAGTTGATGGTTATCTAGTGTTTTTCCGATCGTCTTTTGTTTTTCAAATTGCCGCCATGAAAATCTTTACGAAATTCCCTATAACTTTCGTAGGAACTATTCGGGTCGCAATAAAAAAATAACCCTGTACACGTAATTAGATTAAATAGTCTAGGTATTTTTAAGGTGTTTGCGATAAGCGTTTCCCGAATAGTCTGGCTTAATCAATATAATAATCTATCTAACGCAAAAACCGCTTTAATATGAAATAGATATTCGATTTTAAAAACAGCAAAATTATAATTATTCTTAACAATTAATAAGTGGTTTAGAATATCTATATCTATATTGTTTTTTAAATAATGTATTTCTATTCCCATTAAATTATTTTTTAACTCTGGACATCTAGTTATTATTAATGTCGTCAATAAACCATTTCAGAAGTAAGAAATATTACGAGCAAACAAACTACAGTGCAGTCTCAAAAATCAGCAGCAGTATTGGCAAAATCAGGGGAGTTTTGAAAACCGCTACACCCGTTGAAGGTTCCTTGGATCCCTTAGAGAGCGATTTTACGGAAAACGCCATACTCACGGAAAACCTTATCAGGGACCTAAACAGTTGGAAGGTTTCGATCCCAACCTACCAGGTAATTACATGTTTTTATTTTGTTTTGTTTTTGTGTATTGTTCTCTATGTAATTTTTTCATGTTATTGGTAAATTGAGGGTCCTTAAAAGTTATTAAAAAAATTCGATACTATAAGAAAGGTCTTCCTTTAATTTTTTAAAAGTACAAGGTACTGCTATTCACTTAAAGCAATGATAATATAAGAAATAGATCTAAGACATAAGAAAGGTTGCGCTTAAATTTCGAAAGTCTCCATAGTCTAACATCCAATGATAGGAGGGTCGCAGGTTGCATTCAATTTGCTTTGGAGCAAAGGCAGTAGCAAAGAGAATGAAGTTTTTGTTAATATGCAACGATCCTTTGTTGAGTTTAGACTGAGTAGCAAAAAAGTGTTATTATTTTGAAATAATATTAATTTGTATACTAAAATTCTGATTTTAAATTCGCTCACAATAAAATGTCTGAAAAAATCAAATTTTATTTTTTACCTCAAGGTGTGAAATAACCATATTTCCAAATAACATAATTTCTCAAAGTATTTAGATTTAAAAGGCAGAACGTACTACAACTATTATTCAAAAAGCAATTTATATGGGATACTTCAAACTTCAAAGGCAACTATATCTAATATTCACTTACTTCCTGAGAAGTAAACTCCATATTTTACAAGTTGTTTTGTTAATAAAAAAAAACGTCTCAAATTTTACGTGAAACGTTTCAAAAGGTTTTAGTTTTTATTTCCACCATATCTAGACCTTCAGTGTCTCCTGATGTTTCAAAAAACTCTCGAGCTATTTTTGTCTCCGTGAACGGTATTGCAAATCGAAAACACGTACCTTCATCTTTTACATTTTCCAAGAGTAAGTTTGTCAGCTCTTCTCTACTACATGCCCCTGCTAGTCCAATAATAAGTGCTATTTTCGCTATAAAAAAACTTTTTATCATCAGCTTCCAGCAGAAAAATACAAATATCGATTTTTTTAACCTTCTTATGATTTTATCCACAGCTTTGGACCGTTTTTTAATACTTAGCGGAGATAATATGAATTTATAGGATTTTCAACATATTTTTTTGTTCTCAAAAAACAGTTATGTATCTATATCTTCCGAGTGCATTAATTTACAATAATTCTATAAAAAGCGAACAAGCGCCTGCAGCAGCAGTTTTATACCGCTCCCATCTCTATTTGGCTTACGGATATTCACCATTGCGTTGTCATAGCAACTGTCGTAAACCAATCTAAGCACGAGAGCCGGCGCACACTGGTCGAATTGCTTAAAAAGCTGGCTATAAATGATATTTCCATTTGCGATATTTTTAATTCAATTTATGACGAAATTATATGTAATACTCCAGTACACTAAGTTGGCCTAGAAAAAACAATTGATATCTCGTTGCTTGGTTACGGAGGCACCCTGTCAAACATTGCTTAAGGTTTCTTGTTTGCGTCATTATTTTCAACACGTTAATATTTTGATAAAGTTCGTATTGTACTGGTGGTTTCAAAATACTCTAGAACTTTTTAATTAGTTATGGATAATAATACTCAAGGTATGTAGTAACTAGTATTTAAAAGAAAAAAGATTTTTGTGCCTTTTCTATAGGGTTGGTAAATTAAAATTAAAAAGATTCACAAGCATAACAAATCATGATTAAAAGTCTCTAATATAATAACATTTTTGTTAGTGATTTCACCACATTTCCGACTTCAAAATTACTCTAAAATGTACATCACGATTCTAGCAAAAGAGATCAAAAAGAAAATCTTGCTCGAGTTTGCTCCATTTTTATTTTTTTTTATTTAAGTTGCAATGTGTAAGTACCTAAAAACCTAATATTTGGCAAGTTTATCTTAAGGTATAGTCGGAAGCATTTTTAACGTGGGGATCCAAAGGTCACAATTTAATTTCAAAACTGTATTTTTGGCAAATTTTGGATGTGAAATATGTCAAATTAATGACAGTTAGTATAAAATTTGCCTTTTGGACCCGCACGTTAAGACTGCTTCCGACTAGACGCGGTATCTGTGCAGGGGGAAACAAAACATGCTTTTCACCAATCAACTCATCATTAGTGTTTGAGTTTGATTTACTCCGAAGCTTGTTTTCTTCTTTTTAGGGCCCTTTTAAATGAAAGCTTTTTCTTTAAAGATACATACTTTAATGTAGTTTTTAATTATAAAGTTTAATTAAAAGTATGTTAATAATTTATTTTTTATTTATGGAGTAAAGGTGTAATGATACACGAATAAATCTTTCATTAGTTTTTTGTTCTTTTAGATCGGAGCTATTTAACTTACAAGCAATTATTTGAAATACTTCAAAGCTTTCCCGACCAAACCAACCATGCAAAATTTCAAAAACTGAAGGTACGAATATCTGAACTCACAGGATATCAAGCTTTTCCCAACGAGTTTATATCGACTTGCAATACTTTTTACTACAAATATATTGTTAGGTGGAATAAATCAACTAGGATTAAAGACAGGTTTTTAGAAAAAAACAAAAAGTGGCTTGAAACTGTGGTGAAATTTAAAAAAAATATAGTAAAAGGACGTAAGACAGTAGCCTTCAGTGAGTGTAGTGAACGGTCCAAAAGAAGGAAAACAGAAGCCCTTCGAGAAATTTCAACGCCCCAGGAGTTAACCTATGCGGCTCAAATGAGCTAGGTAACTTATCTGCATCCAAAATTCTCAAGACTATTAGTAACGAACCTGAGCAAGCTAAAATGTTTGAAAACAAACAGATAAATTCACATTCACAGTTAACTGCTGATGAAGCATTAGCTGTAATTGTAGAAGCCAAATTTATCTAAGCATCAGTACAAATTCATTAAAATGCAAGCTGTACAAAAAAATTGCAATCTATATCCATCGTACGATAAAGTTTTGGAGGCAAAAAGAAAATGTTATCCCAATAATATTGCAGTCAATGAAACTCAAGCTGTTATTCCGGTAGAAGCATTATTGCACCATACTGCTGCACGGCTGATGCTATTACAAAAAGAGGTAATAAGTACCTTGGCTGAATCAGCAGAAAACACTTTTTACAATTAGTTTTAGTTTGTAAATTTAGTTTTAGTTTGTAAATATGGTTTTGATGGTACTTCAGGGCAGTCAGAATATAAGCAAGTGTTTTCAAATAACAGCTCCACTGATGCTTCTGTATTCTTCACTAGTTTAGTCCCTATTAGGTTAATTTTTAAAAATAGCGATAACTCTGAAGTACTTGTTTGGCAAAATTCCAGGCCTTCATCAACGCGTTTCTGTCGACCGATTGACATTCATTTTGCTCGGGAGACTCCTGAATTAACACTTGCAAAAAAACAAAATTTAGATAATCAAATTAAAAATTTAAAACCTTGTTTCTACAGCGAAGGAGCCACCAATTTTAAAATATATTTTCAGATGCATTTTACAATGATTGATGGAAAAGTAGGCAATGTTTTGGCCGAAAATAAATCAACACAAAAGTGTTTTGTGTGTGGGGCCTCATCCAAGGATTTTAATAATATACCTTTAATTTTGAATAAACCGGTATTAAACGATAGCCATCTTCAACTTGGGTTATCCACTTTACATGCCTGGATACGTTTCTTTGAATACCTGTTGCACCTATCATATAAAATATGCATTGAAAAATGGCAAGCAAGATCAGCAGAAGACAAGCAAAGCGTGGCAGATTCAAAGAAACGTATCCAGGATGAGTTACGTAGTCAATTAGGTCTGATTGTTGATAAGCCTAAACCAGGATTCGGTTCGTCAAATGATGGCAACACGGCCAGAAAATTTTTTGAAAATTCCAGCGTTGTTGCCAACATTTGTCGAATCGATATTCGCCTTATCCAAAAATTACATATCATTTTACAGACATTGTCTTGTATTTATGATATAGATAGTGCAAGGTTTGGGTCTTATGCAATTGAAGCTGCAGAACTGTGTGTATCATTATATCCTTGGTACCCGATGCCAACATCTGTACACAGAGTTCTACTACATGGATCTGTCATTATTTCCTCATTTTGTGTTCCGATTGGGTTATTGTCAGAGGAAGCCCAGGAAGCAAGGAACAAGGATATTAAACGCTTCAGGTCAAACTTTGCACGAAAAACTTCTAGGACGCACAATTTAACTGACATTTTAAATAGATTACTTGTCTCCTCTGACCCAATAATATCCAGTTTTCGCAAGATACCACCAAAAAGCAGCAAAACTTTGTCTCCAGAAGTCATTAATTTATTAAAAACACCTGAAATTTCTTTTAAATCAAACATTTCCATTGCCGAATTACACCAACTCAGTTCCGAATCTTCTTCTGATGAAGAGTAAAGTTTTTCCTTTGCAGAAACGCGTTTGATTTTTTGGTCTGATATAAGTTAGATAAGGCTAAAATATTGTACATATAGATCTGTACGTAGATATATATTTTTTAAATTAAGTCTTTATAACCTTTTACAGGGTGGCCCAACGAAAAGGTCGTACCTCTATTTTTGATTTATCTGGTATATTTTGGGAAAAAACGGTCGGACACATCATTTTTTATTGCTTGGAAGACATATTTTCTACTATAGCTGTATAATTGAGCCACCCTGTATAAACAATTAGCCTTTTTAAATAAAATATAACTATCAAATATAATACCAGCTTTAACAAATTTTTTTAGGTAGATTGCTTTCATATGTTGTCATATTTTCAAAAAATTCCGAGATCTCCTTTCCGAGAAAAAAATAAACGGCATTAATCCTTGAACTTCATCCATGTATGTAGCAGTACTTAAATTTGATCACACTATACATTATGTCAAAATGCATTTTTAAGTTGTTATCGTTAAAATAATTCGATATGTAGGTGTAATGGAAGTATTTAGGCACATACACATTATTTTTCTATTCCGTGATAATTGTTACACCCTGTATATAAAAATATATGATCCAAAATTTAAAGATAAAGTATCTTTATTTAAAACACTATATTTTATATATAAAATCATAATTTTTGGGTCTTATTTCTGGTAAATTCTATTATGGCCAGCTTTTTAAGAAATTCGACCAGTGTGCGGCGTGCGGGGGGAGTCTGATGCGGAATTTTTTACTGCTGATTGTGATTCCTGAACGGATCGTTCTTATGAAAAGGTGTTCAGCGCGACACGTTTTTAAGTAATTATTTTTTGAGTATATAAAGCACAAGTTTTGAGAGAAAATAATGGTATAATTGAGTAAATAATGTGAATTCATATAAAACCTACTACATTTTTATAATAAAATTGTAGATTATAAAATGCTTAATATTTTAAGAACATATTTATTTTTAAGTAAATTGAATGGAAAATGTGGGTGACGCGGCGCTTTACCCGCGTCCCCTGGCGAGTCGCCACTGATATCCACATTTTTTTCTAATAGACATTACACACTCGGATGGAAGATCTGCATTATTTTCTAATGTTTTCTAACGAAAACTTAGTTACTTTGTTGCTAAGGTATAGTAAGTACAGGTAACACAAGTAATTTGTTTTTAAATATTTGATAGGTAATTTTCTCACGAAAATGTAAATTTTATTATAACTCGGATAAGATTTTAAACGATAGTAGATAAAATTTTATACCATACAAGTGGGATACATCGTTATTAACATACTTCTGTGTAGCGATGGCACAGGCGAATATTACCAAAAGAACTTAACGTAATATTACGACAGGCTTGGGTAACATTACCGCGAATCTAATATCTATCGGTAATATTACGGGTAATATTCTCGGAAACTTTTTGGCGGAATATTTCCAGTAATATTACCAACTATTAATTATATGCGAGAATGCGACTGTGCTAAAACTCTTTGGGGATTTACCCGTTTCTATGAGTGTTCGGCCCTGGAAAAACCGAGGCTCGAGAGCGCTCACAACCGTTCAACAGTAGCAGAGAATCAGAGATATTAAATACCCTGCTATTATCGTGTAACTATTGTATAATATTACGTTGGTTTGTAGTTTATTTTTTTGTTGGATTAATATAAGTGTTATTGGTATTGGTATGAGATATAAGATGGGCAAATCCAAAAGTAGGGTTGCCAACTAATTTCAAAATAAAGGACATTTTAGAAAATAATTGCTTACTGTAATAAAAATGCGCTGCAGGCAATTTTTTTGCGCATTCACCATTTTATCAATTTTTTGCGCATTCACCATTTTATAATTATTTTTTATTCTGTGTAGAAGTTTCGGCGTAAATCTAAAGATGACAAATCCTAATATGTAATAGCCAATGATTTTTCATAATATTTTTTAATTTAAAAAATTAACAATAAAAAAACTTTGTTACAATAATTTTTATTAACATTTTGTTTACATAAAAAGAAGATAACACAAACACAAAACATAAATTCTGTTTTCTACTAAATAACAGCATAAAAACCTACATACAAAAAAATAACATTTAGGTCTACAAAACTTTTTTAAATTTATATTTTTCTTGAGTTTTTGCTTTTTGAAGTAAACTTGTATTGTTTTTTACACTATCAAAAAATTGGGCACAATTTTCGTTTATATTAAAATATATGTACAATTCATTTTTAATTAAATCAATACTACATCTGTTTCTCTCATCGGACCACTTAAAATTTACCACACTAAACACTCTCTCTGGAAATGCCGATGAGGCAGGAATACTCATAAAAAATGAAATTATTTTAAATAAATTACTAAAATCACAATTATTAATATTTTTAAAAATAAAGTGCCACTTGTCACTAGAGCAAGATTTTGGAAAATGTTCGTTTCGTTTAATTAAATCAAAATTTCCTTTAGGGAAATTATTTCTACAAATAGTAGGTCCATGTTTACATTTAGCTGATCTTTTAAGTTACATTTTTCAATAAGTTGCACCAAATCATTAAATCCTGGACATTTCTCTTTTAAGGACAAATTTGAAATAATATAAAGCCAATTATCTTTGTTAAAGTTGAACCATTTATTTAAATAATGTATTGCCCCGTCAAGAAAACCTAAAAAGTCTTTTATCATAAGTTCTCTATCTTGTGCAAATACATTTTCATTTTTTAACGTTTTACCAGTTTCATAATCAAAAAACTTCTCATTTTTTCTAGTTTCTAATTGGTTTTTAAAATCAGTCATAATTTGAAAAATTTCACATGCTGTTGTTTTATTTGATTCAATTTTTTTTATTGTTTTTTCAAAAACTTCACAAATATTATGTATAAATAACAGGTAAATTTCTATTTTAAGAGGCACTTCTATCGAATCGGGAAAAATATTTAGAATGTTTTTAAGTTGCTTGGAACATGCTTCTTGTGTACTGAGAAAATAAGAGCATAATCCTTGCCAATTTACAAGAAGCCTTTCAATACATGGTCCCATAGAAAGCCATCTAGTGACTACATGACGTAAAAGCTCTTTATAAGTATTTTCAACAAATAGGCAGAAATCTTGCAATTCCTCTCGCCTTTTTGCTGATTGAGAAAAATGCGCGTATATTTTTAAGACAAGGTTTTCTACGTCTAAATCTAAATTACCCAGAGAATGTTTGAAGCAATTATGTAAAATATGCGCATGGCAATTAGCTTTTAAAATGTTTGGATTTGCGCTTTGAAGATTTGTATATAATGAATGATTTTTGCCAAAATTTGCGTTGGTATTGTCGGCATTTAATGAAGATACTTTTAATAAAGATAAACCCAATTGCCCTAGCGACTTCTGAACCGCTTTAAACATTCCATTGGCTGACTCATCGGGATTTTCATAAAAATCAATGATTTTATTTGTAAGTCCTTCACTTTTAGAAAAATATTGAATGCAAATGGGAAACAATTTTCTATTTTTCCGATTTGAAGCATCTATTTGTATGGAAAAAAATACATCTTTTAAAGCAAATAAAACGTTTTCAATTGAAAATGGACCAAGAATATTTGTAACATATACTTCTGATTTTGTTCTCTGTGAAAATTTTTGAATTCAATTTAATCTGACAGTCAGTTGAGTTATATGATATATGGTGTTTAACAGCATGAAAAACCTGAACAAGCTCAGACGATATAACCATACCTTCTTCTTTTGTGTCTTTTTTCGCAAAAAATGTTTCCATGACCCTGGATGATTTTGCACTTTGGCTGCGCTTTTTATGGCCCTCACTCTCCATATGTTGCTTTACAGATGATATTCCCATAGAGCCGATAGAAAAATAATTATTGCACATCGTGCATCGTGCTTCATTTATATGTTTTCCCTCCTTGAGCCAAGCGGCATATTCCTTAACTTCTAGCCATGCTTTGTTAAATACACAAAGTCTTTTTCTTTTCTTGGGCGGAGTGGAAGGACAGGTAGATGTAGATGGCTGTGACTTTGAAGCCTCACCACCACTGGGTTCGCCTTTAACATTGTTCTTGTTCATAATTATCTATAAAATAAATAGCGCACGTCAATTGTGAATTCAGAAACAATTAGTGAATACAGAAATCAGAAATGTTAAAATAACATTATTTTTTATAGAATGTTTTTGCTTAAACTTAAAAGAGTTTTCACTTACCTTTAAGATAATAGAATAAAACACTATATTTTAAACTGCATACATAAATAACACACAAAGAGAAAAAAATAAACGCTCTGCATAGGCCAACCTATTACCTACCAATAAGAAAATATCGCGAATTTTGCGGGAATTCGCGCCGAGACATGCACGGGGAATCACCGACATTTTTGACATTTTCAAGTGTTGCCAATGTTGCCATTGCCAACTGTAGGACATACACAATAAATAACAACCTTAAAAAAATTAAATAACTAATTTTTTAGTCGTAAAAAGGATTTATTTTTAATAATTCAAAGATGTTTGGATTTTAAAGGACATTTATAGTCCTTTGACACCTTTTCAAAGGTCAAAGGACTTAATTTTCAAATAAAGGACTGTCCTTTCAAATAAAGGACGGTTGGCAACCCTATCCAAAAGTAACGTTTAGTAACATTTCAAAGAAGAAAAGAAACAAGATAAGACCACATTTACTTGTATATATTGTGGCACAGGATATGTGAAAAATGCCACCAGAATGGCAGAACATTTGGTGAAATGTTTAAAATGTCCAAAGGCAATAACAAATAATGTTAAAGGACAAGGTAAGTGAGAATACTTTGAATAATATTTTATTTTATCTGGTTTGTAGATGTAAAAGGGGTGTAAAACAGATTTGAAGGGTCAATTATAGTAAGGTACCTATCCGTTACCGATGTGGGATGGGTCTGTTATAGAAGCTATTTAATATTTTAGTGGAGGGTACGAAATTAATATGTCATACAAATCGAGTAGTATGTAGATTTATGGGTTTTCAGGTACACAGATTTAAATTTTTGGGTTTGTTTAAGAAAAATCAAAAGTGAGGTTGTAAAGGGGTGGGGATGAAATTCCAAAATTTCGTAAAAGATCGAGTAATATGTCGATCTATGATGGCTTTTCGGGTACACAGATTTAAATTTTCGGGTTCATTTAACAAAAATTAAAATTGATGTTCTAAAGTGGAGGGGAGGAAAATCCAAAATTTCGTAAAATATCGAGTAACAGATTGATTTATAGGTTTTCGGGTACAGAGATTTGAAATTTTGATTTTATTTAATAAAGAAAAAAGTGAGTTTCTAAAGTGGAGGGGATGAAAATCCAAAATTTCGTAAAAGATTGAGTAATATGTTGATTCATGATGGGTTTTCGGGTACACAGATTTCAATTTTTGAGTTTATTTATCAAAATAAAAAGTAGGTTATATAAACTTCATAAAAAATATACTCGTATATATATATATATATATATATATATATATATATATATATATATATATATATATATATATATATATATATATATATATATATATATATATATATATATATATATATATTTTCATAGTTCATTTTATTTTATTGAGGAATAAGATATGAAAGATAGTGATTCAATTTGCAGTGGTTTTTTACTTTCGATTTCTCAAACAATTTTATTCTTAGTAAAAGTTGCGCAGTGCAAAAAAGTTATGAAAGTGCTAAAACCTTTGGTTAGATATACAGGGTGTTCAAAAAATTCAAACGTGGGGTTTTAAAAATGCTCGTAGATCCGGAGGAGAATGTTAACATTTTTATAGTCCGACGAGAAACGAAAACAATTAAAGGTTTTTTTAAAGTGCCTAGTAAACTACAATTCTATTCAATACCTAGTCAAAATTTATAAATTTAAAATGTTTATCTTTTTAGTTAGCAAAATTTAATCAATATATGATAATAAAAAAGTAATTACAATTTCTGTTGTTGTTTTAGGTATACTGGAGAACGAACCTGATACTGAGAGTTTGTCTAGTTCCAGCAGTGGTATGCTTAGATTTGTGGATAAGTGTAACAAAACAGAAGAACGCCTTCTATACAAAAAACTAGCCACAGCCATATACTCTTCCGGATGCCCTTTTCCATTGGTTGATGATCCAAAATGGACAGATTTTTTTCATGCATTAGGCCATCATTTAAGTTACCTAGCCGCAAAGATATTGTTGGAAGGTATCTAGACAGGAAGTTTGAAGAAGTTGAAGTGTGGACCAAAATAAAAAATGCAAAGTCAGTAACATTACAGTTGGACGGCTGGTCAAATATCAGAAATGAAGCCATCATTAACTTTGTTGTTACCACTGAACGACACACAGGTGAATATATGGCTCAAGAAATCATAAATTATATTTCCAAAATTTGTACATCGCTCAAACTACCAGTTAAAACTCGGTGGGGATCCATTTCACATTGTATTGATAGTTAATTTTATTCAAAGAAGCTTTACGAATATTGCTCTACGTGAAGAGTCTCTGTAAGGGATAATATTCTTGATAATGGCATTTTTTGGGTTGAATTAAAGAAGATTTAAAAAATATTACAACCAGTGGTAAAATGGATCACAGTTTTGGAACGTGACCAGCTTACTATGTCCAAAGTTTTTGTGGCTGTTAATGAAATGGAAGATTGGAGGAAAAAGAATTAACTACGGTCTTTGAAAAGAGAAAAAGTATGATTTTAAAGCCTGTACACCTTGCAGCAAACCTATTAGATCCCAATTATTTTGGGGCAGACCTTTCCAATGAACAGCATGTGGAAGCAATGAAGTTTATTGACAATTGAATTGGCAGCCACCCTCTATTTGTGGAAAATAAAGAAAACATTTTGTTGGAACTATTTAGGAAAACATGAATTGTGGGCAATGGATTTTGTTTGGAATACCGGTCGAATAGCTGATCCTATTACTTGGTGGAGAGGGACTTGTTCTAAGACTTACTTAAAGGATACAGCAATTTCTATTTTGGGACTTCCAGCAAGCTCCGCCGCTACTGAAAGATCTTTCAGCAGATATGCATTTTTACATAACAAGCGAGGGAATAAGCTAACCACAGAAAGAGGTGGAAAGTTAGTGTACGTTTCTATGGACAAAAGGTTGCTTAACTGCATCAGTCAAGTTTCAGTCGTAATAGTACCAGAACCTTGTGCACCTTCAACTTCCCAAATAATCAATACGAGTTCTGGTCGAAAATATAAAAAAAACTTCTGGGTCTTCTATATTTTCGTCCTCTGAGGAAGAAGAATATATTTTGTTCACAGCTCGACATCATGCTGTGAAAGTGAAACCTTCTCCGATTTGGACGATAATTTAACTGTTTAAAAAATATTATTTGTTTTTTTTCTATTTAGTGGTTTATAAGTTCCTTTTTTAATCCAAAATCGAAACAAATTATTTAGTTCAAATTTTGTCCTCAATGTTTTACCGACGGTATTTCATTCCTTTATAGAAATAAGGGTTTATTTTTGTTGTAATATTTTAGTGTTATTTCTTTGGCTGTTTTATACTTAATAACCTAATGCTTTACCGTTGGTATTTCCTGATGATACTATGATATGATCTTTTCTTTTTAAAAATAATAGTTAGCAGTTCATCTTTGTTTGTAATATATTTCTTTTTGTCTTAAATATACTTTTGAAAAATAAATATTTTACTACTGTTTTTAAAAAGCCCCACTTAGACTACATATACATTAAACAAGTTAACTGAGAAAAAATACAAGTAAATTCAACAATGTTACAGCATATTACCAGAATAAATAAATCAAATAATTATGGAATATAGTTTAAAGAATATAATCCAAAAAACATATATTCTCATAAAAAAGGGCATATTTAATTTCAGTATACCAATATTACCAATGTTACCGAAAATTACCGTAACTTACCGAATATTCGTAACGAAAAATAAATTACGGTAATTTGCCCATCTCTACTTGTGTGGTTACATAATGCTTTTATCCTACTTGTAACGTAAATATCTATTATTTCAGATAATGCCAGTTAACAAGATTACCTATTTCTGTCTGAACGTCCTGCACGTGGACAACAGCACCCCCGAAAGCAAAGTCAACAACTGGATAGTTTGGAGGAAAGATCAAGATTTCTTCACTTTGAAAGCCAAGCTGGTGGAATTTCACGGGGAAAATGAGATATGCGATTCCCCGTTACCGTCAAGAAAAGCGGGCTCGATAGTGGAATCTCGGATGTCGAAATACGAGGATTTCCTGTCGAAATTGTTGCAGAAACCGAGCCTGAGAGGCAGCGACTTACTCTACACGTTTCTGACCAGCGAAGAGGATTTTACGTTGGTGATCTCGACGATGGCACCGAACAATCAGGACATCGGCAATATTTATCAATCTGTGGCGTATAAATTGAGGAAGGAAAAGGGCCAAAATTTGGACAGTTTCATAACGACGTTCGTCAATTCAGTTGTGAAGCAAAAACAAGAGTAAGTATAACAAAATCTAGTGTTCAGTCAAATTTTTTTCGGTCAATTGACAATTTTGGCCGATTTTGACCGATCAAAATCTTAATTTGTCCAATTATGAAGAAATGCATTCCTATTAATATTATAACGTTGTCCCTTTTTTATTATGGATATTGCAGACAATTAAAAAACAACTGGCTGTTTTTACAAACGAACATAAACATTTATTTCGACGAAAACAAAAAATAAATAATAAAGATAGTAAAGATACAACTTAACAAGTTTGATTAAATGAAGGAGATATACCTACTGATCCAAAATTATTGAAGCCAGACCTGTATAAACTTTTAAAGGAAAACCTGTTTAGATTATTTTTTTTACTTCAAAAATGAATATTTACAGTGAAACCTCCCTTAACGGACACCTCCGAACAATGGACACCTCTGTTGAACGGACAATTTTGAAGTCACCGACCGTCAGTGTATGTATTCCTGTGTATTAAACCCTCTTGACAACGGACACTCAACAGTAAACATTTTTAGTAAAAACAGTAAAATTTCTCTCCTCAGAACGGACAGATGTTCAGATAATTTTTGAAAAACCCACATTTAATGCCGGTATTTTTATTGCACATTATGGGCAATATTTAGATCTATGCTAATAAGCGGCGCGGCGCCTACCTATTGTTAATAGCACTGGTTTAACAATAGGCTGGCTTATGCTGTCTGGCTTGTAGGTAAATTGCGGTGAGTTGCATAATAAATAGATCATCTTATTTTTATAAAATGTAGTCTTCATCAATAGAAAGCTTTTGAGTCTTCAAGAAAAAAAGTTTTTTGAGATTTTGAAATAATCCAGTACGCGGAAAAAAACAAACTTAGTGTTAGAGTATAACAGACTCGTGGAGGCCGGCTTCTATGCACAAGCTTATGCGGATGATGGATTGATTGTAATATCAGGCAAGTACTTGGGCATCATCTGCGAGAGAATGCAGATGGCCTGTAATATATTGGAGGCATGGTGTAATGAGGTAGGTCTCACGGTTAATCCGCGGAAGACTGAGATGATCCTCTTTACAAGGAGAAGGAATTTAGGAGATTTTCGACCCCCAAGATTGTATGGTCAACAACTGACCTTGGCAAAGGAGGTTAAATACCTGGGGGTCACAGTCACGCTGAGCTGGAAGACTCATGTCGATAGGCAGATAAGGAAGTCAATAGCGACCTTCTGGCAGCTCCGTAGCAACCTGGGGGCTAAGTCCTAGGGTCATGCACTGGCTGTACCAAGCAGTCATAAGACCCAGGATATCATAAGGCTCAATAGTATGGTGTCCCTCGGTGGAGAGGAAAACCATTCGTTCCAGTCTTGCAAAACTCCAGAGACTGGCTAGCCTAGCGATAACTGAAGCAATGAGGACGACGCCGTCAGCAGCATTGGATGTCTTGCTAGGGCTGCCATCATTGTCGACTTTCATTAAGGAAGAGGCCATGGCAGCGCACTTGCGAATGAGAGACGCAGGAGCTTGGCATACCAAAGGTGAGGTTGTGGGTCATGCAAGGATCTCCCACATTGTGGAAAGAGAGATCCCTTTATCTACTTATAGAGTAGCGCGACCCTCAGGCAGACTAAGATGGCATAAGGGTTATAGTATCTCAATCCTCGAAAGAGAGGACTGGGAGAGAAACAGGCTGGAGTTCTCCAGAGAGGCAATTGTTTGCTATACGGATGGTTCACGTATGACACAGTTGCAATTCTCTGGTGCTGGAGTTTATATTGAGGCTACACAAACCGGGTCCAGCTTCCTTTTGGGGAAGTTTTCAACGGTGTTTCAGGCTGAGGTATATGCCATTCTAATGGCAATAACGATGAAGGAAGTCATAGAAGGGGCAGAGGGAGAGATTGTCATATGCTCAGACAGTCAAGCAGCACTTAAGGCGCTCGATTCACCCATGGCGGGATCAGTTTTGGTTCAGGAATGCGGTGACAGGCTAGAGCAGTTGGCACGACGTAAAAGAGTGAAGTTGGTTTGGGTGTCAGGACACTGTGGGATTGAGGGCAACGAGAGGGCAGATGAGTTTGCTAGACTCGGCGCCACCAGCCCGTATGTACGACCAGAACCAGTTTTAGGCATCACTAGGCAGCAGATAAGGACAGCACTCGACGAATGGGCACAGCATGAACTTCAACGTGAATGGGGCCAGTCCGGGGTCGGGAGTCAAGCTAAAGACTTCATTGTGAAGCCCGATAAGGGCCGAACAGAGTGGTTACTAGTCCGAGACAGGAAAGCTCTAAATTCCATCGTAGGAATAGTAACGGGGCGCTGTCGATTGAGGAGACACCTCTTTATGTTAGGCATTGAGGAAGATTCTATCTGCAGGGAGTGTCAGGAAGAAGAGGAAACTCCGCTTCACTTCCTGTGCAGATGTGAAGCGCGAGCGAGACTGCGACGAGATATTTTCGGCACTACGGTCTTGCAAAGGGACGAAGTTAAGGATCTTGCATTGAAGGATATGCAGACTTACATAGTAAGGACAGGCAGATTCAAGGATGTACACCTGGTGGCCGGTGGGGGTTGAGGGAGGAGCTGGGGTAGACTGAAAGGGCCTTATAGGGCTACCAGTCAGGTCTCTAGACCTTCCCCTAACTACTGCTACTACTACTACTACTACTAGTGTTAGAGTATTAGCCGAAAAATTCTGTGTAGGAAAATCTCAAATTAGTGATATTTTGAGAAACAAGAGAGCAATTCGCCGACGCCGGGAACATAAAAGAGAAAAAGAAATTTGCGAAAACTAAGGGTGCTGCCATAGACCAAATTGTCTACAACTGGTTTTGTAAAGTACGCTCCAAAAACGTTCCAATATCCGGTACAATAATAAAGGAAAAAGTACAAGAAATTGCGAAGTATCTATAAGTTGATGGTTTTAAAAGATCAAATGGATGGTTGGAGAAGTTCTGTCAACGTCATAATATCTCTTTCAAATCTATCTGTGGCGAAGCAGCGGCTGCTTGATTCAGGTAACTGATTGGCGGACGAAATTATGTGCTATTATCAAAAACTGCGCACCGAGAGACATTTATAAAGCCGCACTCTGTAACGAGCCTGTGTTAATCTTTGGACATTTGGCAAAATGTGAAAATTATAATAATAATAAAGTAATAACATTTTTGAAATTCTAAAGTATATCTATATATGTATATCTGTATACTTAATTTTTTATTTTTTAAAAATATTTCAGGGAAATATGTTTTTAGGGTTATGAAAATTGGGTGTTTTAGAATTGTACAGAATAGTAAAATTTTTATGACAAGTTCTAGGCAGTTCATATTCTGATGTTTTAAAATTAAAGTTAACTTTATCGTTACATTTTGTTTTCAGAGGATTTATTTGTGTTTTTAAACAACTTTAAATTGCTTAGACTGTTTGACGTAGAAAGCAAAAATTAATTCTTAATTATCACATATTTATCCAAAGCATTCCACAAAACTAATGTCTGTGCATAATAGACCAACATGTCCACTTAATAAACACGTAATAAAATGCTGTCCCACTCTGCCCCCTTAAGGGAAAGTAATGATGAATGATTTAATTATGTGATTTTTCTCGACTTCCTAATGATTTTAATTTATTCAATCTTGCAAAATAATCAAACATGGTGGGCAATAAATGTATAAGTTAACGTGTTAAATTCAGTATAAAATGCTGTCCTAACCTGCCCCCTCTCTTGAAAGAAAATAATTAAAATTTAGTTAAAATAAGATGAATTTTTATAGGGGCGAATATTCATTTGTAATTTTTCAAATTCATCGAAAGTTTACCAACATTTTTTTTATGTTTGAAATAAAACTCACACAAGATAAACACACCACATTTTATGCATATTTTAAATCTGCTTAATGTACAACGTTTGCTTCTAACGAGGTAGTGGTGAGTTAGATTTAGCTGTCACAACTCTTCTTTGTTTACATCGGGGAAATCCAAAGCTGTAACAAAAAATACGTGCAGCTAATAAATTCTCCAAAAAATGCTGCCGGAATATGCCACATGAAAGACAGTTGTAAAAAGACTTATTTTAATCAACTCTTTCAAAAGTGTTGTAAATTATTATTTAACTAACGGGTATCCGCGGCTTCGCCCGCGTATGGCTATAACGAGTGGAATATAAAGATGTATTTAAATTGCCTTATTGATCCTTTTTTTTTAAGACCTTTTATTATTTTTAAAATATCCTAAAATAGGAAATAATGTTATACAAAATACAAGTGTTCAAGCGTTTTCCTGAAAAACTGACTGTTTTTTAAATAAAAATATTGTAGTAATTAAAAGGCTTTTCACAACCCTGAAATTTCAGTTTTAAAAAGCCTTTCTTATTGCACCTGTATACTCTAAATCAACGTGTGTGCCAAAATTCATCTCTTTACATCAAGCGGTTTGAACAGGATCGTAATTCATCGGGATCTGATTTTTTAAAACACCCTGTATAAATGAAAAAAAAATTGAAATGAGTACCAAAATAAAATAAAATACACTGTTCATGCGTTTTTCCAAATAGCGTCTCGTTTTTTAAATAAAAAATATTGCTATATTTAAGGGCGGTTCACCCCCTTGGTATTTGATTCTTGAAACATCCCTTCTTACCCAAGCTCTACAACCTACAATCAACCTGTTTACCTACCAAAATTCAATTTTTTATCTCAAGAGGTTTAAACAGGGTAGTGTTTAAGGTGTCAGTGGTCAGTTTATTAAGCTTTTTATTAGTATAGATATCGCAGTTCGCCGTGACTTATCGGATATTGTTTTGTATTTTAAATTCGAAATTTTAAAATTATTATTTAGTGTCCTGTTTAGATAATACAAGTATTATTAGCTTTTTGTTAAACCGTTTAAAATAAGGATTTAAATAATTTAACAAATCAATCTTTGTTTATATAATTACGGGATAATAATATTAATTTTAATAATTCTCAAAGATTATCAAATTATTTAATTGATGCTTTTAATACAAGAAATGAATGTAGTGTTAAACAGTTAACAGTAAAGTTGCGAAAATATTGTCATTCATTATCAATCAAGGGGCAGCAGTCCAACAGAACATATAACAGATTTTGACGTAATCATCAGATGTGGTTACAAAAAAGATTTTCAGTTTCAGATAATGAAGAAAATAACGATCAAAATACCAATATAACATAATTCGAAGTCATTCAGAAAATTTTCCCAGTTATTATCAAATCCAAAAAGCGAAGTTAGATTGTTACCCTGCAAAAGACACAATTGAAATAAACGAATCGTTTGTCAAGGTAAAAATGTCAGTTATAAATCAAACTACCACTAGATTAATCGAAACATTGCAAAATAAAAATTGTGATATATTTTCTAAGTGGGGCTGTGATGGGGCATCTGATCAGGCACAATACAATATGACTGAATAATAATGAGTCTGATAATAGTGTTTCTATATGTAGTTTTGTGCCTATTAAATTATGTGACGCAAATGCTACACGGTATTATAGACCTATACAATTTCACTTTGCCAAAGAAGATGATATTTTGTTAAAAAAAAATTGTTGGTGAAATTCACTAGAAATTGCTTACAAAGACATTACAGTAAGTCATGTTTTGTCCTTTACAATGATCGATAGAAAAATTATTAATATTATGACTGATACCAAATCCTCAATGAGATGTTTTTTGTGTAATTCGTCACCAAAGGAGATGAACAATTTAGATTTCGTAACAAAAAAAAAATCAACAAAAATAATCTTTCTTATGGAATTTCGCCGCTGCATTTGTGGATTCGGTGATTTGAGTGCTTGTTGCACATTGCTTACAATTTACCTTTTAAGTCTTGGTCAGCTAAAACTACTGAACAGAAAACTCTGAAAAGTGAACGAAAAATTGAAATACAGAATAGTTTTAGAATTCAAACTGGTCTATTGGTCGACGTTATTAAACAGGGAAAGGGTACTGCAAATGCCGCCAGGAAGTTTTTCGCTGACCCAAAGCTCTCCTCAGAAATAACAGGTCTGAATGAAGAACTTATTAATAGTTTCAGCGTTATTTTAAAAACGCTTAGAAGTTGCCGAACAATTCATTAACCTGTATGGATGGTTCTACATGCCAGTATCTGTTCACTAAGTTATTAATTCACGGAGCGGATATTATACAAGAATCACCATTACCTATCGGACAATTAAGTGAGCAAGCTCAAGAAGCTAATCATAAACTTATGAGATCCTACAGAGAAAACCACTCGAGAAAAATTTCACGAAAAGCCAGCAACGAAGATATATTTAAATATATCTTCTTTTAGCTTCTGATTCTTTAATTATAAATTTGGGATCTAATTGTAGCAGTAAAAAGCAAGATCTTCCAGAGGAACTACTGGATATGACTTAACTATTTTCTGTAGAATTAAACTTTGTTAATAAATTTGACTATAAAAATTGTCAATAAAGTGATTTTGTATTATTTCTAGATTAATATCATTCAGATATAGTACGGAAAAACTACTCTTGTATGTATAGTTAAGCTTTAATCATTAAGCTGAATAGTAAAATTTTATATTTTAATGACCTTCTATGGGAATATCAAATAATAATATAAAGTTAACTAAATTGTTTTAAAAAAATTTATATCCCCCCTATTAATTACTTTTTAACAAAAACGATTAAAACTGATAAAAGCTAGAAATTTACCTAACATGTTGCTCATGAAGATGAAACATGAATAATTTTTTATTTGTTTATTATTTTACAGATGTTTATTCTTAAATTAATGGTTTTCATTAATTTAGTTTTTTTTATAAAAATAAAAAAATATAAACTAATATAAAACATTTTTAAAAGGTTTTCTGAAAGGATAATGTTAGTCCTAAAACCAGTTTAAAGTTTTTTATATATGCAGCTGATTACCAAATATCATATGAAAATTTAAAGTTTTCAGCATTTTCTGATCCTAGTTAATAATATAACGGCCAACGGTGAAAAAAGTATTTTTGATAATAAATAATAGTACATAAAAGTTATTTGTTAAATTACAAAAATTGAAAGTTTTTTTAAAGAAAAAATAAGTTACATGCTGAGGATGATCTTCAATAAGTCTGAAACGGTGAGTGAGTGAATAGATTCAAAACATTACATCACAGACCCATACTATTATGTATCGTTGAACTCGTCTTAAAGCGCACTATCTTAATTTGTAATAATATATAGGGTGTCCTATTTAAAATAAGAAATTTTATTTTAGCCGAAGCAAAACGCAGCACCCTGTATAAAGGAAAATATATTAAATTAAAATTTCAAAAAAACCTAAGAAATATGTGTATTTAAATTTTTCCTCTATATTTTATAGTTCTCTAGATAGGGGGATATGATAACTTATTTTAGACACCCTGTACATCTACAAAAAACAATTAGAGTTTATTTAGTTTCAAACTTATGGAATATTTAATAATTTTAATTAAAAAAAAGTATTGTTTTGCAAAGTATTCTTAAAAATATATTATAAAAATGAAATGTCCAATTACTGACATAAACTCGATCCAGTGTGCGCCGATGAAACGGGATTCTTTTTCCCCGCCTTGCCAAATAAAACGTTTTCTTTAAAAGGCGAAACATGTGCTGGCGAGAAAAAGAAAATGCACTGGTGATTGGAAAAAGTAAAAAACCCCTTTGTTTTAAAGGATCAAGCGTGGAAAAATTGCCACTTGAATGGTACTATAAAAAGAACGCATGGATAACAAGGGATATAATATCGGATTGGTTAATGAAATTTGACCGAAAAATGCAAAGGCAAAACCGAAATGTACTTTTCTTTTTGGATAATGCTGCATCTCACCCAAAACTGGAGTTAAAAAATGTTAAAATAATTTTTTTACCGCCAAATACGACATCACATTGCCAGCCATTGGACCAGGGCGTGATTCAAAATTTTACTACTACCTAACTACTACTAACTACTACCGAACAATTGGAGAAATCCATGTTGTAAGTGCCTCAATTTGGATTGTTGCTGCATGGAAAAAAGTCGAATCTAAGACTATCAATAACTGCTTCCGCAAAGCTGGATCCGACGAAATTCTCGAGGAAAACGTTGACTACGATAGTGAAGATGATGTGCCATTATCGAAATTATGTAGAAACATCAATGTATTCTCTTCCGACTTAACTTCATATTCAGAAAATGATGAAAGTTTATTCACGGATGTACGTGAGTGAAGATGAAGAAATTATTTCTTCCAATATTAAGAACATTAAGAAAGCATATCAAATATTAATGGATATTGAAAACTTTTGTATGTTATCTGGAGATTCTGTTTTAGAGGAAAAAAATCTCAGAAGTTGCGTCTAAAATGGAATCTAAAATTATTAAAAGTAAATTAACTAGTTTAAGACAAACAACACTTAATAATTTTTTTAAATAGAAACTTTTTATAAAGTAGAACTATATCAAACTGTATATGTAGGTAGTAAAAAATGTTGGTTTATACGTAGTAACAATTGTATTACTAATTTGTACTAAACATATTATTTTTTTACATAAAAATAAAATATTTTTTTAAATAAAATTACATTGGTATTTAATTTGTTCACTCCACACAACGGACAGTTTCTGTGGCACGGCTACTGTCCGTTGTTGAGAGGTTTCATTGTAGTCTGCTGATTAAGGGCATTAAATTTCACATTTTTATTTTGACTAATTAAAAAAAAATGTTCATAATTAAACTATTTTTTTTTTTCAGCAAGATAGATATCGCCGAAGAAGGTATAGAGTTAGATGTGCCCCTAAACAAAGGTATTACCCTTCCGAAAACTTTCAGAAATGATATTTTTAAAGATAATTTTGGTATATCTTACAAGTTGCAGTCGGATACTTCTGGGAGTAGTTTTAATCCGGCCTTGTTTTCAGAGAGCCTGTTTTATTTACGTAAGTATTATTTGTTTTCGTAATCCATATCTCGATTTATTGCCTAATAAGTGTACTATTAAATTCAAAGCTCAAACTTTATTGCTAAAAGAACATATATTCCTTGTTAACAAATTAAGCGTTATAAAATAAAAATGCTAGGGTCTAATTATTATTGGAAAAATAAAATAAATAAACATACACTATAAACTAAGTAACTACATATACAAAAAGTTATAAATCTAGCAGGGGCCGGGCGTGCAGTCTATGGAAGCAAGGGAAGCAGTGCTTCCCAAAAAAAAATTACAAAACATCTTCTAAAATGTGATTTTTGAAATAGGAAACTATTAATTTAGTTTATATTAAAAATGCTAAAATATTATCTTAATTATCAAGCCCATAATAAACGCGGCCTAGACTCCGACAGGACCACAATAGAAAAATGCATTTCAGTCGCGTGCTTTAAGTGGGGGCGGAAGCTATCGTTGGAGTAGGTTCTTTGTTTGAACGGCTATCCGTGTGTTGTGTGATATGTACGTCGCGTCGTGCATGGTGCGATATGGAAGACAATAATGCGGACGTGGATATGCAAATACCGTCAACTTCGGCTGTCGGTAATAACGTTGAAAACGTTGGAGAATTTAGTAAGAAGAGTGTGTGTCAATGTGTGGTGTGTGTCTTAATAATAAAGGAATTTAACAATTGAATTGTTTTATGTACTATAGTGTTTCAAATTGTATTCTTGCGCCAGCTGTATACGTCAAATCGTGAAAAATCCATTACCAAAATTGAACAAAATAAACATACAATAATAAGGCCTGAAACCGAGGCTGAAATTAATAAAAGTGTGGCAAAATAGGTATCGTGTTTCATACGGTTTTCGAGGCTTTTAATGGCAAGAAGCATAATTTTAAGTCATGGTTCTTGGGATTATTAGAGCGTGTCAAATTGGAATTACTACCCGACGTTTCGCCTCCGAACGGCCGTTAAAGCAATATCCTCAAAGGCCTCCATAAAGATATTCGCTACCACAGTTCCCATAGGTACCCCTGAGGTTTGCTCATAAAAAGTTGTAGTAAGTTTTTTTTACAATTTTTATTGCTGATTTTTCTATGAATATGTATATCGCGATTAACATATGCGACATTAGTTACCGTACTTCTATCGTTTTCGATGTTTTTAGGGGCATGAAGTTCAATTTTACAGAAAATTCTAGTTTTTGACAATTTCTGTTGCTGACTTTTCTATTAATCTATATCTTTGCAATTTTTGCATTTCAGTTGCGCGCTTAAAGTGGTGGCGGAAGCTATCGTTGGAGTAGGTTCTTTGTTTGAACGGCTATCCTTGTGTTGTGTGATACGTACGTCGCGTCGTGCATGGTGCGATATGGAAGACAATAATACTGACGTGGATATGCAAATACCGCCAACTTCGGGTGTCGGTAATAACATTGAAAATGTAGGAGAATTTAGTAAGAAGAGTGTGTGGTGTGTGTTTTAATAATAAAGGGATTTTCAACATTAAACTTCGCTGATAAGCTTCAAATAATTTCCAAAGGAAGGGCAAAACCGCCTATGAAAAATTTAACCACAAAAACGAAAAACTGTATTAGACATTTTTACCCGGAAAAACAATTCGAACAATTTAAATGGCTAACAGGGTGTGAAAATATAAGTAAATTATTTTGTTGGATATGTTTACTTTTTGAAAATGAAAAAGGTCTCTGTAATATAACCGTTTTTTTTTCCGATTTAAACAATTTCCATAAAGCTGTAAAAAGACACGCCCTTAATAAACAGTTGGAAATTAGTCACCGCCAACCCAATGAACTAGTCGATAAAAATAGGCAAATATTAAGAAGACTTATCGATGTTGTTTCTTTCTCGGACAGCACGAATTGAGATTTACAGGTCATGACGAAACAAGGGTTTTTCGCATACATCGCTGTTGTCCATTGAAAATAAACTTCTCCAAAATATATCGGAGCATCGACGTTTTTATGATTACGTCATTGACGAATTTGCAAAAAATGATCGAAGAATCGAGAATTACATTACAAATAGGTAAGTTTCTAAAAATTGCTTCCCTTTCTTCAAATTTCACCGCACGCCCCTGATTAATCTAGCCATAATAAAATCCATCATTAAATATATATAAATAATAAAAATTGTATGCTTTTAAGTACAGATTTTAGCTACAGAACCTAAAATACATGAGTAATAAAAAAAAACAAAATATATGGTATGCCCACAAACTATCATCTTAAAATACTTACAAGTTATAATATGCTTTTCCCTCCAAGCTACATTTTACTTTTTTCTTAGACAATTTAAGTGAATCTATATTTCTAAATATTTGTGGGTGCAGGTTGTAATTTTTTTTACTTTTACATAAAGTTAAATGATTTACTAAGGTTGTTCTGGTGATCGGGAGTGGGAAGTTGAAATTTCGTCTAGTATTAAAGGCCCTTTCAATTGTTAAATGACCATTTTTTTATATATGAAAGATATAGATTTGAGTATTGAAATTGTATATCTTACAAAACGTGGGTTACAATAGTCTCAGGCCCCAGCTTTGCACATGTAACGAACAGCTTGTTTTTGCAAAATAAAAGTATAAAACTTTACAAATGCAAAGTAAACTATTCTTGCTGCAGTAATGCCGAGCTCATACTCAAACAATACCTCTTGCAACCTTTTCATTAAAATTATTTATGTGGTTAAAAAATTTTAAGTTATTATCTAAGGGTATTCCCAAAAAATTACTGTTACTAACTGATTATCAAAGATTATAAAAGTTAAATTTAAACGTTAAAATATTAGTTTTTGATACATTAAAACTACGGTTATTGACATTACACAATTTCTTAACTAAGATCTCTTGAGGTATTTTCTTTTAATAGGTCTTCATTTTTATTTCGCCAGACAATGGTTTTGTCATCCGCAAACAATGTAAAAGTTCCGTTTATGTTAAGGTTGTGTGTGGTCGCCTTTATTTTGGTTAATAATTTCGTAAATACAGTGCAAACAAAATTGTAAATTGTACTAGTTTTAACCCAATTTTTTAGCATTCTTATGTGCCAAACCGTTGTAATGTGTTAATTTATCATGGGACTTATATTAGTTGAAGAAAAGTGACCTTATTTAATTGATTAATCAGCAAATAAAGTAATTATTTAATTCCTAACCTATTAACCATCATAACAGCTGATGTGTTGTTTTGTTGTTAACGGAGTCCATAAACTACAAAACTTTAAAATAATTATAATTTTGACTGGCTGAAATTAAAATGGAGTGTGATGTCTGCAGTGGGAAAAATGGGCCCAACTTTAAGATCTTTACATGTGATGGCTGTGATATTAATATATGTACAGGGTGTTCCAGCGAGGACTGAACAGGAACCTATTTTCGACCTTCCTTGTATTTTGGAAAAATTCAAAATAGCCAATCGATATATTTTTTCTTGTTGAATCCAAAAATATCATCGAAAAAATATTTGAACCAGAAACAAAAGAGTTACGCTATCCATCAGGTGTTTTTTAAATGAAATGTATCGTTTTTTATACGATTTTTGGAAAGAGTGATTTTTTTTATGTCCGTTCTGATTAAAAGATTTGATTTTGCGATAGCTGTTTATATTACATTTTAATGTTTTACAAACTAAAATTTTAGCTTCACCTGTTTAAAATATACGATAGGTTGGTATAGGTGATCAAGGTAAAATGACGTTTGAATGCTTTGTCAATAAAAATTGACATTATTTTAATTATTGTCGAAGTCTTCACCTAAAAAATATATATTTGACTCTGATCGAAATGAAATACTCTTTGGACGAGAGACTACAGATTATTATGCTATTTTACAAGTGCCAAGAAAATGCAAGAGAAGCAAGAAGAAGATTTATTGCAAATTTTCATAGAAATATATCCATCAATACAATTCTAAGGATAAAAAACCTATTTGAGGAAAATAAAACTTTACATGATAGAAAAAGAAATATACAAAGAAGAAGAAATCGAGACCAGGCCATTATAAATTATTTTCAAGTTAATCCAACCAAATCTATTTCGGATGCAGTTCGGGAAGTTCAGTACGGTGGCGGTGTAAGGCGCAGAAGAGTTACCCGAGGGACTGTTCACAGGACTCTGAAAATTCATAAATTTAGGCCTTTTCGTATCCTTCCACTTCAGCACCTAACACCGGCACAAAAAGAACTTCGCTTCCAATTTGTTTCTCAAATGGTAATTCGGCAAGAAAACGAAGACCCTGATTTATTCAAAAATATTGTGTGGACCGACGAAGCTACTTTCACAACATCGGGAGTATTCAACAGACATAATAGTCACCACTGGGCCGTTGAAAATCCAAAAAAGTTCCAGACTATTAAATTTCAAGGGAGGAATTCTATTCATGTTTGGTGTGGGATAAAAAACAATAAAATTTTGAGTATTATGAGTTTTTAGAAAACGAAATTGAAAATTTTTGGAAGACTTACCATTGGCAGAATATCAGAATTTAATTTGGCAACATGATGGGGCGCCTCCTCATGCCGTGCATGATGTGGTTCAATTTTTAAATCGGCGCCATAACGAATGGATAGGGCGAAATGGAACATATGCTTGGCCGCCCAATAGCCCCGACCTCTCAGTTTTGGATACATTTTTTTGGGGCCATTTGAAGAACGTCGTATACAGACAACGAAACGAAAATATTCAAGAGATCATGGGAAAAACTGTCGATGAAATAAACCGCCTTAACCAGGAAAAACATATTGTAACAGCAAGTTTAGAAAGGCTACAAAGGGGTTATCGATGTTGTTTCGAGAAAAACGGCGGTCACATTGAAAACTTAGTTATTAGTAGTTTTATTTTATTATTTAATAATTATTTTTTATTGAATTTCTTTTTCTATCATGTAAAGTTTTATTTTCCTCAAATAGGTTTTTTATCCTTAGAATTGTATTGATGGATATATTTCTATGAAAATTTGCAATAAATCTTCTTCTTGCTTCTCTTGCATTTTCTTGGCACTTGTAAAATAGCATAATAATCTGTAGTCTCTCGTCCAAAGAGTATTTCATTTCGATCAGAGTCAAATATATATTTTTTAGGTGAAGACAATAATTAAAATAATGTCAATTTTTATTGACAAAGCATTCAAACGTCATTTTACCTTGATCACCTATACCAACCTATCGTATATTTTAAACAGGTGAAGCTAAAATTTTAGTTTGTAAAACATTAAAATGTAATATAAACAACTGTCGCAAAATCAAATCTTTTAATCAGAACGGACATAAAAAAAATCACTCTTTCCAAAAATCGTATAAAAAACGATACATTCCATTTAAAAAACATCTGATGCATAGCGTAACTCTTTTGTTTCTGGTTCAAATATTTTTTCGATGACATTTTTGGATTCTACAAGAAAAAATACATCGATTGGCTATTTTGAATTTTTCCAAAATACAAGGAAGGTCGAAAATAGGTCCCTGTTCAGTCCTCGCTGGAACACCCTGTACAAAATGCGGTAATATCACAGCATCTGAAATTAAAGTATTAGAACTCAAGGGTGGTAGAACCTTGAAATTTTTGTGCCCCAAGTGTCTTCAGTCAGATACATTTACCCTACTGCATCAAACAATAGAAGATAAACTCATAGCATAATTGAGAGCAAAGAGGAAATAATTGCGTTATTAAAGTCAAAAATTGAAGAACAAAGGGAGTTGGATAAAAATGCAAATGCACCCTTATATAGCAGGATTGTACAGAGCTCCATCCAAAGTCAACAACCAATACGAAATGAAAGTAATAATGTTCCTAGTTTGATGGTAATTCCCAAAAAAGTGCAAAAGGCTGAATTCACAAAACAAAATCTTCAAATGAATGTTAAACCTGCTGAACTAAAAGTTAGAATTAAAAACACTCGCCTATTGAAGAATGGCAGAGTAGTGATTAAACGTCATAATAAACAGGATGTCGAAACCCTAAAAGAAGAAGCCGAAAAAAGTTAAAAGGATATGATATACAACTTACCAAACTGAGACTACCGAGATTTAAAATTGTGGGCTATGATGGTAATTTGGACATGGGTAAAATAGCAAATGGTCTACGTGAACAGAATATATTTATTGATGCTCAAGATGAATTCAGGATTACCTACCATAAGCCAAATAAGAAAAAAACATACACACACAATATATGGTGAGGCATCACCATCCTTATTTCACAAGTTTGTTACTGTGAGGAAAGTATTTATTGGGTGGGAGCGATATCCTATTTTTGAAGATGTCTCCATTCAGAGGTGTTTTAACTGTCAAGGACACTATCATAAGAGCGATAAATGTCCGAGTACAAACCCAATATGTGAACATTGTGCAGGAGACCATCGTCTTTCTGAAAGTCCAAAGACACATAAAAAATGTATTAACTGTAAACTAGCAAATGGTAAGTACAAATCAAATCATGACATACAACATGTGGCTAATGATCCTGAATGCCCAACGCATAAATATCACATAAAAGTTTTAAGAACTAAGATAGACTATGATAGCTATGGCAACTAGAAAATTCTAAATGTTTTGCATATAAATATTAGAAGTATTAATAAGAACTTTATCCATTTAATTACATTTTTGCAAGCTTTCAATTTAACATTCTGTGTTATAATTATATTAAGTGAGTGCTGGTATATTGAGAGTGAAAATCTATATAACATAGACAATTATAATATGCATTATAATCAAGGACACATAAATAAAAATGATGGTACTGTAAATTATATAAAGGATAACATCAATGCAAATATTGATGATTTTAAATGAAAAGGTCAGGGGTAACAATCAGTAAAATAAGTTTTAATATTCATAACATTACATATGAAGTCACGTGTGGATATAGGCCACCCTCCTCAAGTATTCATCTATTTATTGAAGATCCAAGTGAATATCTTTCTGAAAAATTAAGTAAACATTTTACATTATTAAATAAAACGCCGTGTCTCAAAGACAAAAATGTTATTTTAATAATTAACCAGTTTACAGTTCGAAGTTCGCTTTCTTACTCCCTATCCTATTTTTCAATATATATCGGTATTCTAACGTGCCCCTCTAATCTAAACACATAAATCTAGAAAAAAACTATTCATAACAAATCTGGCTATGAATCATGTCAACGTCGAAGATATCATGTTACAAAACCCATTTGGCAAAAACTAATAAACAGACCCTTTCAACTTGTGGGAACTTAAAGATAAAATTCTGTTAAGTCTAACGTAGTATTAATTTCTTAAAATCTAAATAACAATTCGGCCATCCTAACTTCTTTTCCGCCCTCGGAAAACCAGGCACCATTTAGCCTTGCTCAACACTCTTCAGGCAACCCCTGTAATCAAAAGAAAAATAAGGCAGTACCATGATTTTTCCGAAGCCGATTTGATCTTACTTTAAGGGAGATTTTTCTTTTTTTTTTCAATTTTTAAAGTATATACATATAAACACATCTATTTCACAAGGGATCTAATGTTATTCTATCATGACTTATAAAGCCCAACTTGTAATTTACTTTATTCAAACACAGGTCCATTCTGAAGCCGCCCTTGTACAGCTATTATCTCAGCACAGGTCCATTCTTAAGCCGCCCCTGTACGGCTATCAACAACAGTCAATATCGAAATTCGATGCACTTTTATAATTTCCAGAATCACAGGCTACCTTTTTAGTCGTCCTGCCCGACTCTTTTAGTGTAACTCAGGTTACCTTTATAGTCGTCCTGCCCGACTCTTTTACTTTAACTCAGGTTACCTTTATAGTCGTCCTGTCCGACTATTGTACATAATCGCAAGATCAAACCGACTATTGTAAATAATATAACCATTAACTTTCTAACAAATCGATCAAGTCATCTCTATCTTGCACATTACTTTCAGAGTCACTACCTGATGAAGTATTATCTTTCATCGAACTACGGAAAGGTCTAAGAGAGTCAACAGCAACCAGTGGACTAAACTTTTTGTAACCCCTCATTCCTCTTACACTTGTTATTTTGTATCTATCTTTATCAAACACTTTTCCAATTATATACGGACCAGAAAACTTTGAACGCAACTTATTATTAACACCGGTTTTACTACAAGAACTTCCACCTTTCCATAGGACCAGGTCTCCTTTCTTATATTTCTGCGCAGGTTTCCTCCTTCGATCGAAAAGAACTTTCATTTTCTCTGCTACTCGCTTTAAGTTTGAGTGAGCTTTTTTCCTTTTCCCTGTAAAGTCAACAGAGGAAGATGCACATTCTAGGTTACCCTGAAGGTGGCCTTTGTACCCAAATAGGAGCTCAAAAGGACTATGCTTAGTACTATCGTTAACAGTGTTATTAATACCCCAAACAATTTCGGGTACTTTATCGCTCCAGTTTGTGTCATTGTCGTCAGTCATTGTTCTAAGAGAATCCAACAAGGTCCGATTAAATCTTTCCACCTGCCCATTCGCTATTGGAGTCGCAGTAGCCGTTTTTATGTGCTGAATCTGCTTACTATCAACAAAATCTCTGAAATGCCTACTTGTAAAAGCCAAACCATTATCTGAAATCACTCGCTTAGGATACCCCAAAAATCCTCCAAAAACTTCCCTTAAATTTCGAATGCACTCCGCAGAACCTAAAGTGCGTGTTGGTTTAGCTACCATGTATTTTGTAAAAGAATCGACAAGAGTTAGAATATATGAAAATCCAGACTTACTTTTTGGAAATGGCCCGACATGATCAACATGAACAGTATGCCTAGGAATATTTGGCTTCGAAATTGGATGCAGTTCGCCTTCGGCTTTTCCATAATTACCCTTTTTGTAACCACAATCTAAACAGCCATTTACATATTTTTTTACAAAACGGGTCATTTTTGCAAAGCAAAATTGATCCTTGATTAATTTCAAACAGCGAGCAAATCCAGGGTGACCAATCGAATCATGATATTTTTGAAGAAGTTGAAATCGCGCAGATTTAGGAATAACGAGTCTATCACCATTTAATGTTTTTCTATAAAGGCGATTGTTTTTGTAAACATATTGCCTGTCCAAGTCAAGGTTGATTTTATTTTTAATTTGTTCAATTATTATTTGTAAGGTTTCGTCCTGAAGTTGAATGGCTAAAAACCAATCCTCAGTGTTAATTTGCATTATGTGGGTAATAGGATTACGGCTTAAAGCATCGACGTGCTTCATGCTTACACCTGGTTTATGCTGAATTTCGAAATCAAAGTCTTGAATGGAAAGCCACCACCTCGCTATTAATGGGGATTAAGTCTCGCTTTGAAAACGTATATCGAACAGCTGAGCAATCAGTCACAATTTTAAAATGATATCCAACAAGATAAATTCGAAAACCTTTAAACTTTCCACAATAGCTAAAGTTTCCAACTCATAACTATGATATACCTGTTCTGCTGGGCTTGTCACCCGACTAAAATAAGCAACCGGTTTCAAGTTATCGCAGTCATGAACCTGAAAAAATATACCTCCTAGACCCTTTAAACTAGCATCTGTGTGAATCTCAATTTGTAGATTAGGATTAAAAGGCATTATAATTGGCTTGGCAATTAACATATTTTTCAGTTGAGAAAATGCTGATATCTGAGGTTCTTTCCACTCGAAAGTGGCATTCTTTTTGGTCAGTTGCGTGAGGGGAAGAGCAATAGTTGCAAAATTTTGTATAAATTTGCGAAAATACCCGGCTAAACCTAGAAATTGACGAATTTCATGTGCATTAGCAGGTTGTTTAAAATTTTTAACGGCTTCCACTTTAGCAGAACCTGGTGATATGCCATTTCCACCTATTTCATGACCTAAAAATTGAATAGATTGTTTAAGAAAAGAACACTTTTTTAAATTTAATTTAAAACCCGCCTCGCTTAAAAGCTGTAAAACTATTTCCAATAAATCTAACCCCTGTTCGGCTGAAACGGTAGGTATCAATAAGTCATCCATATACACAAGAACCTGCTCGTAGCGTAAATTACCTAAGGCTTTGTCAATGGCACTCTGAAAAACAGCTGGGGCGTTTACCAGACCGAAAGGCATTTTTAGGTATTCGTAATGACCATCTGGAGTGACAAACGCGGTTTTCGGAATTGAGTCAGGAGCAACTGATATTTGATGAAAACCCTGATTACAATCTAAACTTGTAAAGAAAAATTTTCCTCCTAACAAATTCAATTGTTCTTCAATATTTCTCATAGGATACAGTTGTTTAATACTTTGTTTATTTAAAGCCCTAAAATCGCAACATAATCGAAAATCATTATTTCTCTTTTTCACTAACACAATTGGACTAACAAAATTCGAATTAGACTCTCTTATAATACCTGCTTTTAATAAATCGTTAACTTTCTCTCTAACTATCTCTCTTTCTTTCATAGGCAATCTATACGGACGGTAGCACACTGGTTTCGACTCGCTTTTTAACTCAATATTTAGCTCACAACCCTTTACGGTTCCTAACTCCTCTGTTTTATTACAAAAACAATGCTGCCATTTATTCAATATATCCAACAGCCTACTTTTTATTTCACTGTCTAAATTATTATTAATATCAATATCTTTCATGTCTAGATATCTCATACTTCCTACATTTCTCTGAATCAAACTTACCCTCTGACATTCCTCTTGTACGGTACCACCGCACTTTAAGCCTCTGCCTAGCAAACGTCCGCTTTTCCATGTTATCTCGTCTCCACTCTTGTTGGACACAGGTAGTGTAGAGCTGGAACCCCTAAACACAGTTCCTGGGATGCAGATTAGAGACCTCCCTAGCTGGAACCGCTTGCCCTCCATGAATACGTCCTCGTCTTCTCCAGTGTTTGAAATTCGAACGTCAACCATAGTTGTCGTGCGTGGGCGGATGGTTATTTCTTTTTCTAGGAAGATAAGTGGTCGAACTCCTTCTCTTCGAGTGTCAGTTCCTCCAACATTGAGGTAATATCTTTGGTCAATTTCACCTCATTGGCATGGACAATTAGAGATATACCATTGGCATTAATAATGGGTTGGCCAATTAGTACATCAAAGTCACCCATCTCCAACTCAGTGACCAAGGCGTATGTCTCCATTTCAATGTCATCCAGTTTAATATTAAATTTCGCTCCCTTCTCTAGTGTGTAAGTGCTACCTCCAAATGCGGTTAAAGTTTTAGCAGTAGGGTAGGAATGTTCAACTTTTGGACAACACTAGATTTTATAATGTTTTCTTGACTGCCACTGTCCATATATGCCACAATCTGATATCCATTAATTTCGCATACCTTCTTGTATATTTCGTTAATCTCCTTATTCACTAGATTAACTGATTTATTGGCTCCCTTAGACTCGGGAGGTGTACCAGGCATATTAAAGTTACGATTGCGTAAGCGGCAGCTTTCCTTTTTGTGTCCAAATCGGTTGCATAAATAACAACGAAGTGAACCTTTTAAGCGACATTCCTTTGCTATATGACCAGGTTTTTCACAATTATAGCATTCCGAGTTTCTTTTAATATTCTGGTGAGATGTAGACATTTCATACCTGGGTCTTTTTGGCCTAACATCATCACTGGGGCTCTGGTAGTTTTCTAGGGGAGCTATAAATCCGGCGTAAAGCTGATCGATAGTGGAGCATTGAAAAGCACGTGCATTTGCTTGTAGTTCCAAAGGCAAACCCTTGATGACACATGATATCGCTGCCTCATTGTCTAGCCTGCATTGTTGAATTAGCGACAACTTTTCATGATAGTAATGAGTCATTGTTTCATTAGGTCTTTTCTTCCGGGCAACTAATTCCTCCAAAACTGTGGCATAGTCTGTACACCTGGGAAATGCACGCGTAAGTGCGGTTTTCCACTCGGCCCATGTTTTCCTATAGTCGTCCAGTCGATTAAACCAACTGCGAGCTGACCCTTTCAATTTTTGTTGCATGTACGCAACTTTATGGTAATCTGTCCAACTGTGTATCTCGCCCAATTGGTCAATTTTTTGAAGCCACCCTGTTATTGTAGAACTCCTATCGTCTGGGTCAAACACAGGAATAATATCCCCATGCACTACCGCTGCACTTAGTTCAGACACCTCACTGTCACATTCTCCACTTTCATGTTCATTTCTAAATTTCCTCTTAAATGCCTTGTTAATTTTAAGTTCAATGTGCTTTTCCAAGAGGCTTTGGTAAAGCTGTTGTTCGTCGTCACTCATTTTCACCGAATACCACTGTTTTTACAAGTTTATTATCCAAAAATTCCGCACACAATAGCCACCAAAATTCGTCACACACTGTACATTCTAAATATGCTCAGTTTACCGGCGCGCCGCGATTGAGTTCTTTATCCCACGTACTGATGTTTTACATTATTAAATAAAACACCGTGTCTCAAAGACAAAAATGTTATTTTAATAATTAACCAGTTTACAGTTCGAAGTTCGCTTTCTTACTCCCTATCCTATTTTTCAATATATATCGGTATTCTAACGTGCCCCTCTAATCTAAACACATAAATCTAGAAAAAAACTATTCATAACAAATCTGGCTATGAATCATGTCAACGTCGAAGATATCATGTTACAAAACCCATTTGGCAAAAACTAATAAACAGACCCTTTCAACTTGTGGGAACTTAAAGATAAAATTCTGTTAAGTCTAACGTAGTATTAATTTCTTAAAATCTAAATAACAAACAAATAGAATTGCTTGTGGGTGATATTAATATTAATATCTAGAGGATATGGAAGCATATAAGGCCTACAGGAATAACTTAAATAAAGTAATACATAAACAAAAATATGACTATTATAAAAATAAACTTGAGGGTAATAAAAATAACCTTAAAATACTATATAAAATTGTGTCAGAAGCGATAGATAGCAAACAAAATTCTAAGGATCAAATTGAAATAAGGGATGATAATGACAATTCGTTTGCAAATAAAAAAGACATGGCCAACTACTGTAACAGCTTCTTCACCAATATTGGCATTAAAATGGCTAATACTATTAAATCACCTAAAAATATATTTAAACTTAATTATAATTCCTTAGCTTCCTTGTTTCTGAAGCCCGTGGATGGTAATGAATTGATTAAACATATAAAGTCCTTAAAGAATACATGCTGTCCTGGCATGGATAATATTGACTCCAAATTAATTAAAACTTTTCATAACTACTTGATCAAACCTCTAATCTACATCATCAACTTAATCTTTAAAACTGGTGGTGTGCCTTCCTGCTTTAAGACTTCAGTGGTTACACCAATTCACAAGTCTAACGAAAATACTAAAATAACAAATTTCCGCCCCATAAGTGTAATCAACAATTTTGCAAAAATTTTTGAGAAGTGCTTAAAAGACAGACTTTTCAACTTTCTCTCTACAAATGATACGCTTTCTAAAAATCAATTTGGATTTTGCAGTGGTCTTAGTACTGCTGATGCAATATTTGAACTCACAAAGAATGTAACAAATAATCTTGATAATGGTAACAAATGTCTGGCAGTTTTTCTTGACCTTGCAAAAGCATTTGACACAGTGCCTCATGACCTTCTGCTCAATGTTTTAAATAACTATGGAGTTAGGGATACAGCGTTGAGTGTCTTTGAGAGTTACCTTAATGATAAGAGACAAATTGTAAAGATCCAGGATGCTTACAGTGAGCCACTAAAGGTAAGAATTGGCATCCCACAGGGAACTGTTCTTGGCCCCCTGCTGTTTATCACATACATAAACTCTAACAAATATTTCTATTGAAAATGGTCATGTCATCTCATACGCAGATAATACTGTTGTGATCTTTAGGAGTAAAACATGGGAGGAGATTAAGGATTCAACGATGGCTGCAATAGCCAAAATAAAAAATTGGCTAGGTTCCTTTAAATTAAGCTTAAATGTAACCAAAACCAATTATATCGCTTTTTCATTGACTGCTGCAAACCGACCTAAGTTTACCAATATTAAAATAGCTGATTTTGATAATGAAATAAGAGAGGTATCGTCAATAAAATATTTGGGAGTAATTATTGATTGCAATCTTAAATGGAAAGAGCATCTGTGTAGACTTACTTATTAGGAAGTTAATTTGCAGATTTTATATTTTGAGGGAAGTACCATGTACAAAACTTTTATTGTGTGTGTGTATAGAGCACTTGTGGAGTCACTAATCAGATATAGTATAATTGTTTGGGGTGGTTGTTACAAGAACTGCTTAACGCAACTAAAAACAGTTCAAAATTATATTCTAAAAATAATTTTTCGAAAAGATAGAAGATATCCAACACAACTGCTTTATAATACCGATTTTCCTTGTATATATTATGTATCTGTTCATTTGTACATCAAAGAAATTTCTTAAGACAACAGGTTAATCACAATTATGACACTAGACATCGGGTGGAAGAGCACTTAAGAATTCCAATTAGTAACACCAACTATCTTGCTCCTAAAATATACAATCTTATTCCGTTAAATTTTAGATTACTTAAAAGTCTTAAGCAATTTAATAAGTGCTGCAAAACTTACATAATGCAGAATCAAGAGTTGTTCATGAGTTTGTTTTGAATAAACATTTACATACATTCGGATCGCCTCAGCATGTTTTTCTATTTTTTTATTTTTGTTAATACTATATAAGCATATTAGTATCTAGTCATACATGATTAAAATATATCTCTTTATATACATGTTTATGCATTGTATACATTCGGTTACTGAGAATGAAAACTGTTAGCTACTAACCATATATGTTTTGTATATAGTAGGATAGTAGTAGAAATTCAAGCACATACCGACATTCAGTTGTCTAGGTGCTTCCACAAAATTGCTTATACATAAAAATAGTTGTGTACGTTAGCAACCATGTTATAAATAATATCATAAAGTTTTGTAATAATAAAGAAAAAAAAAGTTAAGTCGTTAATGTATAATAGGAATAAAATGGGATCCAAGACAGATCCTTGGGATAATGGTATTATTACAAAACGACATGTCTGGTAATAGAATTTTTTTTTTAGTTAAAAATGTGTTTAAAATACATTTCGTCGTGCTACGCATCTACGTTGCCTTCTGCTGTGTTGCTCAGCAACTCGTTGACCTGTTTAGTAAATTTTTAATCGACAAGAAGATCAAGGCCGGTTTAACACAACATAATTTGGCTTATCTCATCGGATTATTAGAAGGTAATATTTAGAATTAATTTTTATACTCATAGTTACTTATTACTAAGTATGCAGTTTCTTTATACTTTTTATGAATAGTATTGATATTCTTTTAGAAATATTTATAATCAACAGCAAAAGTTATGATACTGGTGGGTTTGAGTAAGTATAAGCTCTACCGAATTGCTTATCGGTGGTACAATAGCGCAATTGATTAGACCAATAGACTAATGATCCAGAGGTGCGGGTTTGATCCCCACACGTACCTTAACTTTTGCTGTTGATTATAAATATTTCTTAAAAAAATATTTCACAGTTGAAAAACAAATTGATAAAATACGTCTGTTCAGTATTGGTATTATCTACATGTTGCTTTAATTACCAACAGTAACGCAGCTACATCCCTGCTGACACATTGGGGGCGGGGAGGGGGGCACACGTTGTCCACTGATGCCCCTGATAATTTTTCTTTATCTATGAGCAGACCACCAAGGTTTAAGTACTAGGTACGTTGGTTGCTTTAATAAATAAAGATAGGGAAAGTTTATTGATGCGGAATTTAAAGACTTCCAGATTAGGAGTAGAAGGAAAGTCATTTGCTGCTAACACATTCCATAATGTGTGTGTGCGCTGTCCTCGCCCGTATGTTCTTATCAGTGGTCGCGAATAGATTTGTCATATATTCGCAATTAATGAAGGAATAAATTCATTTTAAAGTATTGAGCTGCAGTAATACTACAAATTTCATATACACTAGTAAAAGTGTGGCAGTTAACAACGTTATTTGCGCTAAATCATGTAACTTCGCCCATATTTACTGTTGCGGGTGTCGAAGTGTTTATATATTTTTTGTTGGAAATTGTGAGACAGGTTGGGACGGCTTGCATGATTGGATTCTCGAGCGAGTTTCAAATTATAAATATAAACGTGTACGTGTTTTTTTGCTACTAGATTCTCAATATGGCTCCTGAATCGTGCAATACAAAATATTCACACTGTGAAAAACCAATAAACGCTAATTCGCCTTCAATATCATGTAGTGTTTGTCTGTCATGGTTTCACAAAGGATGTTCAGGGCTAACAGCTAGAGAGTTTACGAAGCAGGCCGCATTGTGGAAAAAATCTAGAGCTACGACATGGATGTGTAACTCATGTCAATCCCTAACGGGTAGTGATCGGGATGTGCACGGCTGGTCGTCAAACTATAGGTCCAGGTCCATCTACAGTAGTGGTGAACGATGACGTTTCGATCACCAGTGTTGCAGACCACCCTAAACAAAGTCATGTGTCTTTGGATGACATCATGGAAAAACTAAACCGAATGGAATCTCAATACTTTGTGCTGCTCGCTAAATATGAGGAACAAATTAAGATTAACGACGATCTAAAGCGGGGAATTGACATCAAAAAGCAGCTGTCAACTAACAGACAGAACGTGTCGTATGGTGCGCCTAGTAAGATTGTGAGTGAGTCCGTTAGAGAACTAAGCGAAAGACAGTCGCGTCAGAAGAATCTAATGATTTTTGGTATGAGTGAACCTGTTCCTTCAGACGGTTCATCAAGAATTGACTTAGATGTCGCGAAAGCAACTGATATTGTGCTGAAACTCTGTCCTAACGTCAAAGTTGACAACATCAAAGTATTTCGAGTTGGTAAGGAGATTATATCAAGAACCAGACCTATGAAAATTGTACTAAATTCAGCCAACGATGTCAGGGCCATTATTCGACAAGTAAAAGATGTGAGCCATCATGATGAATACAAACACATCACTATGAGCTTCAATAGAACACCTAAACAAATAGAAGTATTCAAGACCTTGAAAGAAGTCATGGATGCTCGCATTCAAAATGGTGAAGCTAACCTCAAAATAAAGTATATTAACGGCATTCCAAAAATCTTTAATTTAAACTAGATACATTGTCTAACATCTGCTTATAGTCATCGTCTCGCCGTGACATTCAATGTATTTATCAGAATGTTAGGGGACTGAATACAAAAACTGATTCATTTTATAAATCAATATGTGGAAGTGATTATGACGTTGTTGGTATCACCGAAAGTTGGATTCCAGGCAATATATCTTCAAGCGAACTATTTGATGACAGATATTCGGTGTTTAGATGTGACAGAAACCTCACTGGAGTGGGTATATCAAGAGGCGGTGGAGTGGCACTAGCAGTAAAGAAAGAATTCAAACCAACACAGGTTGATCTTCAGGATGTTAATGTTGTGGGTGTTGACTTAGTGGGCTGTAAACTTCATTTAGAGTACGAATCTATTTATATTTTAGTTGTGTATATACTCCCATTTACTGCCATAAATTTTTTATCTTTGTTTGAGTGTCTCGAGGCCCTCAGGTTTATGCACAAGAACAACCTGTTGATATTAGGTGATTTTAATGTGGCTAATTTTATTAAGCGTATTGTTGGAGACCGAAAAGTCGAAATATTGGCAAATTTCATAAACCTGCTCTCTTTAGAACAGTATAACAATGTTCTGAATGCTAATAATGTGATCTTAGATTTAGTCCTCTCTAGCGTGAATTGCAATGTAAATAGAGACATAATCCCTCTGGTTGAAGTGGATAGTCATCATCCGCCTTTGAACATCTCAATGAATGTCAAATCAAAATTTAAAAACTTTCCTGTCAATATAGCTCAGACTAAACTTTTTAGAAAAGAAATTTTAGAAAAGCCAACTTTCCACTTCTCTACGATATGGTGCTCAATGCCAGTTGGGGAGACCTATACTCTTCAAATGATGTTGATGAGGCATGTCATATACTTTACAGGGGTTTGCATAATATATTTGATTTGTGTGTGCCCAGGTCAGTCATTCGTAAGAGAACATTTCCTGTTTGGTTCACAGCTAAAATCATTAAATGTATAAAGCGTAAACATAGATTATTTAAAAAACTCAAAAAATCACAGTCAGTTTATCACCGTGACCAGTTTAATGAGCTACGAGGAAGAATCAAGAGATTGATAGACGATGCATACAAAAACTACATATCTAAAGTAGAGGACTCTATCAAAGGCGATCCAACCGCCTTTTGGTCGTATATTAGAGCAAAAAAATCATCCACTGCTATACCTGAGATTCTTAAGCTTGAAGATCTTCAATTTTCAGAGCCCGATGAAATAGCAAACGCCTTTGCTGGCTTTTTCGGCAGTGTGTATAGCACACGGACAAATTTTACTCCCTTTAACGATACTCTTTCCTCAAACTTGAATATCACCCTGGATCACCTCTCTGAGCAGGTTGTACTTGCTGCTCTGAAGAAATTAAAGGACAGACCTACCTGTGGGCCTGACAACATTCCCAGTTTCTTGGTAAAGGAATTGTACTCATGCATTGCTGGCACCTCTCTGTTATATCTTCAATTTGTCTCTGAAATTAAACAGATTTCCGGATGTATGGAAGAAAGCTAAAATCATTCCGGTATTTAAAAAAGGTGATGTTAATGTAATATCGAACTACAGACCAGTCTCTTTGCTTCCGGTATTTGCTAAGGTCTTCGAAATGTCAATATATGATTGTATTTTCACACAGGTTAGGGGATTGATATCTCTTAATCAACATGGATTTGTTAGTAAACGTAGTACAATAAGCAATTTGGCATGCTTTACGCAGTTTGTCGGCAAAGCCCTGGAAAACCGGATGCAAGTGGATGTGGTTTACAATGACTTTTCGAATGCCTGTGACAAGGTTGACCGTTCCATACTTTTACATAAACTAGACAAATTGGGGTTCAGCAGAGATCTTGTTTCTTTTTTTGAGTCCTACTTAAGCAACCGTTCGCAATATGTTAAAATCCGTGGACATAAATCATCTAAATTTACAGGCACAAGTGGGGCACCGCAAGGGAGCAACTTGGCCCCACTTATTTTTCTACTTTTTATTAACGACATCAGCGACAACATCGACAGTAATGTTCTGTTATTTGCTGACGATTTGAAGCTTTTTCGCGTTATAAATGATATAAATGCTTGTGTTTCCTTGCAGCAGGATATAAAATCTATTCAACGCTGGTGTGTAATGAACAAGCTACCATTAAATGAGGAAAAGTGCTTCGTGATGACATACACTAATAAAGTCCATAGTATCGACTTTCAATATAACATAGATACCAACAATATTCGGCATTGTGACACTTTCAAGGACCTTGGAATTGTATTCGATCCTAAGCTCTCTTTTGCTGACCACATTGATGGAATTTACAATTCTGCCTTAAAGACGCTGGGTTTTATAATTCGCAATTCCACTGGTTTCGAGAACATCTCAACACTTAAAACCTTATATTCTAGCTATGCGCTCTCGAGACTTGAATATGGTGCAATTATATGGAATCCAATTTATACTAAATATGTCAGCCAATTAGAGAGTGTCCAGAGGTAGTTTGCTAAGTTTTTAATGTTCAGGCGGGATAAAGTGTATCCTGCTAAAGGCATTGATGAGATTCTGCTGACCAAGCAATTTCAGCTGCCGTTATTAACGTGACGTAGATGCTATCATATGGTTACATTTCTTATAAAGTTATGTAAGTACTACGTTGACTGTTCAATGCTGTTGCAGCAAGAGTTCTTTCACGTTCCTGCTAGGTCCACTAGAGTATTCTCTGTTTTCCATTTGCCGACCCCATCAGCCAATTTTCTCATGAAAACACCATTATATCAGGCTATGAATATCTTCAACGGTACTTGTAATGATATTGATTTACACTATCATACACTCGCTAAGCTACAACACTCTTAAAGAATAGATTCCTGTGCCTTGTATGAAGACCTTTATAATTTACCTTTAATTTTATTGGTAGAAAACTATTGCTCTTTTTTCTTTTTTAGTTCACATTAATTGTATACATATTAGCTTATCTAAGTGATATTGTTATTATTATTATATTATGTCTCCTATTTCATGCTCAATTGTCTTATAAATGGATGTATCTGTTAGACAATAAAGATTATTATTATTATTATTATTATTATAAGCCGGAGACTCTTATTATTATTATTATAAGCCGCTCCTTGGTATTTGTAGTTAACATAGTGACGTTAAACTTGACAAGGTTCTTTCGTGACTTCTGTTGGAAAGAAGACCGTAAACATGAAGTTTGTTAAGAAGTGCATCATGCCAGACTTGATCAAACGCTTTGGATATGTCGAAGACAATAATTTGGGCTTCTCCACAGAATTCGATTAACTTATTCCAGTTGTTATCTTGGATTCATACCAAAATGTTACCAGTTCATTCCTATGTAACATTACGTAAAATTTGAAACAAATTGGATAATCAGGTTTTCAATAATAATTTTTTTACATTTCACTTGGCCGCCATCTTGTTCACCCATATTGGATTTTTACCAAGATATATTCTCATATGACCTTCAATTTTTTTTCATGATTACAAAAATTTTATTTGGCCGCCATTTTGTATTGCCAACTTGTATTTGGACCATTTTTGTCAATTCATCTCTATATGACAGTTAATTATTGCACATCATTTGATATCAATTTATTAGGTAGTTTTTCAGGCTGAACTTTTATATATTTTGATTAGTACTTGTTTTTTGTGCAAATTTGAGTTAAATTGGATAAGCAGTTTTAACATTTCGCTAGGTCGCCATTTTGTTTCGCCACACTGGATTTTTACCAAAATATTATCTAATCATCCACGTATGACCCTTAATATTTTGACCAAAATTTAAAATCAATTGGGTAAATAAGTTTTTTAGCTATGCTTTGAACAGATAGACCGGCGGAATTGAGAAAACGTGTTTTTCTAGAGACACTAAAACGTAAAGATCTGAAAACATCTCAGATGGTGATTTTTTTCAGGATTACATTACTTCCATTTTACGAGGGAGGTAAAAATCAATCAAAATGAAATACACCACGACATTTGCTGCCTGAGAAAGTGGATACAGGAAACTAGTATTAATTCGTAAACACAAAAAAGCTCTGTATATAAAAAGAGAAAGTAACCAACTTTTATCCTGGTTCAAATGACGCAAGGGAAAACTGTAACTAATCTGAAACTCTTCCCCTAGGTCTGTGATGATGTTGCAGCACCTTGAAGAAGAGTAGTCGATATCGATGCCAGTGTGTGGCCAACCTGACTGGTCATAAAATCCCTAGACATATGCTTAAACAATAACTAAAATTCTTTAGTTACAAAATTAGCCAAAATCTGGTATACTCGGATTTTAAATTTCAACTTTACAACTATAATCACTTAAAAATCGAATTATTGAAACGGCGTTCAACGCTTTGCTTGCTGTCAATTTTGTTTTCTTGTCTGTGACAACACCCTATCTGCATTAGTTTCACTGTGAGACAACAATAAACAAAGGGATAAGCTAAATGGAAAACATTTTTAAATTTGAAATTGTCCTCAAGCAGTTTTAAGGACTCTAACATTTCTACCTTTAAAGGACGCCCAATTGAAATGTTATGGTTTACCAATATGATGGAAGGCGATAAATAAGTAAGATATGTTAGTCACCAGATGCAATACACTCACCTAATATCGACCCAATAATATCTCTTAATGCTGACTATTGCTAGCTCTAGTCGGGTAGGTTCGGATTCTTCTTTCTCGTTACTCTACCTATATTTCCATATCACAATATCTTACTTTAGATGTAATATTTAAGTTGAGCGCCACCAAGTTTTAATTTAAGTTAAATAAAACTTAGAAAAAAAAGTAGTTGCATTGAATCTAACCAATATCAATAGGTAAAGACTTATCTTGATCAATTGAAAACCAACACGTTGGAAAAAAATGACTTTTATTGTTTAATTTACAAAAAATTCACTTATCCCCCCAAAAAAAAAGAAAATGTACTGAACAAAAAAAAATGATTGTTAACTCAATTCCATCCACTAGGGAGCTTAATAGCATCCCAACAAGAAGTGAAGGAATTAAGTTTTCCCTAACAAGAGTTTAAATTTATTGTAAGGTTACACTAACTGAAATCCCAACTAAAATATTCGATTTGGGGTACGTAAATACAAAACCCAGAAGCTTATTCTTTATCTATACCATTCCAGATTAATAACATTTGGATTACACAATATAGACAAGAATAATCAGTTCAGAATCCCAATAAGTTCCTTTCCCCTCCTTAAATGATTGAAGTTTAATTCTAGTTAAAACAAATAATTATGTTACAAATGATAATGATTAGGGTTAAGTATTAAAAAAAAAAAAATTGATTAGCCACACGCTGAGTGGCAGCACAATAAATATCTATAAAAGGTCTATTACATAGATTTGAATGTCTTAGATATTACTAATAAATCAGCAGTAATTAGGTAGCGCTACGAAGCCGGCTGCGTTTCACCTTACAGAAATTCTGCACATTGACATCAGTAATTAAATTAATATGGATAAACAGTTTGATTAACAGAAATAGTACTATATGTTAAGTTTCCAAATATTATACTACTACTTAGCTGAATACTCTATTCCCTAGTGTAGGCTGTAAAAGGTGGTAAGGCAGGTAATATCCAAGTGTTCCTCAGTGATCACTATGTCCTACAGCTCTGCTACGTAGACCGCATCCAAGACATCATGTCTATTCCATCAAAAGAAAAGTTCCAATTCCATCAATATCTAGCAGTTAGAAAACCATACCAAAACCTTGCTAATGGTTTGTCTTTAAAGCTCCAAAATAATCCCAATGAACTTCAAAGGTTCAACTTTATACAAAAATCCTGAAACAAGAATTGCCACATGTAGAAAAATCTCTACAACAAAGTTTGGAATATAATTCCAGACAGGCAAAACAGCACACAATATATACGAGAATATAATACAAAATTCTTACCTCATTGTAGCTACGAGGGTACCAAAAAAAAATTGCTTGATGAGCACCAATATTAAGATGACCGATGTTAGTGGCACGTGGCCGTAAAGTTGAAACCGAAAATTTACTAAACCATAATATTCATCTTCACTTCGTCAAATCGGATCTTTCTAATCTCCCATTTGGGATGGAATTTAGTTAACAATCAAAAAAAAAATTCAAAACATCCGACACTTCCGTCGTTTATGAGACTTGGTGCTAAAAAGAAAGATCTTTTTCTTAGCCCTTCTCACGTACACAAAATGGTTTCCATCACTTAATATTACCAAACACGGTAAATCTACATATCTTTTTCTACATTCCAAAACACTATTGGAAAAAAAAAGAACTTTTCTCAGTATCAACAAAATAATGTTGGTACAATAAATCCCCTAAATTAAATATTAACTTGTCAAATTCCAGTTCGGTTTATAACAAAAGTAGCCTTTATATCCATGGTATTGGAAAGAGATGAAAATACATTATTACTACCATCTAAATTAGTAATATTAGCTCGCCGATACGTCAAATCTATAGGACTTATAATAAGAAAGAAAAAGAGAGAGACAATACTTCCACTTCTATACTTATTTCGACTGCATTATTCTATCGATTGAAAGCATGTGATTTTGAACTGACCTATCATAACCCCGTTTAAAAATCTGACAACTGATAAACAATAACAAAGCAAATCTTTGTAGATTTCGAAATATATAATAATGAACAAATTTACCTTACTAATTAATGCAAAATAGTGAACCAAGTTATTAAAAAAAACATTTGTGTTTAAATTTACGTGCTTGTGAAATTTCCAAACAAAATGTGATATGCTATTTGACATGTAAATAACAAAATTTTTCTAAAACAACTGATATAAACAAATGGAATCTTAGAATATTAACACAAGAAAACTATATATAGGTAGATTTTTGAATGTTCTATTAGATTATCTTATCAGAAACATATGCCATTTAGATTTTACCTTCATTTGTTTGTCTTTTATGATTGTCGACCTAGTCTTCGAGTCACAGCATATTAAAAATGTTAATTCCTATTAATTGGAATATCTTCAAGTTACGTTTATATATAAAACAGTAATTATATGATAATACAGTACAATATGCAAGTATATTACATTGGCTTTATCAAAAATAAAGTAAATTCACATAAGGTTCTAATTTTGTACTTTTCCTTCCGGCTATTTGTGACAAGAAATTTCTGAAACTAACATTATTTCTGTAACTTAGGTACCAATGGTAAATGTAAGCCTGAATATAGTATAAAAGAGTGTTTTTAATTATAAATTAGATTAAAATAACTTAGATATCACAAATGATATACTAAAAAAATGAAAAAGTGTCAAGTGAAGATTTATTTTACTGAATTTTACTGCCCTATGTACTAACAGACATATATGACAAATCTAATTGTAAACAGTACAAGTTCGACAAGTGAATTTAAAAATTAGAATAAGAATATAAATTAATGTAATAAATAGGCTTTTATATGGAGAAGTAAAAATAATTTTGAAGTTGGGCAATTTGTTCAGACTAACCATATATAAATATTTTACAGGTGTCATTTTTAACCATCATCTTCCCCATACCCCCCAAGAATATGAAAACCGAAGAAGAAAAGCATTCGCGGACATCCAATTTTGTCCGACCTATTTAAATAGATTTTTAGGAGGGCAAATCAATGACGGTTTGAAAACCCTTTTGGAAATATTACAAAATCCTCATTATAATAAACAAGTAAGTAAAGCAAGAAGTAACCTATATTAAATATTGGATGGAGTCTATAAAGTTACTAAGAGTACTCAGTGGACAAATATACAGGGTGTCCCATTTAAAAAAACACAACTTTGGGTCATATCTAAAAAATAACAACTCAAATGAAAAATATGACCACGCCACTGGATCCAGCGTAAAAAACTGCAAGTTAAAGGATAACCGATACGAGGGGGGTCCCAAAATGCAAAATCTTCTATTTCGGCCTGTATCTCATAAACGAAGAAGGCTATGAAAATTTTGTTTACGGCTTCATGACTTTCACAAAAAATTAGCTCAGGTTCGTGAAAACCGCAAGGTTCTATTTTTAAAAATAAGCGAGATATCCTGCTTTTGCAACCAAATCCGGACACCCTGTACTGGGTACCTTCAATGGTTTCTTATGAGAAATACAAAAATACTTTAAATCTGACATAGGCTTTTTTTTGATTGGAGACTCTGTATATTTTCTATTGGTTTGAAGACAGATTGTCTTTCCAAAATCAAATATACAGTTTGTGCACGTTCATTCAAACCGTTTTGTGAGCTATTTTGGATTTACTGTTTCGAAAATATGAACGAATTTGGTAAATTATCTTGACGATTTGGTTGCAGTAAATCCAAAATAGCTCATAAATGGTTGGCCTACAAACCATATATTTTTGGAATCAGAAGATACAAATTTTTCAAATATGATTCAAAATATAGGGGAGCTCATAAAAAAGAACTAAGTTATCACTTTTACTTAATTTTGCGATAGTCTGCAGGTTTTGTTTTTCTTAATTCTCTGACGGTTTATCAAAAATCTCACAACTTGCATATTTAAAGTTTTTTGGCATCTTCTATAGGAGAACCTGTATATGGGTTTTCTGCAAGATATAAAATCTATGTGTCCTGAGGATCAGCGGCGGCTCGTCAGATGAGGCAACTGAGGCGCCGCCTCACTCGCTTTCCTATAAATATACATTTTTATTTTCAAAATTAATTCTTTCCAAGTTGATACATTATTCTCTGAAAATTGTCTCAAGCACTATTAGAATACAATTACAATAAACACTTTACTTTACTAACCAACAGTACAATGTCCAATGACTGCAATATCATTTCTTTTTTATTCGACTTTACCTATACGCGGCGATGCGAATTGCGCCTCGGACACTTGAATGGTATTTGGATTTTTAATAAGTCTGAGAAAGAGGGAAAAGGGTCGTGTTGCATATGTAGATTCATTCCATCTCTTTTTATTGCATTTGAGGCGATGAAAACTTGGCTTAATGATTGAGACGTTGTCATTTAATGTTAGCACAGATTGAATATAAATGGAAATAATTATTATTTATCGGTAAATGACAATCGCGCATCCGGCTGCCAAATGCAAGCCGTTTTTATTTTTGTTGATATTTGCGTGGGCGTGTGGGGTATTCGTATTTGACTGTTACCGGTAACGGTTTGAGATTGAGCGGGAAGTGGGTGGATATTGAGATTATTCGGCAATAATTTGTTTGTTTTATAGTATTATTTCGTGAATATCACGCGTTTAGTCTGTGTCGAGTGTTACTCTATCTAAAGTATTTTTGACGTTGCGTTAGTTTAATTATTGAATAGATAGACTGATAGAGTAGTTTATATGAATTAGTGATTAAAATTTAAAATAAACGAAACGTGTGAACTATGAATCCAGTCCACGATATCGTTATGTCACTATTGACAACGGCGCTTTCCAAGCGTCTCGAGGATGAGAAAAAAGAAACTCTTCGCGGAGATAGACCCATGCCGAAGATAAGTACCTTAAGTAGTGATAAAAAAGACGGTCGACAATATAAATATCATTTCAAACGTCATGGTATCAAACACACACTTGGATTTGTGGAAGTGTTTTTAAGCAGCGTTTATATTGTTGGCCTTGCTTAATACTGGGAAAAACAAAAACAGTATGGACTTCTGATGGATACGTTGATTTTAAACATTTTTCTAGAGCGGTTAAAATGCATGAAGGGTCTAAAGACCATATTCAAAATACCTTAGTTTTTGTACGTTTGTCTCAAAATATGACTACAATTAAAGATGCACTAAACGAAAATGCTCGTTTATCTAAATTATTGTACAATGAAGATGTTAGGAAAAACCGCTTGCTTTTGACATACCTTATAGATACGACTATATTACTGGGAAAACAAGAACTGGCTTTTAGGGGGCATGACGAATCCGAATCTTCTTTTAACAGAGGAAATTTTAAGGAAGTTTTTAATTGTTTAATTAAACGCAACACCGAACTTGCAAAGCATTTAGAAGAGAAAAGTGTATTTACGGGACAATCGAAAACTATTCAAAATGAATTAATATTTTGTATTGACGAACATATGAGAGACTTTATTAAACAAGAAATATCGGAGGCTACATTTTTCTCATTAATTGTAGATGATACGAGGGATATAGTTGCAAAAGCCCAATGTTGTGTAACTGTTAGGTATGTAAATAAATTAGCCGAAATAAAAGAACGTTTTTTAGGCTTTTTTGATATAAGTGAGGATTCTAGAGCTAATGCACTCTATAACTTAATTGTAAGAATCTTGGAACCTTTAAATTTTAAACGGAAATTAGTAGCACAATGTTATGATGGAACTGCGGTTATGGCCGGAGAATTGAGCGGTCTACAAACACGAATAAGATCAGATGCCCCACAAGCAATGTACACTCATTGTGCTGCTCATCGTCTCAATTTAATTTTACAACATGGTTCAAATTATATTAAGGAACGCAGAATCTTTTTCGCAACTTTGAAAAGTTTGCCTGCTTTTTTCCATAAATCGTACAAGAGCACATCTATATTGGACAAAATAATAAAAAAACGAGTTCCGCAAGCAAGTGATACAAGGTGGTATTCTCGATCAAAAATTCAAATTTTTGTTGCAAATAATTGGGAAGGACTAATCTTAGTTTTTCAGGACATGATTGAAAATCCAGAATTAGACTCAGATACTATACACATGGCCAAGGGGTATCTAAAAGACCTTTCCGATTTTGAATTTGCTTTTTTAACTTTTGCATTTAAAGATATTTTTTTTGTTACTGATATCCTGTTTCAAGTTTTTCAGTTAAGTAACCTAGAAATTGATTTCTGCATTTCACAATTGAACATTGCCGTCAAACGATTAAATGAGCTGCGCGCTGAAATTTTCCTTAAATCCATTTTTGAAAAAGCAAAATCACTTACCGGATTGCCATGTAGTAGACAAACCCGTAGCATGAGCGAGTCAGATTTAATGGAAAAATATAATAATCTGTTTTATGAAATTTTAGACTGTATAATTTTTCAAATTAACATCAGGTTTGAAGATTTACACAAATTGGAATTTGTGAAACTTCTTAATACATCAAAATACAAAGACTTTGCCACAGAATTCCCTATTAGTCTATTAAATTCGTTAAAAGAAAAGTATCCAACAATGTTTGACAAAGATCGCCTCAAAAATGAGCTAAGCATAATTTACCAAGATGAACAATTTTATAAAGTCAATATTCAAGAGCTCCTTAAACAAATTAATAGTTTAGAATTAATTTCAGTATTTTGTGAAGTATATCGACTTGCGACATTCATTTTGACAATCCTCTTAACAAGTGTACAGGCCGAAAGAGATTTTTCGTGCTTAAAGCGAATAAAGACCTACTTACAAAATAGTATATCTCAAGATAGGCTCTCAGCCCTGTCGATCATGGCAATAGAAAAAGAGAAGACATTTAGAAAACTTTCTAAATGTAATGGTGAGTTTTATGACAAAATCATTGAGAAATTTGCTTCTTTAAAAGACAGACGCATTAATTTAATTTACAAAAAGTAACTTAACTGCACCATCCACATACCTATTTGCCTAAACAGTTTTGGTTTTTTATAAAAAAAATTACTGTCCACACCATATTAGATTATTACAGGTTTATTACACTTTAAACTCGATTCTGACTATTTTGATTAAGTATTTTAAATACTTTTTATAAAAAAATCCAATGATAAAAAATGTGTATATTATATATGTTTGAGAAGAGTATATATCTGAGGATAAAACGAACTAAATGAAAATTGGGTGAATATCTTAGAGACTATTATTTTATTTTTATATCTATGTAATAATTTTTATTTTAAAAATTACTTAATGAAAAATTGGGCATATATCTTGGTATTGGTATGTAAAAAACAAAAACAAATCATAAAAATGAGTCAATTTGGGCGTGGCAGCCCAAAACGGAATGTCAAATTTGACAGCGAGGTCCTAGATTTCTATAAGCAGCTTGTCAAATCCGAAAGCTCAGTTAAATATTCTAAACAGCAATTAAGTTTTGTGCAACTGGCTGTTAATGTAGCTGATACATATACAGGGTGTCCGGGAAAATGTGGGAGATCTCTCGGACTCAGATAGAGCATTAAAAAATAAGATGACAAGTTCCCATAAATTTTTTTCCTAGCGGCCCTCCCTACGGAGATACGGCCCCCTAAAGGACCCCACTGGAAATCGGTTTTTCTAGAATAACTTTTAAACGACTCAATATAATTTATCGAAAATTTAATATGATAAACAGTAGTAAGGACCTCTCAAAATGCTTCCCTTAAAACATAATTAGCTTGTTTAGTTTACCAGGGACGGACTAGATTGTACATTTTAACGCTCAAATTTTTAACACCCTGTATGATAAGGAGTTAAAAAAAATAAATTTGGATACCTTGAACATTAAGCTAAAGAAAAGGTGCTCTTGTTCATTGTCGATAAAATGAACCGTTTTCGAGAAAAAAAAATAATAAAAGAATACAACTTTGGGAGTATTAAATATGTTTTGATCCTGAACAACCTAATACGCTAAATAGAAAAAAGTCAATTAAAAACTTCATAAGTGGGTTCAACATGTGCTCCGTGATTTGTGATGCACTCGCGGGCACGACGAATAGAGGACTGCTGTACTCAACACAACAACCCAGCATTGTTCCTTATCATATCGCAATGAAACGTGATTCTCCGTAAAAGTTCCTCCCTAGTAGCAACCGGAGAGGAATACACCAAGGTTTTGAGATGACCCCACAGGTAGAAATCCATTGGCGTTAGGTCGGGAGACCGTGGAGGCCAGGCAATGGGACCTCCTCTGCCTATCCAACGGTTTCCATAGACGTTATTTAGGTGGTCCCGTACAGCAACGCTAAAATGGGGTGGGGCTCCATCATGCATAAAATGCATCCTTTGGCGGGTTTCAAGTGGCAAATGCTCTATTGAATCTAGAAAAGCGTTCTGAAGGAACTCTAAATAAAGTTCACCATTCAATCGTGCCGGTAATACGCATGGTCCAATGAAAAAATTGCCGATTATTCCTGCCCAAACATGAACATGACACATGAAGCTGCGCGGCTAATATTCGAGTGCTTATTGAGGGAGTATCAGCTACAGTATCCAAAATATCTTCCTCCAATTGCACCGTACGTACTGTTCTCCTCACACCAGCATCGGTACTGCTTTTCCCAAAACTTCCTAAAAATAATTAATGAACGTCAATAATGTTACCTTATTAATTGAGAATTGCCCACCAGTTTCTCTTAGACGTTGGTCAATTCGCTGAAATGTTTTCTCATTTGGAATATTGCGATTAGGATATCTTTCTCCATACAACCTTCTTGCTTCATAAGCATTGCAAGATGCAAGTCCGTACATAAGATGCATATCTGCATACTCACTAAATGTGTATCCCATTATCGAATTAAATTTACCAAGGTATTCAAAATTTAATAAATTAATATCGAAGTAGGTACAAAAAGATCAACGTGTCAAGAAGATTTCAAATGCACACGTCAATGCGAGATTATTTATTTCGTACCATAGTAACGTTTGTAAAAAAGTGCATTCTTTAATACTGATAAATAAACAATAATAAAACATTAATACTTTTATTATTTTTTTTCTCGAAAACGGTTCATTTTATCGACAATGAACAAGAGTACCTTTTCTTTAGCTTAATGTTCAAGGTATCCAAATTTATTTTTTTTAACTCCTTATCATACAGGGTGTTAAAAATTTGAGCGTTAAAATGTACAATCTAGTCCGTCCTGGTAAACTAAACAAGCTAATTATGTTTTAAGGGAGTATTTTGAGAGGTCCTTACTACTGTCTATCATATTAAATTTTCGTTAAATTATATTGAGTCGTTTAAAAGTTATTCTAGAAAAACCGATTTCCAGTGGGGTTGTTTAGGGGGCCGTATCTCCCTAGGGAGGGCCGCTAGGAAAAAAATTTATGGGAACTTGTCATCTTATTTTTTAATGTTCTATCTGAGTCCGAGAGATCTCCCACATTTTCCCGGACACCCGGTATACTGTGACTATGTACTGAACTATATTGGGTTACACTTCACTATTCCTAACAAATAAAAAAATTATAACGAGGGAAGTTATGGGTAAAGGGTAAAGGAAATTTACAGAATTTTTTGCTTGCCGCATTCAATTTTGTCAATACAGTAGAGATATTCAATATCAAATTTGAACTCATAAATCGGGTAATCAGATAATCATGACCACTTGTTTAAAGAGTTTTTCGAATTACGTTGTGGATTTTTGAAAGCATAAAATGTATATTTAGATCCAATAATGTCCATTAATTATTATTACAACATCTTTCTCTGTTTTTAGCTTACATACAACTTATTGGACACTGTGTTGGTAGAAATGTTTCCTGAAATGAGCGAAGCTAAGTAATGTTAAGTTTGTTTTAAATAAATGTCATTTAGTGATTAGCTTTAGTTATAATGTGATATTACAATGTAAGGTACCAAACATAGTTTAGCGTCTCTTTTTAATATTGTATACTTTTATTTATAATAAATTTTACTTATTTAGTTTTGTGTTTTAATCTAATGAAACACGAGTTTGAGGTTTATTTTTTTTTAAGTAATTTACGTTAAGTTGTTTTGCTGACCAGAACTAATTTTACGCAGCCCTTAATAATATTAAACAAAACTTAGACTCAGCTTTCAATTGTGACAGGGGAATTTCAAATAACGATGGGGGTTAAAAGAGCAAGCCAAAATTTGAGTTTAATCGATAAATTTTCACACAAACACCATTTCATATTTTCTACGTTTAAAACTATATTAACTATATTGCATACAAAAAGACTGAATATACAGGGTTATTCACGCAACCCGTTCATTAAAAGTTTTTGATGATGCCATTTAGATAAAAAATTTAAAATTTTGGGATTAAGGTAAGGTCAAGGGGTACTTCTTTTTGAAATATTTTCAACTTCCTGTCATTTCCGGTTTAACCGAAAGTTGGTATCAACTTGCTTATTTTAAATGGAACACCCTGTATTTTATGATATTTTTGGATTCTACGGAGAATTTTAATGCTATTTTATGTAGCATGTCCTACACCTAGGTTCAAGCGTTCTTAAGATACTTGACCTTGAACCAAAAATGAGCCTTCGGGGTACCAAATTTTAAAATCTCATTTTTGTAAGTTTTGAAGATATAATCTTCATATTTTGCAGACGATCGGTAAATAATCTTAAGTTTCTATTTTTTTTATTGAATTTGTCTATTTTTATACAGGCTGTCCTAAATTCAGCGGCAAACATTCACATTTTCAAAGCCGCTAAAGTCCGTTTTTTTAAATGGGACACCCTATAACTTTATGCACTATCAAATGTAGAATTTAATTTTCTATCGAACTGTATTAAGGTTCCCTATACCTATTCGTAACCATTTTCGAAATAATCAGGTTTTTATTAAACTATCATATGTATTTGCTAAATGCTTACACCTTCCCGTAGTAAGCCATGGAAAAACAATTGTTGTGCTTTTCTATTCAACATGACAGCCGATTTGAAACTCTTAAATTAAAATAAAATAACACTCAAAAGCTGATATTCTCAATTTATTTTATATTCGCGGAGAATGTTACAAAATATTGGTGAGAACGTGACATGTTTTTAATGAAAAATATCCTCATTTATCGCCAATGAACAAGAGAAAATTGAAGAGGACTGAAAATTTCGTTTCGGAAAAGTTAAAGTTATAAAAAATGTATTAAATTGTTTACATTATTTTTAACCATATCTACTAAGTTCGAGACTGTTCTAAACTTGTTTTAGTGAACTTAAAAATTATAGCAATCTAACAATCAACAATAAATAATTAAAATAATAAAATTGAATTATAACAAATGTTCTATATGCTGTCCGTTCATTTGAAGACACATTTCAATTCTTTGTACAGTTGCTGTGGCTCGTTGAATTTGTCCGTTTTCTAATTCGGCAAAAGCTGTTCGTATCCTGTCCAGTAAATCTTGTTGGTTATTTACTGGGGAAGCATAGACTTTACCTTTGATAAATCCTCATAAATAAAAGTCTAGGGGTGTTAAATCAGGCGATCGCGGGGGCCATCTTCAAGCGCCATTGGGACCAATCCAGCAATTTTCAAAAATTCGAGATAATTGGAGATAAACTGCAGCCCAGAAATGTTCGTTTCTTCTATTTGTTATTCCTTCTCTAGAAAATTTCGCTTCATCGGTCCAAAATATTTTTGAAAGGAATTGAGGGTCCTCTTGAATTTTCAAAAACATGAATTCGCAAAATTCTACCTACTCGTCGGATGTCATCACCAGGTCTCAAGGCTTGCACGTTTTGGAAGGAATAAGGGTGCATATAATGTTCGCTCAAGATTCTTTGGACAGATGAAGAAGAAATTCCCAAATCGTTTTCTGCAGACGGTATTGAACTTTGCGGGTTTGCCTGGAAATAAGCTAATGTGTTTATTACGTTATCCTCAGCATTTGTCACTGGTTTCGGAACATTTTTTGTAACTTTAACCTTGCCAAAACGCAAAAAGTTCGTTTCAATCCTCTTGAATTTTGACTTGTTCATTGGCGGCAAATCAGGGTGGCGTTCATTAAACACACGATACGTTCTCTCCAAAATTTTATAACATTCTCCATAATATAAAATAGATTGAGAATATCAGCGTTTGAGTATTCTTCCATTTCGATTTAGAAAATTTAGTTTATCACTGACAGCTTTCGATAAATAACGCATACTAATCATCTGTCATATTGGATATTGGATCTCAATTGTTTTTCCATGGCTCACCATTGGAACATGTAAACATTCAAGCAAATAAATAAATGCTTTATTGTCAAAAAAATTTTACAATTTTGTGGACAAAGCTGTTGTAAAAAAAAATAGTTTACAAACATCAAAATTAGCAAACAAAACAAAACAAAAACACATCATAAATATTATAGAAAAATAATATTTAAATCAAGAATTTAGAATATTAATATAATAGAATCCTAAAAGAAGTACATTAGAAATGTACTTTGTCAGTCGTACTATGGTATAAACATTTTCATAAATATAATGTAAAAAAAATAAAAAAGCAAAGTAAAAAATAAAAAATAAAAAAGTACGAAACAATTAAAAAAATACATATACAAAATTCGGTAAAAATGGTTGGTAATGGCAACTATCACACTAGGGGTTCATAAGGATAAAATTATGTGTTGTAAAACTCGTTCACGGTGTAGAAGGCTCTTTCCAGTAAGAATGATTTCAAAGCCTTGCGAAATGAAGTCAGAGATATTATGGATTTGATGTTAAATGGCAGGTGATTATGCATTTTTTTTGCATTGTAGATTACTGATCTTTTAATTAACTCTGAGTGTGGGGTTGGAAGATAGAGATCGTGCTCAGTATTTCTGAGAGGGTAGTTGTGAGAAGGTCTCTCTAATAGAGCAGGTGCGTGCTTACGAATTAAGCAAACCGATACCAAAATGAATAAGCAAGGAAGGGTTAGTATTTTATATCTTTTAAAGAAATCTCGGCAGTGAGTTCTACTGTTAAGTCTCAGTAGGTAACGAACAGCTCTTTTTTGTAGTATAAAAATTCGATCAAATTGAGTCGCACAACATGTACCCCAGAATGGAATAGCATATCTGAGGTGCGACTCAACAAGAGCAAAATAAACAGTTCTAGAGGTAGAAAAGCTAAGCTCCTCGGAAACAGATCTTAACGCAAAGCAAGCAGAACCCAACTTCCTTGATAAAGCGTCGATATGTGGATCCCATTTTAAAGAATCATCTACAAGAAGCCCTAGAAATTTTACAGAGTTTACGACATCAATAGTGGTGCCATTAAGGTCAAAAGGTTGCAGCGTGTTTTTATAAGACAAGACTTTCGTTTTAGAGATGTTCAAACATAGGAGATTAGAATCGCACCAGGATTTAATGGTGATTAGGTCATTAGATACAATCCTATGTAGGTCCGTGACATCTGGGTGGCTCCACGTAAAGCTGGTATCGTCCGCAAAGAGACATATTTTTCCACTAATGTTTAAATTAGCCATGTCGTTTATGAACAGAAGAAACAAGATAGGGCCTAGTACCGAGCCTTGAGGCACTCCATATTCCATTGGCCTACAAGAAGACATCCTGTTGTCAAATTTCACAACTTGATTTCTGTTGCTAAGATATGACTTAAACCAATCGAGAGGAGCCCCTCTAAATCCATAGTACTGCAGCTTGTTAGTTAATATATTATGATTCACACAATCGAAAGCTTTGGAAAAATCACAGAAAATTGTTGCCGTAGCGTGATGGTCGTTTAGGCTGGAGTAAATTCTATTAAGAAGAGAAAACATGGCATCGTTTGTGCATTTGTTACTTAAAAATCCAAATTGATGTTTTGTAAGTATTTCATATCTAGACAGAAATGATAAAAGCCTTTTTTTAACCAGTCTTTCGATGATCTTAGATAGCGTAGGGAGAAGTGCAATTGGGCGATAGTTCGAAGCTTCTTCTGAAACACCTCCTTTGTGAAGAGGTATGATTATTGCAGTTTTAAGGCAGCTTGGAAAAGTACCATTTTGGAAAGACATATTTATCAAAGCAGTCAGATGCTCTAGAGTGCACTCCGGCAGACTTGAATACATTTTTAAAGTAAGCCCATCAATTCCCGAGGAAGATTTATTTTTGATATCATTAATTGTACTGCGAAGTTCTGATAAAACTACTGGTGAAAAGAAGAAACTGTGCAGGTTTACCCTATGATTAGAGAGATATGAAATTGGGTCATTAGATTGAGATACGGATTTAGTCAAATCTTTGGCTACATTTACAAAATAATTGTTTAGGTCCTCAGGAGAGGTAAGGATAGTGTTGGATAAAGGAGTTTTGTTTCTTAAATCATTTACGATAGACCAGGTTTCTTTAGCTACATTTTTGGCGTTAGAAAGTCTATTATTGTAATAAATATCTTTGGCGGCTTTAATAGTCTTATGATAAATTTTTCTGTATGATTTTACATAATTATGAAAAAAGACACTGTCCGAAAATTTCTTTAAATGAGATAGTGACCGCATGTTCTTAGAAGATATACGTAAACCTTTAGTGGACCAGGGTTTACTTCTTTTATTTTTGATAGGCCTAAGAGGAAAAGATTCAGAAGCTATATTAGTTAGAGTTTTTATAAAACGAGAAAATTCAGTGTCGACATCATAAGTGTGAGAGTCCCAGTCAGTTATTTGACATAGGTGTTTGAAATTAATGAAATTTCTAACCGAAAAAATACGGCCTACTTGTCTAGAGGAATTTTTGGCTTTGGATGTAATTGAAAATTTTGTGAAAATTGCTTCATGATCGGAGAAACCTGGACTTAAGACATTACATTCGACGGAGCTAGGATCGAAAGAAGACACAACGTAATCTATACATACATACGATATTTTTATAAAACCCAATTATTTCGAAAATAATTACGAATAGGTATAGGGAACCTTAATACAGTTCGATAGAAAATGAAATTCTACATTTGATAGTGCATAAAGTTATAGGGTGTCCCATTTAAAAAAACGGACTTTAGCAGCTTTGAAAATCTGAATGTTTGCCGCTGAATATAGGACATCCTGTATAAAAATAGACAAATTCAATAAAAAAATAGAAACCTAAGATTATTTACCGATCGTCTACAAAATGTGAAGAGTATATCTTCAAAACTTACAAAAATATGAGATTTTAAAATTTGGTACCCCGAAGGCTCATTTTTGGTTCAAGGTCAAGTATCTTAAGAACGCTTGAATCTAGGTATAGAACATGCTACACAAAATAGCATTAAAATTCTCCGTAGAATCCAAAAATATCATAAAATACAGGGTGTTCCATTTAAAATAAGCAAGTTGATATCAACTTCCGGTTAAACCGGAAGTGAAGGAAGTTGAAAATATTTCAAAAAAAAAGTACCCCTTGACCTTACCTTAATCCCAAAATTTGAAATTTTTATCTAAATGGCATCATCAAAAACTTTTAATGAACGGGTTGCGTGAATAACCCTGTGTAATCCCGAACAATAACGGATATACGATGGGGGCTCAAAATACAATATTCTGAATCTCGCAGTGGATTTCAAAAACCAAGTGGGCTATGTAAATTTTGTCTGGGGGAATGTGAGTTTCACAAAAAGTAGCACACGTTCGCAGCAGCTCTATATCATACTCAAACAATGTCAACGAAAATTGTACACAGTCTTTCTTTGTAATTCGCCACCCCCAATATTGGCTTAGGTTTAAGAGAAGAGAAAAAATATCAAATGTAAAACTTCCAGGGTTTATTACGTAATTTATAGGAAATTATATATGTAGAATGTCTCAAATGAATAGCACACTCAACATATTTTTTTAATGGAACACCCTGTATATTATGAGTCCATAAAATAGGCTCTTCTTAACAGTGGCTTACCCGGAAAAACGCTTCTGAGATAGGACAGATCTTGAAAATAGAAACATAGGAATTCGAAACTCAACCTTTATTTAATAAAACTTACATACCACGTGCTACTCAAATTTTGAAAATAGTATATTACGTATTTAACAAAATATACAATAAAAAATACAAAATATACATTATTTAATTTTATTTACGTCTAAATTTTTGGTTTCTGTTTTTTTTTGTTTTCTCAAGTATTGGGAGATATTTCATATTTTGGTCAAAATTAAATTTTATATGGGGATAACTTGGCAATACTTTGTTAAAAAATATATTAATAGAAATTTAATCCAATTTACTTAATATTCTGTACAAAAATAAAGTGTTAATAGAAATTTAAATTAACGTAACATAAGATAAAAAGAGGCCTTATAGACCATGGATTACAAACAACATTCGATAAACGCAAAAATTAAGGCACTCTGCTTTAAATCGCTTTTGAAGGACTAGAAATCCAGAACATCAGGAATATTACAAGCAGTTGCGCAATCTTACTACCAGTGCAATAAGGGCTGAAAAAATGCATACTTAAATTTAAAATTTCGTAAAATTAGCAATTCTGAAAAACGGCGTGAACTGAAAAAACTCAATATTGCAAATTCTTACCCCCAGTAGCGGCTCTTAGCATTTAGTCAATGACCCCTCAAAAATATTTGAGAAAATAAATTATTCGTTTGACCGTCCCTCCTAATAGTTGTAATAAAACGCGAACCTTGGAAAAAGTTAAATACGCTACACCAGGGGTGCTCAAACTTGAACTGCTGGCGATCTACCTGAATATTTTTAGACTACTTACGATCGACTCTGAGAGGCTGCAAGTATGTGTGATGCAGGGTTGTCGTACATACACGATACATACACCCTACCTACCTACCTAGGTAGGGTGTACCGGAGCATATATAGCTATTAGTTTTCCGCACAATATACATTATTTTAGTCAAGGTTTGGGTTAAGTTTAGTTAGGTTCTTCTTTACAATATCAATGAAAAAACTCATAGTTATTCAAAATTGCGAGTTTATTGGTTGTTACAAAACAAAAGAGTTACATATGGTGTTAAACTTAATTAAGGAGTGACTTTGGATGTTGAAGCGTGGCACTGCATGTCCTCAGCATGCTTTTCATAAGATGGTACGTAACCACTGGGTGCTAATCGCAAGCATGATGACATATGATCATCAGTTAGTCGATTGCGATATTTTGACTTAATTATCTTTATTTCAGAAAATGCAGACTCGCACAAGTAAGTTGACCCAAACATTGCTGTCAGTTGAAGGGCGATTTGCATTAGGTCAGGTTAGGATATTTGTCTTCAGATACAAAACACCAGAAATTTGTATCAGATGCTGTAGCTTTGAGATGTATATCTGATATAATCTGCACCAACTCATTTTCAACAGAACATGAGTTCATATTAAACTGACTTGCTATTTCAGTAGCTCATAAATGATGCTACATTTGCCAATTTACTACAATCATAAAAACGCATTTCGAATTGTCCCAAAATATTTGATAATTCAACCTCATACGTATCATAATTCAACCGAGGGATCCTTGCTTTCAAAGACGGAAAATGTTTAGATCCTTTCTTTTCAGTTGATCTATCATAAATTGCAATTTACTTTTGAATGCGTTTACTGCGCTAATCATCTCAATAACAGTTTTTCCTTTACCTTGAAGCTCCAAGTTAATAGTGTTTAAGTGCATTGTGATGTCCATCCATGCCAAATCAGTCAGCCATTTTTCGTTTTTCAACATCTGAGTGTCATAACCTCTTTCGTCTAGAAAAGCTGTTATTTCGGGCAATAATTCTTGAAACCTTTCTAGGAATTTTCCGCGACTCAACCACCTGACGTCCGTGTGAAGAACTAAATCAGTGTGTTCAGCTGACTCCCTATCTTCCAACTGCAACTTAAAGAGCCGCCGTTGCAAGCTACATGCACGGATGGAATTCACAATTTTTGTTGCAATGCCCATAATTTCCTTCGTGTTTAAAACTTTTGAACACAAAACTTGTTCATGTATAATGCAATGGATTGAAAAAAATGACGGGAAATCTTCATTAGCTCGACAAAATGCCACAAAACCGTTTTTGTTTCCAGTCATTGCTGGTGCTCCATCGGTTGTAATGCACACTAATTTATATATTGGTAGCTTGTAGTTTTTTACAAAATTGAAAAAAACGTCATATATATCTTCGCCACGGGTCTTCCCCTTCAGAGGAATGATTGTCAAAAATTCTTCCTTAGCCAACATGTCATTGAATACCATCCGAATAAAAATACATAGCTGGGCAGTGTCTGTCATATCGGTGGATTCGTCGAACTGTAAAGAAAAGTATGTACATTCCATGATATCATTTTTTAGTTTATCTGCCATGTCCTCACTCATGACTTCAATACACCTTGTGACAGTCGGACGAGATACCTGAAGTTCTCTAATAGCTGACATGATTTCTGTTTTATTTTTAAAATTTCCAAATAAAGTCTCACCCGCTTCAATAAATGCTTCCTTCACAACCGATCCATCTTCGAATGGTTTCTTGTGTTTCGCCAATATATGAGATATTTTAAATGACGCGATCGTAGCAGCTTTTGATTGTTTGGCTGGTCTTGTGAACATGGTTTGTTCTTTTTTCCAACAAGATATCAAATCACGTACTTTTCGTTTTCTTAATTCACTCTGTGGCTGAAAATCCTTTTCATAGTTTTTATGAACAGTTTTATGATGCCTCTCTAAGTTACCACGCTTAGGTATTAGTAGTAGTAGTTAGGCAACTGACGCACGACAAATAAGACAAATGCACTTATCCTTCACCATACAAAATAAAAATTCTTCCTCCCAATCGTTATTAAAATGATACGTTTTAGATTTCTTCGCTGTACTCATTTTGTACTATTTAATAATAAACTTTTTATCGACGTAGTATTGCCTTCAAGTTGCAATTCAGAATGACTCCAATTCATGCAGGCGCAACATTTATATCGGCGTGAACGAAAGTCTCGAATGTTCCCTTCAAACGCGCCGCCCGAAATTTCTAGAAAAACGGCAAGAATAAAAAACGCGGCTTTTCTTTGACAAGTACTACCGCGCGTTCCTTTGATAAAGCCTCCTTTTGCCGCTGGCAGAGTTTTATTTTATTACGTAATACATTTTTGTAGTTTAGTTAAGTACCTACTTATTAAAAAAAATTTTCTTCTCGAGATCTACTCAAAAAGCACTCGCGATCGACCGTTTGAGCACCCCTGCGCTACACTATTAGCCGCGCGCGGCGGTTCGAATGGTTTCGTTGCGTTTCTTAGGCATAATAAAATACGCTATACTAAGCTTGACTGGTCAGTCCGAATTGCCCTGATTACCTTAAAGCTTGACGAGAGTACCCGAAGATTTCACAGCTACCCAGCGGCAGCCGAATGTGATAGCAAATGAAATATGAAATCGCGATTTGGGTCATCAGCTGGTCTCTTGTCATAATTCGATCGATCGGTTGCAGCATCACCTCGGCATGCGGAAGTTTAATTGTTCAGAGGTCGCGCGGTCGATATTCTAACTCGATATTGTTTCGTACATTTTTAATCGATGAAAATTGATTTATTAACTGTTTTTTGTAATATATATATTTTTATTTTTATGATCCATGTGTAAGTTGGAAATATGGTAAATAAAATGTTGGTAGTGGCTAGTGCAAAAAAAAAATAAACAACTAAAAAGTGCTTGCGAACTTAATTTTGCAAAAATAACCAATTTCAAGGTGGTCTATCTTTGAGTTGTGAATGTAGATGAAATAAAATATCGGTAGTTCAAAAATTAAACAACTAATTCAAATTCAAAACATGCTTTATTGTCAGAAGTAAAACTCATTGACAAAGCTGAGAAACAAAATACAATTTTAAAAGAACAACAAATTATTTGCCTAAAAAAATACAATAACACAAAATAACATACAAGAAGCAAGCTTTTAGTTGGTTCATAATAAATTTCCAGAAAAAAGAAAAAAAATAAACGCTCAAATAATTAAGCACCGAAATAATGGGGACCAATATAAATAATTATATAAAAAAACTAAATGTCAATTAACATAAATGTAGAAATGAACTAATGCAAACGTAAATAAATGAATAAATAAAGTAAAAATAAACAATACATAAATTTGCAAAGAAATAAAATTGTAAATATGTTAAAATACATCACAAAATTAAAAGAAAAAAATTTTTTTGAAGATTTAATAATAAAATCAATCAAAATGTTTTTGGAAAAACTCTGACACACTATAGAAGGGCTTATCAATTAAAAATGATTTAAGTTTGTTTTTAAAAAGGCGTTCACTCTGTATCTGCCTGATGCTCACTGGCAAATGATTAAAAATGGCTTTGCTATTATATATTACAGATTTTTTTGCTTGAGCTGAGTGCGGAATAGGCAGTGGAATACTGTTGGAACGACGAGACACTCTTTCTGGGGAGGAATTAATTTCAGTTTTAAATTTCTTGTGCATAAGGCATGAGGTCTCAAGGATAAAAAAACATGCTAGCGTTAAAATTTTTTCACATACAAATAATGGTTTACAAGAGTCCTGGATATTAGCTTTACATAAATATCTTATTGCTCTTTTCTGCAACACAAAAACACTATTAAAGAGATGCTCTGTGCATGATCCCCAAAAACAAACACCATACCTTAAATGGGATTCTATGAGAGCAAAATAAGCACTTCTGGCAATTGTAGGGTCAAGCTGGTTGCTAATAGCTCTCAAAGCATAACAACCAGATGCTAACTTAGAACATAATGCAATTATACGGGCTGCAAACTTTAGGTCATTGTCAAGCCAAATACCCAAGAATTTATTTTCCTTTAAGTTTTTTGAGGGTTTGCTTTCAAGAATCACATCACTTAGATGACACTTAAACGACATCACACAGGTTTTGTCAACGTTAAGGGTCAAGTAAGTGAGTAATAAGTTTAATATGATCACTATTATGCCACAACACAGTGGCATCGTCGGCAAACACGGTGAACTTACCTGCTATGTCCAAACTAACTATATCATTAATATATTATAAAAATAAAACAGGCCCCAAAACTGACCCTTGAGGCACACCACAAGTGATTGTTTTCTGGCCAGAAGTGCAGCCATCATGTCTAAACAACTCTGTTGGTTAGATATGATTCAAGCCATTTCAGACAATTGCCACTAAAACCATAAATTTGTAATTTTTCCAAAAGAATGTTATGATTGACGCAGTCGAAAGCTTTGGACAAGTCGCAGAAAACTGCAGCAGCTGATTCCTTATCGTTCAGACACAAGTAAAGAGATTCCAGAAAGGAGAAAATCGCTTCAGTTGTATTTTTTCTCGGCTGAAAACCGAATTGCGCTGTACTCAGAATCGTGTGCTTTTCCATAAAAGTGATCATACGTTTCTTAACAAGTTTCTCGACAATCTTTGATAATGTTGGCAAAAGGGCAATGGGTCGGTAATTTGATATTAAAGTAGTATCTCTACCTTTAAACAGAGATATAATATTAGCTTTTTTAGGCAACAGGGGAACACACCCGACACAAAAGACACATTGTTAACAAGAGGAAAACCTCAAATATTTTATTGAATGACCAGTTGGACTTAAATGGTTCCCCTCTGGTAAATCTTTATACCTAAAGAATAGACGAGGTGGGTAAACACCGATATTGTTTTATTGACACCATTAAGGTTTTTATATATATTTTTTTATATTTGGTACAGATTTTAGTGTCAGTTTTAAGTTAGCTTAGGGCTTTTGACAAACATACAGTGTGTCGAAAAAGCTGTCAAGCAGAAATAAATAAGTGGAACTTAATAAACTAAACCTGTTTATTTTGTATACTAGTCTAGTATATGTAAATTAATGCACATAGAAGAGATATGGACAATGCCGTGCTAAAGCAAGCCGGTCGCCGAGTGACGTAGATCGCTCACACTTGGGATAGGTCAAGATCGCTCGAGGCAACTTATAGAGTTTATAGGTCTTGCTACGTGGCCATGATGAAACTGCTTTGTCTGAAAATCCAGGGGTTTTTAAGATAGACTATCCGCTTTAGCAATGTTAAGTATCATTTATAAAATGAATGTGCGTGCAATTTTAACGAACGTGTCATTGAGCATTTTTCCAATTCTAAAGAACGAAGAGTAGATCTGAACTTTAAGAGAATTTAAAGCTCAATTTAAAGATAAGATATTTATTTTTATTTTTAAATTTGCTATTGACCTCCCAATATAATTCACCACGAGCCGCCACTGCTTACCACCCACATTTAATGGCTATAATGCAATAAACAAATACTTCATTGACTCAAGTGTGTTAGCGAAGACCAAATTCTGGAGATTGTAAAGAATATTAGGTCAAAAGCCTTTGGTCTAGATCACATTAATATAACTCTAATAATTAGATGTTGTCGTTATATTATTCCATTTGTTTAGAAATATTGTAAACATGTGTATAAAAAAAATCATATTTTCCCCTCGAATCGAAAAAAGACTAAGTCATTCCACTCCCAAGCTTTGAACATTTGCGACCATATCTGTTTTACCTGTCTTAACAAAAATCTTAAAGAAATGTATGGAAAAAGAAATGCAAACTTTCCTAGTTAACAATAATTTGCTTCCCGAAAAGCAATCGGGATTTCGTGCAGGTTATAGTTGTTCCACAGCTCTTTGTGGGGTGACGGATTGCATTTTTGAGGAGCTGGATTATAATCGAGCCACAGTTTTAATCCTGCTAGACTATAGTAAGGCATTTGATATGTTAAATCCTGGGACTCTCGCGTCTTTGTTGTATTATTATAGTTTGTCAGAAACTCCTATCAGACTTTTAACCTCGTTTAGTAATATTTTTGAGAGACTTACTTCGAGAGTTCCCCCAGTGCAGTATTCTGGGACCACTATTGAACTCCATTTATACATCTAACTTTTTTTAAAGAACTCCGATACTGCAAATATCATCTTTATATTGACGATAGTCAGCTTTATTTCTTATTTAGCCCATCGAATTCTCAGTTTGCAAATGATTGCATCAATCATGATTTACAAGCCATATATGGATGGTGTTTTGCAACAATCGTCTAACCCACAATTTGTTCAAAATGAGTTTTTCATTTTAAACGGTTTATCTTAACGCATACTACAACAAGCAAAAATGATATATGCCACAAACTGGTCTATTAGTACCATCTATGAATGAAATTCTAAACCACAATCGTCAAATCATTCATGCAGAGATCTGCAAAAATGATCTAACCCAGGTTTTTGATGATATGTGGATTAGACCATATTGTAATTCTGTGAACTTGGAACCTGACAGGGTTGTTTACTTTAGTTTTGCTGTTTAATACAGTAATTAGTGATTTGATTGTTATTTTGTGATTCTCTAATTACATTAGAAGTCAAGGTAAGTAAATAAATTATTTATATAGGCCTGCTGTATTTATTATATATTATTCATATTATCTGTATTATTGAGCAAAACTGATTGTGTTATAATTTACTAAAGCTAGATATTCAAAATCACTATAACATTATAATATTATCTAGGGTATGATCTGAAAAGTTCAAGCAAAATGGGTATTAATATAAATAATGTGTTTTAGACCACTTTTGCTTATCGTGATATACCGCTTCATATTAAATGTATAAAATTTTAAAAATGTTTTAGTGTTTTTTTTTGTATTCGAGATATTTTAGGGTGAATAAGTATCTAACAATATTTTTCTTTTTTTGATTAGGATGAACATATCAAGAGGAAAATTGCTAGTGAAGTTAGGGCTTGAGAACTTTAATAAAAAATGTGATGATGCTCAAGAATCAGAAAAATATGGCTCTTTCGGTAGAGATGTTTTGTCTGATTTGAAAAAAGATGACTCTGAAGAACAAGTAATCTACATTTCTAGTAATTATAATACCGACAAACTTGCAGATCAAGAAAATTCTGATGACCATGCTATTCAGCCTATTATATCTGCTGAATTTAATGCCGAAGAGACATATCAGTCGTCTGGTAGCGAATACATTCCAGATTCCGAGGAAAAGACTGATTCTGCAGAAGAAACAAGGGACATAGAGAATCAAGAAAATATGAAAATCGACCTGAATGTGTAAAACAATAACGGCAGGAAGAAGCGTGGAAGAAAAAGAAAAACATCAAATCAATCAAGACAAGACAGGAAAAAGTTTGCAAATCATAATCAAACACGTTTCGGCAAGAAATAGAATTGTACCCCCCAAGAAATTTAAGGAGGAGTATATTTGCCCATGCTTGAAAAAATGTCATATTGTTGTTGATACTGAAGCAAGAGGAAGGTTTTTTGACCAATTTTGGAACATAGGCTCATTTCGAGGTCGTTGTATCTTGCTTAGCAAATGTGTTCAAGAAACTGAAAAAAAGAGTGGCTCTGAATGAAATGAATAATAATATTATACTTGATAAAAGAGGACGAAGTAGTGGGGGGCGGAATGCCATCGACGAACAAGGAATTGAAAAAATTAAACAGCATACAGCATTATTTCCAGCTTATGTATCGCACTACTGTCGTAACCAGACAGATTCAATGTTTTTACATCCTGACTTAAATTTTACTAAAATGTACACTTTCTATAAGGAAATCACAGATCAGCCAGTGAGTCTCACTAAATACAAAAATGTATTTTATTCAAATTTCAATTTGAGATTTGAAACACCTCATAAGGATACATGTCCATTGTGTGATATATACCAAGCACAAGCAACGACTGCACAAGGTATAGAGAAAGACAACATAGAAACAAATCACAAAAAACATCTTCAAATTGCGGAAGAGCTTCGGAGTCAAATGAAGGCTGATCTTCAAAGTGCACTAGATGACGAAACATTGGAAACCCTAACATTTGACCTCCAAAAAACCCACCCTTTGCCAAAAATACCTACTGGAGTCGCTTATTACAAGAGACAATTGAATCTTTTTAAGTTAGGTATGTATGTGGGCAGTACCAGAAAAGGTGTTTTTAATGTCTGGACGGAACAAGAAGCCGGTAGGTGAACCCAAGAAGTGGGCTCCTGTATTCGTAAATCCATATACGAAAATATACGAGCCACTGTGAAGAGTTTAATTTTATGGTCAGACTCGTGTGGGGGTCAGAATAGAAGTATAAAGTTAGTCTTAGTGCTCATCCACGTGCTTCAAAATCATTCTTCGCTCGAAACGATCTCTATAAATTTTCTACTTTCTTGTAGCAGAGTTATCGAGCGGTTGATTATTATATATAAAATTATTTATTTATTTTATTTATTTATTTGAGACGTAGCGGGCAACCCTGTCACAATACTGAAATTAACTAATATATGATAAGTAAAATCAAAGGTATTCTGTAGGCTTCTTGGTAAATGATAATTTACTATTTTATTAAATATATTTGTTAGTGAAAATTGTTTATAAATTTTATCTCACCAATTCTGCGGCCATATAAACTCGAACAACAGCAAACTGCAACAACGGTGGTATCTTCTTCTTGAGTATATATTTATTTAACTATCAGGTGATAGATTGGTTTTTAAAAACAACTTAAAAATCTATTAACAAAAATAAAGAAAATGAAATGCTGTACAAAAATAATACTTAAACCTAACAACAAAAAAAAAATATTTAAATCTAGAAAATGAGGGAATTATCTTAAAATCCCCAACCTTAGTACAAAAGAAAAGAAAATAAGAATCTTTAAATAACCCGTAAATTTAACTCTTGTAAACCAGTTACTCCCCAGATAAATCATAGAATAAAAATAAAATATCTTTGAAAATCCCGTAACTTTAATAACCCACTATATACGTAAAGCCCCATAAACCACCACAAAAGAAGAATTTAGAATCAACTATAAGAATCAAAACTCTGACACAGACTAACTTTTAAACTTCCCGTAAAATACAAAGTTAGCTCAGCTATTACTAGATCCACCCCTTAGACCAATCCCCTCTTTGATTTTATTAATCAGGACGAAACGAATAAAGCTGTGAATGGTGAAGCTTAAGTCCCTACTCTAAACTTTAAGTTCGGAACTTCGTCCTAGAAACACGAGGTGTCACCCATGATAATTAAAAGTGAATAAATAGATTAAAAAAAAGATATTCCCTTCAATTCTGCGTCTTAAGATTATGTATATAATTTAATATATAAGCCTATACTAATTTATCCACGTTATGGGTCCGAAAAGTCATGGCGAAAAAAAGGCACGAAAAACCCTTTCAGTTTATCTTTTCCGCAGGGAAAATTATGCCCCAAAAACATGGCTTTTCGGTAATGTTCCTAATACAAAACACTCTATTGTATTTTAACCAAAATAAAATGTTTCAATTAATATTTGTAACAAGAAACAGGGAACATATGGGATCATAAACCCTCGAAAAGGAAAGCATAAATTGTAACCTTTTAAGAAAGCTCATACATAAATCTGTCTATACTGTCTTATCTAGGGTTTTAAATTCTCGAAACTAATATTAGATAAATTTACTTATAATTCTTGTGAAATAATCAAGCCTGATTAAGTGTGGACGTGAGAACCAACAGTTTTAGTAACATATTGCTTGATTTATATTTAGAATATATAAAAAATTATACTCTATATTGTGATTATAGTAAATTCTGTTACATTCTGGACAGCGCTTTTTGCCCAACGACTCACACTTTGGAGATGTCGAATGCGCCCCTAAGACTCAACAAAGATTATACACTGACAAGGACTACATGGAAGTTATGAAATCTTGTCGTATAAAAAACAAGTTTGTTGTAAACCGCAGTTAACGCTTTGGAAAAATCAATAACAAATCGAAAAATCGATTAAAGTAAAAACAGTATTAACTGGCTAAAAACTCATATAATCAAAATTACGAAAGAAAAGCCGACAACATTATTTATGAAAAATCACGTAACTGATCAGGAATTTTCAGTGGTGAATATTGAAAAATCGGGGAAGGGGCGAAAGCCTACTTTAAAATATATTGAACTACCACCCTTATGGCCAAACGGAAAACCGTTGTCCGCCGAAAAAATAAAGGACCTTAAAGATATGTGTTATTTAATTCCACTAGATGCAAGGCAACATATCAAGAGGAAAATTGCTAGTAAAGTTAGGGCTTGAGAACTTGAATAAAAAATGTGATGATGCTCAAGAATCAGAAAAATATGGCTCTTTCAGTAAAGATGTTTTGTCTGATTTGGAAAAAGATGACTCTGAATAACAAGTAATCTACATTTCTAGTAATTATAATACCGACAAACTTGCAGATCAAGAAAATTCTGATGACCATGCTATTCAGCCTATTATATCTGCTGAATTTAATGCCGAAGAGACATATCAGTCGTCTGAGGAAAAGACTGATTCTGCAAAAGAAACAAGGGACATAGAGAATCAAGAAAATATGAAAATCGACCTGAATGTGAAAAATAATAACGGCAGGAAGAAGCGTGGAAGAAAAAGAAAAACATCAAATCAATCAAGACAAGACAGAAAAAAGTTTGCAAATCATAATCAAAAATACGTTTTGGCAAGGAATAGAATTGTACCCGCCAAGAAATTTAAAGAGGAGTATATTTGCCCATGCTTGAAAAAATGTCATACTGTTGTTGATATTGAAACAAGAAGAAGGTTTTTTTGACCAATTTTGGAACCTAGGCTCATTTCGAGGTCGTTGTATCTTGCTTAGCAAATGCGTTCAAGAAACTGAAAAAAAGAGATGCTACACAAAAAACAAAGTATCAAGAAGAAGCAAGTCTAAGAAATATTTCATAAATGGAAAAACTGTATGTAAAGACACTGTTGAATGATCACAATCATTCGGCGTTTTCTCTTACTGACTATGAACAAAAAGACTATTTTCAACTTGAAACCTGGACTGTATTTCTAAATTTTGTAAACAACGATCTGCTCAGCACGGCGGTCTGATTAAGAAGATGGAACAACTTGTTGCGGCGTTGCCGACTTAAAGAAAATAACATAGTTGCCATGGTTATGGCGCGTTTTTTAAATACAAGTTAATTTGAGACCAAACAGACACGTTTCTAAGTACTCTTCAAATCAACCATAACCGAGTACGATTGGCTCTGAATGAGATGAATAATAATATTATACTTGATAAAAGAGAACGAAGTAGTGGGGGGGGATGCCATCGACGAACAAGGAATTGAAAAAATTAAACAGCATATAGCATCATTTCCAGCTTATGTATCTCACTACTGTCGTAACCAGACAGATTCAATGTTTTTACATCCTGACTTAAATTTGACTAAAATGTACACTTTCTATAAGGAAATCACAGATCAGCCAGTGAGTCTCACTAAATACAAAAATGTATTTTATTCAAATTTCAATTTGACATTTAAAACACCTCATAAGGATACATGTCGATTGTGTGATATATACCAAGCACAAGCAACGACTGCACAAGGTATAGAGAAAGACAACATAGAAACAAATCACAAAAAACATCTTCAAATTGCGGAAGAGCTTCGGAGTCAAATGAAGGCTGATCTTCAAAGTGCACAAGATGACGAAACATTGGAAACCCTAACATTTGACCTCCAAAAAACCCACCCTTTGCCAAAAATACCTACTGGAGTCGCTTATTACGAGAGGCAATTGAATCTTTTTAAGTTAGGTATGTATGTGGGCAGTACCAGAAAAGGTGTTTTTAATGTCTGGACGGAACAAGAAGCCGGTAGGTGAACCCAAGAAGTTGGCTTCTGTATTCGTAAATCCATACACGAAAATATACGAGCCACTGTGAAGAGTTTAATTTTATGGTCAGACTCGTGTGGGGGTCAGAATAGAAGTATAAAGCTAGTCTTAGTGCTCATCCACGTGCTTCAAAATCATTCTTCGCTCGAAACGATCTCTATAAATTTTCTGCTTTCTTGTAGCAGAGTTATCGAGCGGTTGATTATTATATATAAAATTATTTATTTATTTTATTTATTTATTTGAGACGTAGCGGGCAACCCTGTCACAATACTGAAATTAACTAATATATGATAAGTAAAATCAAAGGTATTCTGTAGGCTTCTTGGTAAATGATAATTTACTATTTTATTAAATATATTTGTTAGTGAAAATTGTTTATAAATTTTATCTCACCAATTCTGCGGCCATATAAACTCTAACAACAGCAAACTGCAACAACGGTGGTATCTTCTTCTTGAGTATATATTTATTTAACTATCAGGTGGTTTATTTAAATAAAAGATTTGGTTTTTAAAAACAACTTAAAAATCTATTAACAAAAATAAAGAAAATGAAATGCTGTACAAAAATAATATTTAAACCTAATAACAAAAAAAATATATTTAAATCTAGAAAATGAGGGAATTATCTTAAAATCCCCAACCTTAGTACAAAAGAAAAGAAAATAAGAATCTTTAAATAACCCGTAAATTTAACTCTTGTAAACAAGTTACTCCCCAGATAAATCACAGAATAAAAATAAAATATCTTTGAAAATCCCGTAACTTTAATATCCCACTATATACGTAAAGCCCCATAAACCACCACAAAATAAGAATTTAGAATCAACTATAAGAATCAAAACTCTGACACAGACTAACTTTTAAACTTCCCGTAAAATACAAAGTTAGCTCAGCTATTACTAGATCCACCCCTTAGACCAATCCCCTCTTTGATTTTATTAATCAGGACGAAACGAATAAAGCTGTAAATGGTGAAGCTTAAGTCCCTACTCTAAACTTTAAGTTCGGAACTTCGTCCTAGAAACACGAGGTGTCACCCATGATAATTAAAAGTGAATAAATAGATTAAAAAAAAGATATTCCCTTCAATTCTGCGTCTTAAGATTATGTATATAATTTAATATATAAGCCTATACTAACTTATCCACATTATGGGTCCGAAAAGTCATGGCGAAAAAAAGGCACGAAAAACCCTTTCAGTTTATCTTTTCCGCAGGGAAAATTATGCCCCAAAAACATGGTTTTTCGGTAATGTTCCTAATACAAAATACTCTATTGTATTTTAACCAAAATAAAATGTTTCAATTAATATTTGTAACAAGAAACAGGGAACATATGGGATCATAAACCCTCGAAAAGGAAAGCATAAATTGTAACCTTTTAAGAAAGCTCATACATAAATCTGTCTATACTGTCTTATCTAGGGTTTTAAATTCTCGAAACTAATATTAGATAAATTTACTTATAATTCTTGTGAAATAATCAAGCCTGATTAAGTGTGGACGTGAGAACCAACAGTTTTAGTAACATATTGCTTGATTTATATTTAGAATATATAAAAAATTATACTCTATATTGTGATTATAGTAAATTCTGTTACATTCTGGACAGCGCTTTTTGCCCAACGACTCACACTTTGGAGATGTCGAATGCGCCCTTAAGACTCAACAAAGATTATACACTGACAAGGACTACATGGAAGTTGCGAAATCTTGTATAAAAAACAAGTTTGTTGTAAACCGACCGCATCACTTCTGAAGAAATGATTGCAGTTAACGTTTTGGAAAAATCAATAACAAATCGAAAAATCGATTCAAGTAAAAACAGTATTAACTGGCTAAAAACTCATATAATCAAAATTACGAAAGAAAAGCCGACAACATTATTTATGAAAAATCACGTAACTGATCAGGAATTTTCAGAGGTAAATATTGAAAAATCGGGGAGGGGGCGAAAGCCTACTTTAAAATATATTGAACTACCACCCTTATGGCCAAACGGAAAACCGTTGTCCGCCGAAAAAATAAAGGACCTTAAAGATATGTGTAATTTAATTCCACAAGATGCAAGGCCTTTCTACGAGTTTTTGAACAATTTGGAAGGTGAACAGTTTCAGGATGACCTGGAGGGAATTGGATTGAATCCAGATTTTGAAATCGAGCAAGATCAACTTGAACTTGAACCTATAAAAAATAATACTGCCGTCCTAACATGAAAGATCTGCAATATTTAAGTTAATCAGGTTTTTGTTTTATTTCATTCTAAAACACAGTATTTTGACAAAACATTTAGGTATAGACGCAGATAGGATATTTGAACTTTTTATAGATGTAGAACAAAATTTTACGGTTACAATGAGCCAAAAATGACAATTTCCAAATTTTGCAGATATATAGAATCTTTCTTCTTAGCTAGGCAGAATATTTATCCGATGTTTTCTTATCTCATTTTAGTTTTCCGTGTTCATGTTATTTTGTTTTGTCAATTAATGAGGGTTAGGTAGTTATTGCAAAACAATAATTATATTTTTCCGAATTTCCGAAAAGCGTCTAACCAGCATTAATATTTTTTTTACGAAATTGTTAATTTCAGTTATATTACTCTTTGATAATTTAGTTTTCTTGTAATCATTTGTATATAATCAAAAATAAATAAGAATTCCTTCTCAAAAAGCGTATTTTTGAAAGCAATGGAATATATTATGCTAGTTTTCTCAGAACTATAGGTAAGTGGCTTAGACCATTGTTGCAGAACACCGTCCACATGATATTTCAAAGAAGTATTTGTGATAGATTAATCCAAAATAGCCAGCTGCTTTGTTGTTTGTTAGCGAACGTTCCAGAGTGAGCATATTGAATGAAAAAACATACAACTTAATGGCAATAAATAAAATTATGTTTCAAGATTGTGCAATAAATCTGGGACTAATAATGAACTTAGATTTAAGGAACATATTACTTCAAAACTGAGGATCGGTTATGGTACTCTCAAGATACTCTTAAATGCTTAAATTTTTGTCCTAGCATAACATACAAATTAAAAGAAATACTTTGGCTTAATATGCATAACCGCCCAGTATTATACGCTATTTGTTGTACTTACAAAATTATAAAATAAAGCGATACTTATTTCGTAGGTTAATTTTTAGAACTGACGTCCACAATTTAAATATTCGGCGGAAAACTATACTACGAATCCTCTTCATCGCAAACAAATTTTTAAAAGGTCATTTTCCTATTGTTCTGCTTCAATAATATAAATATAAAATGCATAATTAGTCAGAAAACGTGTTTACTTTTAAAAAGAAAATTAAAAAAATTCTTAGTTAAGCATCAGAGCTTTAAGAGTTAACAATCAGCATCACACTATTCTTTTCTTCCTTTTTTTTGCCTTTTTTTTTCTATTCATTCATGTATACATATAAATTTAACTATTTTGATTTATAGCTTGTCCAAAAACAGTGTGTGTATAGGCCTCAACAGCCTCTAAACTTTGGTTTAGAAAGCTGACGCAATGGCGTTTTAATTACACATTACATTACACAATTGTTCTTTCATATAGTTAAGTATTGTTTTTTTTTAGAATAATAAACGTATTATTATTATAATTATTTTTCGACTTGTTGTCTCACAGTATTCCTGTGGTCGTATTTTATACTGACGGGATTATACCAAGTCAGTACAAAAAAAAGGAAAAGGAAAAATACAACTAGTGTGTATTAAAAAATGATCTAACTGTGCTACATGTTTTCAAAATGACCGATTTCTGGATGTTTCTGTGAGTGTCTGTATTAAATCGGTGTAAACGTTGTTGGGGTGAGACCTGATACTGATATGACGAGAGGAACAATGATGACTCTTTCCTGTTTCCACAGCCTTTTTATATCCATTGCCAAGTCGGTGTATTTGGCGATCTTATCACTGTATTTCGCTTGGACGTTCTCGTCGTTGGGGACAGCCATGTCAATTAAATAAGTGATCTTTTCTTTCTTGGATTGAAAGGTGATATCGGGTCTGTTTGCGGGGATTGTTTTATCTTTGTGGATTTCAAGGTCCCAGTAGAGCTTGTAGTCTTCGTTTTCAAGTACGGATGTTGGTGTTTAATGGTAGTAAGTAGTATCTGTGTCCTCCGTTAGTTTGTATGCTGTGGCTAATGCTTGATGAACGACCTTCGCTGCTGAGTTGTGTCTCGCGGTGTATTCAATTCCGGCCATTATTCTACATCCACTCATTATGTGATCGATCGTTTCTCTCTGCTGGTGACATCTCCTGCACCTGTCGTCTTCAATGGTTGTGTCCTTGATGATGTGCTTTTGGTAGTTTCTGGTTGCTATGACTTTGTCCTGGATGGCTTGGCTTGTAACCACGTATATGAAAACTTTTTATGTACGTGGTCTTGCTTTATGTGGTTTCTGTGTCTTCCTGGGAGTGTTGTCTCAGACTAGGTGTTCATTTTTTCTAGTTGTGGTTGGATGTGACTGTGAGCGTCTGCTGCGCAGCTCGTTTGAGACAGGTCGAGCAGTGTATAATTCTTGTCTGCCTTCACAATTGCCTTGTGGAGGTTAGTTTGTTTCTTGTGGAGTTCGTAAATTTGTTTTTTATTTAGCAATTGTATATCTATAATTCCCCTCCCTCTCTCTTTTCTCTCGATGGTGAGTCTTTTCTTGCATCCGTTGGGATGTAACTTCCCGTGTTAAGTGAATTCAGAGCGTATGAGAATATGAATGTTTTCTATGCCTATGTGTGACCGTTTAATGATACCAAACGAATACGTAAGAATAGGTATTGCAAAGGTGTTAATAGCTTTCGTTAGATTTCTGGAGTTCAGTTTTGTTTTTAGCAGTTTTGTGAGTCTGGTTTTAAACTCCGTCTTGAGCTCTGATTTGATATAAGTGTGGTTAATTTTGGTGCTTTGATGGAAGCCTAGGTATCTGTATGTTTCTTCTTTGAGCATGTTATCTATGGTTTCATTGTTGATTGTTTCCGTCGCAGGGTGGTCTTTCCACTGTCCCTTGTTGATATGAAATAGCTTGCATTTACTTATACCAAATTCCAGGTTGATGCCCAGGGCAAACGTTTCTGTGATTTTAAGGAGTTCCTTTAGCTGTGCCTTTGTGCTTGCGTATAATTTTATGTCATCCATGTACAAGAGATGGTTTGTTTCGTGTAGGTTATTTTTTTGGTGTTTAATTTTTTAAGTATTATTATTATTATTATTATTATTATTTTTAATATAATTATTATTATTATTATATTGGTTCGAAGCCAAGATGGCAAAACAAAATGGCGGCCTAATAAAACATTTAAAAAATTAGAGTGAAAATGGTAGTTATAAGATTGATTTAAAATTTTTTTTGTAAGGATTAAGTGATATATGGAGATAAAGTAGAAAAACTGTGGGATGAATTCAAGATGAAGGAACAAAATGATGGACAAATAAAATTTTTAAAAATCAATGTTAAAAATCTTTCTTACTTAATAATTAACTTCAAATTTTGCACAAAAATTAGATGCGATAAAGGGATAAACCGGTAAAATTTTGGTGCGAATTCAAAATGATTTTTAGGAGTAAAAATTGGTTCGAATTTTGCAGTGTGTTATTAATAATTGGTAATAATTAAATGTCGTCCTAATAAAATACCCATTGGAAGTTCCGCTCTTATCTAATACCTTTACATTCCAGTTCAAGAACTATCAATTAAACAAACGTAAACACATAAAGACTACCAGAAGCTCCGGATGACAGACAAACGAGCTTAAAATTTGTTTCCAACCGGCTTAATCGTTTATATTTCACAAAAAATATGTTGACTAGTTCCACAAATATTTAATGTTGTAAATATTGCCGTCGAGTAGGTAGACCCTCCATCCAGCCGATTTATTTTGTTTTGGTTCGCGATATCTTTATGAGCTATTAACGTATCAAAAACAGCGGTTGTGTCCCTAAATTTCGTTTTTTCTGATAGATGAGAAAACAGCCTTCCAAGAAATGCTTTTATTTTTCTCTATTTTGACATACATAAATTACTTATAAGCAGTGCCTGTTTTTTCAATAAGCCAGATATGCCCTGGTTAGTGATTATTTAAACATTATTTTCTTCATTTACCCCAGGGATGGACATATAGGGGGACGGGGGATTTTATTATGTTGGAATTATTTCATTCAAAGGGTCCAACTTAGAAATCAAAATACGAAGCAAGTGCGGATTTGTTTTTTAGTTCTCAGTTGGATTTTCTTAATTACTCTCCCCCAATACTTTTTCTTCAATACGTCCCTGATTAACCTGCCTTACCAATTTATGTACAAAATAAATCCTTGATTGATATAAACTGGTAAAATATTAGGTGGTCCAACAAAACAGCTGACTATCGTCAATATGGCTGCCGTAGGACAAACATTGTTTTCTTCCATATGAGTTTGTGATAATTTAAAAGCAAATTTCATGGATTTTCATATATATGATCTTGTGATCTTTTTTTGTACACGACTATTTTTTATAATTGTATGTTTGCTTTAAACTTAGTTATGACAAGTGAATACTTTTTGAAGCTTCGAAGTGAGAACGCCGAAGTCGCCGAACGGTGCAAACAAAATATTTTTAGAATTGAAAGTTAGATCCTTTTGTAGTGCAGATCCCAAAGACTTTCCTCCAGTGACATATATGGACATTATTAGTTACCTAGTTGTTCAATTTAAATTATGTATATCCAAGTTCAATCTGTGTGTTTAATATTTTGTACTGCACCCAGTACATATATATTTTTTATAAATAAAACATATATATTAATAAAATAAACAAGTTTTTATTTAAATAACTGCATGTCAGAGTGAAAAATATATAACATATTCAGAGTGAATATCACAATAAAAAGTTGGGACTTTACAATAAACCTGATGACGAGTGCAAAGGAACTCAATTTTTTTCAGCATACTGAAACCTTTACCCTTTACTAGACTTAAACTTACTTATGTCAATAAAAAATTAGGACAGGATTATACCGTCGAGCCCTTAAAAAAATAGTTACATTTTGTTCTCGTCTTATTTTTTTGAGAAGTTATCGAGAATCTCAAATTGTGAAAAGACAGTCCATGCCTCTTGGGATTAGACCGAGTCAAAATGGAATCACTTTCCGACGTTTCGCTTTCGATTGCACGAGGCATCTTCAGGGATCTTTACTTCACGAGATCGGAACGCTGAATGAGCGTGGACGCGAAGGGCCCAATGGCCCAGAGGACCCACCATCCACCCGAACTCCTTCCTGGGAAGCCGCCTCTCGATGATAGTTACTACCGGTTTAACGGGCCTAGGGCCTTAAATAAACCATAAGTCATCGCTATCTTACGTGTATCAGCTTGTACACATCCGGATGTGTGTACTCACATCGCACCTCTTCTATATTGTCGCGTCAATATAGGAGAGTGTCTGAAAGAAGAGAAATGTGTATGTTGTGAGTGTAATGGTGTGTGATCGCGGGGCTTACGGTAGTAGACCCGGTGTACCCGCCGCTCCTCCTGAGGGTCATAGTCCACTAGCATCCTGAGTTCTTCAAATGGGTGTGCTGCTGCCCGCTCTATGCATTTCATGGCTTTCTTACTGATTGCTGTCTGGAGAGGCTCCCAGTCCAGGTCCCTCTGGATCTGGGCATTTCTTACGTACCAAGGTGCGTCTACCGCAGTCCTTATGTACTTATTTTCTGTGGCTGCCAGTTGGTTTATGTAGGTGGGCGCTGCATACGCCCACGCTACTGCACCATATGTCAACTGTGATCTTGCAATAATTTTTATCATGGTCAGCTTTGTACGAAGAGCCATGGGGCTTCTTCGGTTCAAGAGAGGGTATAGCCTAGCCATAGCCCTGTTTGTCTTTGCTCTTGTTGCCTCTATATGGGGTTTCCATGTTAACCCCTTATCCATTATCCGCCCTAGATATTTTATCGAGTTAGTCCATGGGATCTCATCTCTGTCAATGCTTATAGCCTTTGGTGGTATCATCCTCCTCTTTTGGAAGAGGATGGCCTGGCTTTTTTGCGCATTTATTTTGATCTTCCAAGTGATACACCAGTTACTTATCAGATCCATTTCTTCCTGTAGTCTCCTACAAATGATACCTGCATTTCTATGCTTTGCCGCTATAGCACAGTCGTCGGCATATAGGGCTATAGAAGTGTTGTGTGTCTTGGGGATGTCATGTGTATACACGTTATATAAGTGCGGTCCTAACACAGATCCCTGAGGCACTCCTGCTTCTAGTCTTCTAGGTATCGATTTGGAGAGTTTGACTCTGACGCTTGCCGATCTATCATCCAGATAGTGAGCAATCAGTTTGCATGTCTTTGTTGCGAAGCCTGCATTTTGCATTTTGTACACAAGTCCTTTGTGCCATACTCTGTCAAAAGCTCTGGCTAGGAAGACCGTGCCAGTAGCTTCTTTCATGTTGAAACCGCTGGTGACAGTTTCAACTATTCTCAGAGCCTGCAATTCTGTTGAGTGGCCGCTTCTGAAGCCGAATTGCTCCTTAGGGATTATATCTAGGGCGTCTGTTTCATCTTTGAGCCTGATGTTCAGGACTCTTTCGACGATTTTACTGAGTGCGGGCAGCAGACTTATCGGTCGGTAGTTCTGTGGGAAAGTTAGGTCTTTCCCTGGTTTACCAATCATTACTACTTCAGCGTGCTTCCACCTGTTGGGGAAGTAATCGAGTCTCATGACTGCATTTGTTACGCTGGTTAGTGCAGCAATTCCTTTTCTAGGAAGTTGCTTTATCATTTGATTGGTTATGCCATCTTTGCCTGGAGCTTTATGCTTCTTTAGACATTTTATGACATTTTCAACCTCCTGCGGCGTAGCCGAGTGCTCCACCGTGGCAGGGGTTTCTGTGTTGTATAGTCTTTTGCAGCCATTAATTATTTCTATTTCATGTTGATCATCTTCGAGCGGATGTTGGTCTGTGTATGCCATTCCTCCTGTCCCGTGCAGGGGAGGCATTGGTTTGTTTTCAGACCTTAGCCTTTTCTGCCTTTGCCATGCAATATTATCCTTTGTGTCTAATTCGCGTAGTTTATTAGACCACATTCTGTCTCTGTGTACCCTTAGTGCATCTCTCAACCTAGTTGAGTGCCTGTTTAGAGCTATTCTATCCTGCTCGAGATGTCTCCTTCCATAGGCACGTTTAAGCCTTCTATTCTCTCTTATGAGAAGTCTCAGCTCGCGAGGGAGGTCACTCCTCGGCTGAACGTGAGGAGTGTTCATAATTACTGTGCTTTCGAGACCTAGGCCGGCTATTTATAGTCGACCTGTGTTTACCGAACCGTGGCCCGTTGTAACGATCTCTATTGCTTATAAATTTCAATAGATTCTCTAATTTTCCGTTTATAGAAACCTGAAATCGATGCAAGAACTTTGGTTCCTTTTATATTTATGACATGTCCACAGTGGCGCAACTAGGGGGGGTTAGGGGGAGCTTAGCCCCCCAATCTCGAAATTAGACCCCCCCGCCAAACGATTGGTGATCATATTTTGAGGACTCAATGATATAGATAGGGTAAATGTTATAACATTGAAAAATAATGGGAGTCATTGACATAGATAATTATTTTTTGTCGATTAAAATAAAAATAATATTCCAAAAAATGGCGAAAAAAAGTTACTTAATTGTTTGTATCAAAATAATGTTTGTCCAGTATATGTACATGGTAAGCCTGACAAGTGAGACCCCCTTTGATATCTGTGATAGCTGAAAATAGAAAACAAACTTTATATAAAATATTTTTAATATTCAGCGGACTTTATTTTATGAGGAGCGTCCACTATACAGAGTGGTTCAAAAAAGTTGGGCGTGTCTAACTTTGCATTTTTAAATGTAACCCTGTATTTTTTATTTCACTTTTGAATTCAGCTTGCAATTCAGTATGTTTTTTGTATAACATACTATCATCGTAAATTTAATACTTTTCGTCAAAATGATATTTGAAAAAAAATTGTAGTTTCTCTCTACGATTGTGCAGCCAATACCAGTAACAAGCATTGTTATTAAAACTGCACCAGTTAATATCTATTTGTAAACAACAATATTTCGATATCAACTTTTTATTTAATAATAACTAAACAAATAATCAAGGAAGTAACATTTAATTAACGGTAGAAAACGTAAAAACTATTAAAACAATTAAACGTGATAAAACCAGTGGATGAAGTTTGGGATATTAAAAAATGTTAAACTCTAAAATGCTCGACCGTGTTTCTATTTTGTTCGATACACAGTTGTCTTTGATTATTTTTCATCACATCTCAAAGTGTAATTATAAATAAAATTGAGTAATTTTGGAAAACACATTTCTAATCCTCGTTTTCATATCTTCGATGGTTGTTGGTGGAATTACATATACTTGTTTTTTGATATATCCTCAAAGGAAAAAATCACATGGAGTAAGATCAGGTGACCTTGCCGGCCAGTTTATACTCCCTTTTCTTTCTATCCATTTGTTTGGATAAGTGTGATCCAAATAACTACGAAGAATGTGGGAATAATGGGGAGGTGTATGTAGGTGTAGGTAAGTATGTAGGTAAATCGTTTCTTAAAAAATTTAAGTAAATTTCGCCCGTTAAAGTGCAGTCAAAAAAATCTGGTCCAATAACCTGCGATCCTAAAATTCCGCCCCATACATTTAAAGACCAAACTCTTTCATTGTCTACAGCTCTCATCCAATAATAATTTGAGGTATTGTAATAGTGCATGTTGTGTCTATTAACAGCTCCATTACTTTTAAAAGAAGATTCGTCGGTGTATAAAATATTTCTCAAAAATAGTTTATTTACAATAACTCTCGTATGAAGATCTCTACAAAAATTTACCCTGTTTTGAAAATCATCCCCATGGAGTTCTTGATTCAGACAGAGGTGATAAGGATGATACTTATGTTTTCTAATAATTCGGGATACTGTGCTTTGCGAAATATTCAGATTATGTGCTACTGAATAGGTACTTGGATTTAGATTGTCCACTATACTCAAAATAGCATTGGTTTCATGTTCCTCACTCATTATGAACTGTTTGTTCTTACTTGTCATTACCGGTTGTTCTGAAATAAAGCTCGCAGTAATACCTGACAGCTTGGTTGTCTTTTATCAGGAAAATTCATTTGATATCGACGTTTTGCTGATTTAATTTGGCTACGACTTTCTCCATAATTAAAATCATATCAGTTTGTTCGTTTAAGGAAAACTGTCGGTTATTATTCATCTTTAATTATGGATGTAGAAAATAAACAACTCTTGAAACTAGATAACTTCGATACTTGGCAGCCAAAGCGTTTTGTAAAGATGGGGTATTTCGATTCTTTTTATTAACTTTGAAAAGCATAATATTGGTCTAAATTTGGCTGTGAATTCTTTTGTATTATTTGAAATTTTGACATCTCACTCAAATTATGGATAATAATATAAGGATAGTCAAATAAATTTAAGAACAGAGGGGGGGTTGCCCCCCAAAACCTACCTTGAGTGCGCCAATAATAACAGTAAATTTTGCAGCAAGATACGAAAGCTATAAAAAAATGTTTCAAGTATTATTTTGACGAAATCTATTAAATTTACGATAATAGTATGTTACACAAAAAATATCCAAAACTGCAAGCTGAATCTAAAATTGAAATAAAAAATAAAGGGTTACATTTGAAAATGCAAAGTTGGAACTTTTTTGAACCACTCTGTATAGTGAACGCTCTTCGCATAAGAAACATGAAAACTTCGGCAAGATCGAGAGTTTATAATTAAATCATTGCCGTACAAAAAAATGCGGCCTAATAAAATGTAAAAACAAATATTACTAAAACTGGATGGACTGGTAAAATTTTGATTCGTTTCAAACTTGTACTATAAATAGACTTGGACTGTGTCTTAACAATTTTGATTTAGAATGCCATAGGCGTAGATATTCAGTTTTTTAAGGGTTCAAAAGCATTCATAGATGATATTTTGAGAACGTTAATCGATTATAGTCAAATTGAAAATAGATATAGTATGGGGTAAATGTTTCACTAAAAAATTCCTGAACTCATTGGCGCAGACTCTTACTTTTTTTTCCGATTATACATATTTAAAATAAAAAAGAGGTAGTATTTTGAAAAACGGCGAAATATGGCGAATTTATTTCATTTTTTTGTATACATTGTAGTGGTAAGAATAAGATAAACCTAACAAAAACAAATTTTGCAAAATTTTCATGGCTTTGTTAACTTGGAAAAAATATCATGCACAAAAAAGCATTGTTTCTTTAAAATTGGTTTTATCCTCAAATCAATATTATCTTATAAGTGTCAGGGCTTGAGCCCCCTCAAAAGTCAATGTCTAGTTGCGCCACTGCATGTCCAGTAGAATGTTGGTGCTTAGATAGAGCAGATTGTATAATTTGTTTCTTTCTCATACACCGTTCATGTTCCTTAAGCCTAGTCGATATGGATCGTCCAGTTTCTCCAATATAAAGATCACCATAGGAACAAGGAATTGCATACACTTCTGGCGTTTGGAAAGGAATAATGTCCTTTGGCAGTCGCAAACATTGTCCAATTTTCTTGTGTGTGTTGAAGATTGTACCGGATGATCTCTCATATTTTGCACTCCCCCGTATCTTGATTATTCAAGAAAATAAAACTTTAAATACAAAAGTTCTAGGGTTTTTACAGAATTTGTATAACATGATATAACAAAAAACCATTGAACATAAAAAATCGGACTTATTTACCGAACTTTTGTTTTTTTTTATGGGTTACCCTGTGTATTATATGTTCATCAAATGGGTCTCTTCTAGCTGATTATAATTATACCAGGTTTAATACCTTTATCTCTAGAGATGACTGAGTAAATTGAGAAAAACTTTGCCATAAGAGGCAATGTATTCCATTTGACTCTCTATAGAGTGGAGCCTTCTCCCTCTCTCATAGACATTGCCTCTTATGGCAAGGTTTTTCTTAAATTTCTCGGGTATTTTCAGAGAAAAAGGTTTCAAACCTAGTATATTTATAATCAGCTAGAAGAGACCCATTTGATAAATATATAATATACAGAGTGTTCCATAAAAAAAAACAAAAGTTTGGTAACTATGTATGATTTTTGATGTTCAATTGTTTTTTCTGATATCATATCGTAAAAATTCTGTAAAAACCTTATAACTTTTGTATTTATTTGCTATCTTCTTAAATAACCGAGATACGAGGTGGCGCAAAATGTAAGAGATCACCCTGTACGTATGTTGGACCGGCGAAGTAACCTTGCAATCTTGTCTGTGGTTCCGTGTATAAATGGAAGAACTACACTTCCTAGCGGTAATTCCTTATTAGTATCATATCGTGGTCTGGGATTATTATATTTTATAATTAACGGTCTAACCAAAGAATTAATAATTCATTGCTGGATGATGATGGGAATTTGCATTTAGGTATCTGTTCGTATGCGTTGGCTTTCTATATACAGAGTGTCATAAGGAACCACCCCCTTTCCTTTGTACAAGAACATCTAGAGAGAGAATCGAGCCTTCTGATTCAATTTCCATTGTAAATTTTCTGTTAGCATGTTGTTGATTCATATGATCAAGAAACCCGGTGAGGTTTTTTGGACCTTGCGGCCATATTACAAAAGTATCGTTTACATATCTGAATCATGATTTTGGCTTTAATGGAGACGACTCTAAAGCTTCCTCCTCAAAAGCTTCCATCCAGATATTAGCTACCACTGGTGACAGCGGAGATCCCATGGCTGCTCCTGAGGTTTGTTCATAAAAAGTTCCTTGAAAAACCAAATATGTTGACGTGAGACATGCTTCAATCATATTTAAAAGTGAGTTGTCAATATTATTATGGCGAAATAAGTCTGATGAAACATTTGGAAGTGACAGTACTTAATGCGTATTTAGATGTAATAATAAATCAGCTACATAAAAGATTTACCGCGTTTAAAACAGTTTATTCAACATTTTCAATTCTAAATCCTCAGATATTGGTTAAATTAAATGACTAAGAAATTTTGGAAAAAACTCAGTTATTAGAGGAGAAATATTCAAATGATTTAAGTTCACAACTAGCAACTGAGCTAATTCAGATAAAATCATTATTGTATAACAACATTAAAAACGCTAATACAACTCGTCAATTCGCAAACTATATTTTCGAAAAAAAAATGAATTATTGTTAAGTAATATACCAGAACTGTCTTCTGCATTCCAATTATTTCTTGTCCTTCCTGCAACCCCAACTCAATCGGAAAGATCATTTTCAAAGCTGAAATTAGTTACAAATGTCCTTATGGTCGACCATGACTCAAAGTCGTTTTAATTCTCTAGCTCTTACCTGAATTGACAGGAAAGGGCTAGACAAGGTAATATTGACGAACTAGTTGATAAGTACTTGTACTCTTTTTGTTTTTAATAATTTTTAGTTTTACTTGAACCAGAGTATAGTTATTATTTTTTAATATTTAGTTAATTTTTGTTTTGTATTTATTAGTTTACCTATACCTATTAATCTCAAAATGTATATCGTTCGTTCCTTTTTTTATTCGTTTTTTTTACCAGAGTTATTTTTCAATTTATGTTATGGTTTGTGTTAATACATTTATGACATTTTTTGTTTACTTATTTTTTTGGCAAAATCTATGCAGGGGGTCCACAAGAAAAGTCTCGCGGGGGGGGGGCCCTAAAAACTCCGCACGTCACTGACAATATGCGCGAACAAACATATAAAAAATAGGTACAGGTCGAATTGAGAATCTTCTTCTTTTTTGACGTCGGTTAAAAACTGACATTGAATTCCTCAAAAATGTATTTAAAAAACATTGAACTGGAAGAATTTATTTATTGACAATAGACACAGGTAGTTTTGTTTCAGTCATTGAGTCAGAACCAGTTCTCGTAAAATTTTCAACACTTTTTGAATGTTTTGTTAATGCCATTTCCATGTGTAGAACTTCTATTATAATTCCCTAAAATAATATATTAACATGTTAATTTCGACTTTTTATTTTAAGCTGCCTAAGACTAAGATATTTTCATAGCAATAAAAGGAGCAATCCGGCGAGTTGTAAAAATCAAAGTTAAGACATTTCTTTGGGAATTTCTAAAAACTGTCACAAGTTAAACGGTATAAGTGAAACCTCATAAATCTTAATCTGATAAGCCCCTCATAAATTTGAAGAAAAGGGCCAGGTAGTAGTCTTTTGAAATATGGACGTCATAAAAGAGAGAAAAATTGCTTCTCAAAAGGGCCCTTTTAGATGCTATCTCCACCTGTGGTTCTCTGCGGGTGTCTGGGTCTCGCATTTATTAATTCGTTTTGTATGTCCAAATATTGAAGGTACTCTTTTATAAACATATATACAGTGCCTTCGGAACAACGTAACGCCACAATAGGCGCGTAGCATGTGGGGGGGTGTAAAGGGGATAGTTGCCTCCTCAAGGTACTGTTTTCTCCCATGATTTGAAAATCAACATATATATATATATATATATATATATATATATATATATATATATATATATATATATATATATATATATATATATATATATATACATACAAGCATTGAAAAATTTAAACGTAATCTAAAAATATTACTTCAAATTATTGTATTCTATTCGTTGTCAGAATATTTTATGCACAATTTTTAAAACATTTCTATTGTTATGCTGTTTTTTTTTGCACTTGCGGTTACTATTTCTTGTTGATGTCTCTACAGTTGTTCTTGGTTTTGGTATTTGTTCTTGGTATTTATACTTTGAATTTTACTTTAAACTTAAATGTAGGTTATAATTTACTTATGATTACTTTTAGTGATTTAATTAATTATTAACTATTTTTTACTTTAATTTGACTATTTCAATACTTGTAATCCAAGTCTTATGAAATAAAAATTGATTTGATTTGATTTGATTGATTATATATATATATATCTTTTCATTTTTATTTTTTCATCATATTGGATTCCTACCAACATTTTACCATTTTCTTTCTACCTATGCCACATTTGATTTTTGGGAATAATAAAATAAATTTAATAAGTATTTTTTATTTTGACACATACCGCCATTTTGCTACGTCATTCGTACCGGTACATTCCATTTTCACATTTAATTTCATCTAATCCCAAATAATACACCACTCTAACAACAAGAAGATCGTTAGTGAAAACCATTACAAGTAGTTTTTTCAAAATATTTCACTAGGCCACCATTTTGTTTGGCTATACTCGATTTCTACCAAAATATTACCAGATCATTCTCATATGACTCTTCATTTTTTATCAAAATTTGAAGTCAATCGACTTAGTTTTTAAGCTATGCCGCGAACTGACAGACAGACCGACGGAATTGATTAAACATATTTTTTGGCATCTAGGGACTCTAAAACGTGAAGATATGTAAAACCTAAGAGGGTGATTTTTTCATGATTACAAACATATTATTTGGCCTACATTTTGTTCCGCTATCTTAAAGTAGTACCACAGATTTACTAGTTGACCCCCTATACCACATTTCGATATGACAGATAATTTCAAATCAATTCATTCACTAGCGTTATGTAGTCCACTATGCCATATATTTAATCTCATACTAAGGTCTGGCGTCTTTCCTGATGCCTGGAAGGTTGCTCGGGTTTGCCCTGTCCTTAAAAAAGGTTCATGTCAAAGAGATCATGCATCTCTAATTTGTGCTCTTTCTCACATAATGTCTGCGTCGCTCTTAACTGCAGAGGTCAGGTCGATATTATCTATACAGATTTCAGCAAGGCGTTCGACCATATCGATCACCACAAGCTGCTACAAAAAGCACGCAATCTCTTCGGCTTTTCTAGAGGCCTCACTACACTCTTACAATCATACCTATGTAATCGAAGGCAGTTTGTCGAGATTGACGGTTTTCGGTCTGAGTCATTTATACCGACATCTGGTGTTCCGCAGGGTTCTAACCTTGGACCGCTCATGTTTAATATATTCGTGGAGGATCTGATTCGAGTGTTAAATTGCTCCAAACTCGCCTATGCCGATGATCTAAAAATCTTTCATCGCATTGACACTTTCAATGATTGCCTTCTACTGCAGTCAAATATTGATATAGTTAGTGATTGGTGTTCATCTAATTGGCTCAGCCTAAATGTTGCCAAATGTCACGTCGTGTCCTACCATAGAATCAAGTCACCACTTATCTTCAATTACTCTATAAACGACAATATTCTGCCCAGATCCACAACCGTGAGAGACCTCGGAATCGTATTTGATGATAAACCCACATTTGTTCCTCACATTGAACAGATGGTATCTAGTGCTTCCAGAATGTTAAGGTTTGTTATCAGGACACTGGCTCTTAGGCTGCTCTATTACTCTCTCGTCAGATCCAAGTTGGACTACGGTTCCATCGTGTGGTATCCTATATGTAATTGCCATAAAATATCCGTTGAGGCCGTTCAGAGGAGATTCTTTAAATATCTTATGTTCAAGGAAGATGGTGCCTACCCTGATAGAGGGTTCGATCATGGCTTGTTGTTGTCCAGATTTGGGGGTTGCCATTGGAGCTCCGCCGAGACATTCAGTCGGTGACATTCTTATATCGTCTACTTAACCTGCCCAATATCATTCAGCATTTGCTCTTGGCTTCTGGCTTTCCCCCCTAATCTTCCCTATGTCCCCTTGTCTGGCTGTTGATTTTGGTTACCGGGTTGAGTGACTGCATTGTTATGTTGTTTTATTTTATTTCATTTTATTTTGTTTTTGATTTGAGTTTTATATTCATATTCATTTTTACTTAGTTTAAGTTCATAATTTTTTTATTTGTTTATATATTTTTCTTTTTTTTGATATTTTTATTTTTATTTGTTACATATTATATAATTTATTTGTTATTACAGTCATATTATACAGTTTCCTATAATTGGGCTTTGGCCTGTTGGAAATAAAGAACTTATTTATTTATTTAAAAAACTTATTAAGTAGTTCTTCAGGCTGAATTTATGAATATTTTATTAAGCCGCCATTTTGTTCCGCCATCCTGGATTCGTACCAAAATGTTACCTGTTGATTCCAACATAATACTTGATGTTTCTTACAAAAATTCAGACGAATTGGATGAGTAGTTTTTAATTAATATCTTTTTTAACAATTCACTAGGCCGCCATTTTGCTTCGCCATATTGGATTTTTGCAAAATCTTACCAGGCCATCCTCATATGACCCTTAATTTTTGACAACGTCAAACGGGTAAGTAGTCTTTAAGCTATGCCGCGAACTGACAGACAGACAGACAGAAAGACCGACAGACGGATCGACGGGGTTGATAAAACAATGTTTTTTTGGCATCTAACGATTTTACGCTAAAACAATTAGTAAAGATTTTTCAGTTTTTATATTTTTTATTAAGGAAAAGTGATGCAGGTTTTTGAATTGTATAGTTTCCGGTCTTTTTTGTGCAAGGTATCAAAGGATTCCCAATAAATCAAGTTTTTGCAAAATTTGAGATAAATTGGATGAGTAGTTTTTTAATAATAATTTTTTTAACATTTCACTAAGCCACCATTTTGTTTCGCCATATTGAATTTTTGCCAAAATGTTACCAGGTCATCCTCCTATGACCCTTAATTTTTCACCAAAATTTCAAGTCAATCGAGACAGACAGACAGACAGACAGACACACAGACCGACGGAATTGAGCAAACATCTAGGGACCCCGAAACGTGAAGATCTAAAAAAAAACTCGGAGAGTCTTTTTGTCACAATTATAATACTTCTCTTTTACGAGGGAAGTAATAAATATATTGATTTAGTCAAATCACACCATGGAATTGTCGCATCAGTTTAGTTCTAGCCTGGAGTTAAACCGAAAGGTATATAACTCATTCTTACTATTTTGCTGAGAATTGTTTTATTTTATTGTGCAGATTTCGGCAAAACTCAAAGGACGCGTTCTAAGATTCCATATTTAAGTTTGAAAAAACAATATGTCAGTATGTTTTCCCTCAGTGGCGTTTTTTAGACATAAGTTATATTTTGGCCAAGCAAAACTGTAAATAACCTTTTTTTTTCTGTACGTGCATATAGGTAGCTTGCAGCTCCCCACCGTCGACCAAACCTGGTCCTACAGTCCCAGTGGCGCATTTAGAATTTTGTTTCTGAGGGTAGAGGGTTCCAAACTCATAATGTATGTTGTTGAGAAAAAAAAAAGTCTTCACTTTCATACTACCCAGACCCCAGAAACAATTTACAATCTAAAAGGGCATCATCATATGTCCGTGTTAATCAAACCTTTCTTTAATATGTCGTCAGCTAACGGGTGAGAAATTCGGACACCCTCGACCCCGAATACGCCCATGCTTAGTTCTTAATAACTTTTTGCTCCGCAGCAAAAATCTCGTTCCTTCAATTCTGCGCCAGGAGCGTATTAACCTTGCCCAAAATCCATCAATTTTTTTGCGTCTCCCCACTCAAGGTTTGAAAAAGTTTGTCCAAATCTTTACAAAGTGAAGCAATAAGATGTATTCATAAATAACATTTTCGTGAACCAACAAAAACTGTAGTATAAACCAAAATATATTTGGTTTATACTAATTAAAGTATAATACATATTTTAATACACTGATATGTAGTTTTTAAACGTGTTCAGATTATTTGTTGCGTTTAGAATGACAAACAAAAATCTTTTTTGGCTTTTTCGCAACTGAAAAAATATTTAGCTTTAAATTAATTGAAGAAAATATTTAGTAAAATTATATACCTCAACATGTAGACTAGTCTGTCTATGGAATGTTTCGATACATAATTATAAATAATAGTATTTAAGGAAGCCTAAGAAATTATGTCATTTACCTTAAGTTTTTGTAGACAAATAGTAGTTGTACAAAGACTTTCATCCTATCGGGACTCATCAGTTAATTTAAAGCTAAATATTTTTTCAGTTGCGAAAAAGCCAAAAAAGATTTTTGTTTGGCATTCTAAACGCAACAAATAATCTGAACACGTTTAAAAATAACATTATAGATGGCTGCAAAACTATAATTTTTTTCATATCTAGGTTACATGTCAAACAAACACATTTTAAAATTTTGAAATCAATTCTTTTCTATTATTTAATGTTTCTCTCTTACGATCTGCGCACTGATGAGTCCCGATAGGATGCAAGTATTTGTACAACTACTATATGTCTATAAAACCTTAAGGTAAATGCCATAATTTCTTATGCTTGCTTAAATACTATTATTTATTATTATGTATCGAAACATTCCATGGACAGACTAGTCTACATGTTGAGGTATGTAATTTTACTAAATATTTTCTTCAATTAATTTAAAGCTTAATATTTTTTCAGTTGAGAAAAAGCCAAAAAAGATTTTTGTTTGTCACTGATATGTAGTATTCTAATGGTGAAGGTTTTTATAGATCTTCACGTTTTAGAGGCCATAGATACCCAAAAACATGCTTTATCAATTCCGTCAGTCTGTCGGTCTGTCTGTTTGAGGCATAGCTAACTTACTACAACTGACTTGAAATTTTGGTCAGAAATATTACGTTTCTAGAGCTTTGAGCAGTTCTGACCAGTGATGGGCGGTGGGTATATACCCAACGGGAAGTTAAATAAAATTTAGGTATATACCTGGTATATACCCAAAAGGTGTAGGGTATATATCCATTGAGAAATTTACGGTTGTACCCGGTATATACCCGTTATGCAACTAAGTATTATTTATTTTAGATTTTAAACGAAGTTTTCTTACTTTGTGTATTAAGTTTTTGTTTCATTACACTCTTATTTTATTCAGAATTAAAATATGTTTTTAATAGTTGTTCATTTTTTAGATTTTAAACGTATTTTTCTTACTCTGTGCATTATGTGTTTGTTTCATTATACTATTTTCATTTTTAATAGCATTATTTTGTTATTTTTTTTTCGTTTTATTCAGCCACTTTTTTTAATATCCTAATTTAACAACAAAACGTTAAAATTTGTTAGATTACCTTAAATTAACCAAGTAAGTACAATTGGGTATATACCCAACTATATGGGGATATATACCCACTTGGGTATATACCGGGTACAAAACCTTGGGTATATACCCAAATTTAAATATACCCGGTATTTGCCCATTACTGGTTCTGATTTAAACTAAAACTGGATCAGAGGTACCAAAGGCATAATAGAATTTGTTTTTTTTCTCGAAAACGATTTATCGATCACAAAATACTAAGAGACATTTTTTGTGTAGTTTTACTTACCTTAAACGATAAAACCAGTAGTTTAATTGGCGTACAATTTTGGCTAAAGTAAATCCTGCTGATTGCTTTAAAAATATAGCCCTTAGATACCTACGAGATTGTTCCAAATCTTAATCAAATGGCTTTTATTGTGTGGGAATAACCAAATCACGTCATATTTGTTTTTAAATTTTAAACACCTGCAGACCCATTTTCATACGAACTTTTCGTCTCATTTTCTTACAAAGAATCTGCCTTTAAACATTGACGCAGGTTTTTTGAAACGACCAGGCATATTTGATTTTAATTTTATAATGAAACAACAGATATTTCAAAAACTAAAATTTAATACATTGTTAAAGGGTTACTGATGTCGGTTTAGTGAAATGTTAAAAAAAGTATTACTAAAAAAACTAATTATGCAATTTACTTGAAATTTTGCACAAAAATCAAATATTACGTATAAATCACAAATACAAATATATGAAAGGGAAACATTTTGGTAAAAATCCAATATGGCGAAATAAAATGGCAGCCTAGTGAAATGTTAATAAATAATATTATTAAAAACAACTCATTCTATTTGCCTCAAATTTTGCACAAAAATCAAGTATTATGTAGGAATGAACTGGTATAATTTTAGTATGAATCCAAGATGGTGAATCAAAATGGCGGCATAACAAAATATTTCTAAAATTCGCCTGAAAAATTTGCTTATTAGATTAATTTCAACGTTTGTGCAAGAATTAAGTGTGATATAGATATTCTGATAAAATCGTGGTACGAATTCAAGATGGCGGAATGAAATGGCGGCAAAATAGAATGTTTGTGTTCCAGAGAAAATCAGACTCCCCGGGTTTTCACGTTTTAGTGCCCCTAGAACATGTTTCTCAATTCCGTCTGTTTGTTTGTTTGCCTGTCTGTCTGTCAGTTCGCTACATAGCTGAGATTGCTGGGAAAGTTACCCGATTGACTTCAAATTTTCGTCGAAAGTCAGGGTCATATTGGAGATGGATTGGAGAATTATATTCAAATAAAATCAAGTGTGGCATATGTAGAAACTGGTAAAATATACCAATATGGTAGAACAAAATGGCGTCCAATAAACATTTTAAAAAGACAGTATATATATATGTTTCTAAATGATAATGTACAGGGTTTTCCCGTATATTTTTCCACCCACCTAGAGAGTTTATTTAAATAGATACGGAAATGTCGTAAATACAAAAGTTCTTGGGTTTTTTATGAAGATTTACAACATTTGACAACAGGTTGTCATTTTTTTAAAATGAAACACCCTGTATATTATATATCATATTCTTGAAGATCTTTTTTTTCTAATTTCAAATATATATACTTTTAATATATTCTGTCAATTAGTTTTGGATATATAAGCGCTTAAACATTAAAGAATTGGTAAGGTAATTTGCGCTAAAACATAGTGAACCATAGTGAAGACAATTGCAATGAACGACGCCTTTTTGGCGTTTACCGGTCAGAAGTAATTATTTACGAGCATTTTTAATATCTAATACGTTGGATGATGGGTTATTCGAAAGAAGAGAAACTCGATAGAATTATTTTATTTACATGGAAAAATGAATCGATAGCTAGTAAGGAATATCATAGACAGTTTCTAAATAGACCAACACCGACTTGTAGGACAGTATTAAACATCGCTAAACAATTGAATGAAAGAAAAACACTTAAGCGAAAAGAAACGCTGAAGAAGATTTAAATATTTTATTATATTTTGAAGGTAATTTTGGTGAACTTTTGTAATAAAATAATTTATTTATCTTATTTATTCTTGTTTTAGAAAATCCTGAGCGCTCAATTCCCGATGCAGCCACTTTTTTTAACAAATCATGGCATAAAATCCACTTACTTCTAAAACATTATTTAAGCCATATAAGTTTTTACCTACTCAAGAATTAACCGATAAAAATAAAATAGATCGATTAAATTTCTGCCAAGAAATGGAGAGACGTGTTATGATGACCCAACTAAATCTGTCAAACATAATTTTCACTGACGAGGCAACATTTACCACTGGAGGCATGTTTAACTGGAAAAATAAGCATTTTTGGTCAAAAGAAAACCCGCGAGCTCTTCAGGCGGTCAAAATTCAGGGAAGAAGATCCCTACACGTTTGGTGTGGCCTTCTTAACAATCATGTTATTGGACCTATGTTTTTAAATGGGAATTTAACCGGACAAAGCTATCAGGAGTTATCAGAAAACGAAATCGAGGGGCATTTAGAACAACTACCGATTAATTCATATCTTAATTTGATATGGCAACAAGATGGTGCCCCTACTCATAATGTCCAGCCGGTCACCAATTTTTTAAATGACAGGTATCCATTTTGGATTGAAAGACATGGGCCAGCAAATAGTCCCGATCTCTCTCCATTGGACATATTTTTGTATATACTACAATAAGCCAAGAACCATCCAAGCTTTAGAGCAAAATATAGTCCAAACAATCGACGATTTAAACACCCAATCACCTCATTTTATCTACGCAGCCTTACAGAGAAAATTTAGAAGAAATATTCAGAAATGCATTATAAACCAAGGAGGCTATATAGAAAATCAAAACTTAGTTCTTTAAGCTAATATTATTATTTACCTACTTTATATTATTGATTTTTTAATGGTATTGTTTCTTTCCACTATTCTAACTTTTCGCTTAAGTGTTTTTCTTTCATTTAATTGTTTAATGATGTTCAATATTATGCTACGAGTCGGTGTTGGTCTATCTGGAAACGGTTTATTATATTCGTTACGAGCTATCGATGCATTTTTACCATGTAAATAAAATAATTCTATCATGTCGAGTTTCTCTTCTTCCGAATAACCCATCGTCCAACGTAGCTCGTAAATAGATACTTCTGACCGTAAACGTCAAAAAGGTGTCGTTCATTGCAATTGTCTTGACCATGGCTCACTATGTTTTAGCGCAAATTACCTTACCATTTTTTTAATGTTTAAACGCTAATATATCCAAAACTAATTGACAGAATATATCAAAAGTAGATATATTTAAAATTAGAAAAAAAGATCTTCAAGAATATGAATATAAAGGGTGTTTTATTTAAAAAAACTGACAACCTGTCAAAATTTGATATTTAAAATAATATTTTCGCACTAATGTTATATTATTCTAAATCTTCATAAAAACCGAACAACTTTTGTATCTACGACATTTTCGAATCTATTCAAATAAACTCTCTAGGTGGGTGGAAGAATATACGGGAAAACCCTGTACCAAACTAAATTAAGCCACACTTCTCTAATCGTAATAAAAGAAAACATTCTTATCTAGGGAAGTTCCGGGCAAAGGAGTTTATCGATTTTTAATATTGTGAATTTCTACACCAGGTTAATAATTAATGGCCCAACTGATAATATAGAATTAATTTTAGATGGATAGAGAACCGTTTTCTTCAGTAGGAAATTTGTAGCGCCTTGGTTGTTGCAAATTGTTTAAAAATTACAAATTCGATTTGTATAAGCGTAAATGTTCTTTTATTTTTCCCCAACGCAGCTTGATACCTCCGGTTTGGCGCCCCTTTAGAGAGGAAAGCCCCGAGAAAACCAATTTACCAATTTAAAAAAACAATGTGCGGCTTACAAATTGTAAAAAGTGTGTCCAGAGGGAACAACTCGATCAAAAGACAAAAATTTGAAACCTACACTATAGGACAAAAGTAAAGCAACATTTCGAAAAATATATGCAAAACCAGATAATTATATATGCATGATATTGTATACAGATACAATACGTTTTAAGAGAACAAAGTAGGTTTTGGTTATGGGTGACAACAAGAATTGTCGTGAAGAAAACAAATTAATTTATTTTGACATTTAGTTTTAAATGCTAAATAGCAACGTGTCAAAAGTGAAGCAACATTTAAATAATTTATGCGAAAGGAGGGTTTTTAGTGAAAGAAAAGGCAAAAATTGTTGTGTTGAGTTTATTTTATGTTTTTTTCAACATAATCTGTGTTAAATTAATCATGGCAAGAGGAATTCTAATTTCAAAAGACTTGGAGCAAAGAGTTCTGAATGCATTCATGGAAGGTCCCAAACAAGCAGATATTTCAAGACAGTTTTTGTTATCCTGGTACAGAGTATCTAAACTAATTTCACCGTATAATGACAGAGGACACTTAGAGAAGTTACCAAAATCCAGAAGGCCAAAGAAAACTACAGTATTGACCGACAGACGCATTAAAAAAATGGTCAAAATGATCCCTAGAAGTCCGCGCCAAGAATTATTGTCGAAATTTCAGAAATTACGATTGATATACGAACAGTTCAAAGAAGGTTAGTAGATGCAAAGTTATTTAGTAGACGTTAATTTCGGGAAGAAATAGAGAAGCAAGGTTGGCATTTGCACGACGATATTTAAACTGGACTGTCGATAACTGGAAAAAAGTTCTATTTAGTGATGAAGTACGTTATAAAATATTTAATTCTGATGGAATGAGACGTGTGAGGCGGCCAATCAATATAAGGCTTAATGCTAAATACGTAACACCTTCAATTAAACATGGGAAAGGCAGTGGTTTTTATATTATTGTTTTTCATGGAATGGGTAGGCTCTATACAGTTATGTCAAACATGCGACTCAGTGAGCATTTTTCTGCGGCCCAAAGCAGTTTTGAAAACAGCCAGATAATGTGGCCAGCGAACAAGTTGAAAACTGTTGCGCGCCGCTGCAACAACGATTGGTATAGTAAAATGTACAATTGTACATAGTGCCATCTATGTTTAGGAGGATGAACTACACATACTTAACCTAAAGCCAAACGTTATCTGACTTGTTCCATGAAATTCTACCGCTCAAAAACACAGATGACGCTATCTAAACATTCTAGAAAGAAAGGTGTTCGATTGAGTTCAGTCGTTCAGTGTTTAGTCAGTTATGAGTCAGTTGAGATAGAGTTTCGAGTTGAGTTGCGCACTTATTGTTACAATACCTAACAGTACTTATTATAATTTATTTCGGATACAGTTTTTAACATGTCTCTTTCAAAACCAAGTGGAAGTAAGAGGAAACTTGTAGATGAGCATCGTATCTTTCAAGAAAAGTGGGAATTAGAGTTTTTTTGCTGTGAAGTGAAAGAAAAAAATATTTGTTTGATTTGTAATAGTCCAGTCGGTGTCCCAAAATTATATAATATAAAACGTCACTATGATATTCATAAAACTATGTTTGACAAGTATACAGCCATGGCAGGAACGAAACGGTTGAAAGATCAGCAGTTTATGTTTACACGTCCAAGGCAAGAAAATGAATCTGTCCTTCAAGCGAACTACGTACTATCGGAGTTGATCGCGAAACACTCAAAACAATTTGTTGAAGGTGAATTTATAAAAGAGTGCCTTGTAAAGGCCGCGGAAATTGTAAGTCCCGGGAGCGTGAAGGCATTTGAATATATCCTTGTCCCGGAATACTGTCGCTGAAAGAGTTACTGCGTTGGCTGCCAATATAAGTGATCAGATAAAAACAAAATCAGACTCTTTCATCGTATTTTCTATTGCCTGTGACGAAAGTACGGATGTGTGTGGTGTGGCGCAACTCGCTGTTTTTCTTCGTGCGGTTGATATAGATATCAATGTGCATGAAGAATTACTGGAATTAGTACCATTGCATGATACAACAACTGGGAAGGATATTTTCAATGCTGTTTATGAACTTCTGCAAAAGTACAATTTAGATTTGTCAAAACTGTGTTCCGTTGCAACAGACGGAGCTCCTTCAATGACTGTGTAAAAAATGGCTTCGTTAAAATATTACAAACAAAGATCAGAGAAACGGGCAGTGACAAACCAGATTTTCATCATATTCATCGTATAATCCACCAAGAAGTTTTATACTCAAAAGTGATCAAGTTGGAAAGTGTTTTAAAGTCAGCGAAAAAAATTATAAACTTCATAAGGTCACGAGACCTTAATCAGCGACAGTTTTCTGCATTTTTACGTGATTTAGAAAGTGAGTACACTGGTTTACCATATTATGCAGAGGTGCGATGGCTTTCGTGTTCTATGGTACCCAACCGGTTTTAGAAACTCAAAGAAGAAATACGCGTTTTCATGGAAACAAAAGGGGAAGATGTCAGCTTATTATGCGATGCACCTTTTTTACAAGATCTTTCATTTATGGTAGATATCACAAAACACTTGTCGGACTTAAATACGAAATTACAAGGACCACGTCAAGTTATTACAGATATGCATGATCATGTGAAAGCTTTCAAGTGTAAGATGATGTTGTGGGAAAAACAGTTAGCAGAGGATAATCTGTGACATTTTCTGACTTGTAAGGCATATCAGGAAAGCACAAGTGTCCCAATATCATATAAAATATATTCAGAGAAAATGAGAAGCCTTCTGGCAGAATTTGAGAAGCGTTTTCATGATTTTAAGACCCAAGAAAACAATTTTTCTCTATTTACTGGTCTTTTCACTATCGATATTGATAAAGTTCCCCCTCACTTGCAAATGGAAGTAATTGAGATTCAGTGTCAGACCCATTTAAAACAAAAATTTGATAGTGTTGGTACATTCGAATTTTATAAGAAAAAATTTAGCTGTAAAATCCTGTCAATGTTTGGAAGAACCTATAAGTGTGAACAACTATTTTCTTTGATGAAAGGAGACAAATCTCCCGCAAAATCGCGATTAACGGACGTACACTTGGACGCAGTTTTAAAAGTTATTTACGCCGATAAATTCGCGCCACAACTAGATAACTTAATTAACGACAAAATATGTCAAATATCTGGCAAAAGAATTTAGTGTTGTTTGTAGTTTTTTTGTAATGTTCTTTTTATTGGAAATTTAATAAACAGACTTGGCCAATAATAGTACTTTTTTTCAAGATTTTGAGTAGTTTGTCTTCTTTAAGATAAGATTTTGCGGCCCACCTTGTCGATGGTCTTCATGCTTTTGGCCCACCAGTAACTTTGAGTTTGACATGGCTGCTCTATAAGCTTTATTAATGACATGATGATGACCGATTTGTTTATAGGGATATCATGCAAAATACTACGTTTCCTTATGCAGAGTGGGAAATACCACTGCGTTTTATTTTCCAACAGGACAATGATCCAAAACACTCTTCATGAGTTATTCAACAGTAGCTTGGGGAAAATAACGTTCGAGTTTTGGAGTGGTCTGTACAATCCCCAGTCCTTAACCCCATTGAAAATCTCTGGGACGAAGTAGAACGTCGCATTCGTACGCAAATGTTTTCAAATAAACACCCTTTGGTAAATAAAGTTAGTGAAGTTTGGACAAATCTTCCCGAAAATGTCATTAATAATAATGAATATGCTATTTATTAATGTATTACTTTTTAATTTTTGTTGTTTTAAAATGTGTTAAATATTTTTTGTTGAAATAAAATACTGTTGAATAAAATTTGTTGCTCTACTTTCGTCGCCCTCCATTCCCGTCGATTTTATAATCATTATTATTTATAATTCTTAAATTTATTTAAAGTACACCAAAATGTTGTGAAACATTACTTTTAGCGTAAGCATTATTAAACTTAGCCAAAAATCACAACTCAGTGTTTTTTTATTCAAACATGAACAAAAATGGACTTTGTTGCTCTACTTTTGTTCGATAGTGTATTTACAAGAATTATGTTTTAATAATATTTGCGGCAGCTGCATTTTTTATTTTTTATTTTAGTGAATAAATATAGTCCAAAATTTGAATTTCATCACATCCAAAGTGACAGAACTAATTTAATTTAAGGCATTAGGATGTTCTACAAATTATCTCCCAAGGTCTCTAAGGTTGTAAAAGGTACCTGATTTTACGGACAGAGTACCTACAGTAAAATAATAAATCTCCTATAGACACAAGACCATATTTGAATAGATTTTTATGCACCCCTCATGGGCAAAAAATATGTTTCTCTTTTCAATATACCTTGTGAATTATAAGTCAGAGTAAGAAAGAGGGTAGACAATTCTATTTAAGCCTTGTTGGCCGGTTCAAAGAAGTACGGAACGTATACCGATTGAGGCAAGAGAATAACACAAGTTGTCCTTGTTTAACCTACATTTAACAAGGTTGGGAAAGAGATGGCACTATGGCATTTTCGTGTGGGGCGAGACCGAAAAACAGTACTGCCCGAAAAGCTTTAAGTTTTATACGGAGCTTTATGACATTTGCTTTAGAACAGTTCGAAATTAGAAGTCGAACGGTTGTGCCGCTCTGAAGTTTGAAGAGCGGGACATGTGAATTATTGACGCGAGTGCCTTGCATTGTTTTTTTATTCGTTTTTCTCGTAAATACAATAACAATGATAATATTCGTCATTTTTGGTGAGTTGTTTTTTGATGTTGCTTTGTTATTTTTCCATTCTTACGTTGTTTTTGCTCTTGGATGTCTAAATGTTTGCAGTTATATTTTATTTTTTTGTGTTGAAAACGTATTTTTTTTTGAAGTTTTTGAATCACAAAGTAAGTAATATAATATAAAAAACAGTGATATAAAGGACATACCTATAAGATCAAGTGACATTATTTTAAATTAAGTAATAATTTTTGCTTTTTTCAATAGTGATTATATTTACTACCCTATTTAACTTATCTTTAATGTTAAAAGCATAGTAAGTAAAAAACCGAAGGCACTAGTAACCAGAGCTGTTACAAGTACTGACAAAACAAGTGTTGAATCGTATATTTGGCGTATAATCAGTCCATTTTTGCCATAACTAAAGGGTAATAGCCGATCTTCGTCTTGTTTTTTGGCAGTGGCGTAACTACAGACTTTCGGCCCCACGCAGCTTTTGAGAAAGGGCCCCCTATACGCTCGATATGCTCGTATATAATCCATTTCAAAACTAAAAAAACTCAATTTTATCTGAATAAACATGTTTCAAAAATATGTCTACTTACATTACTAGAACACAAACACTAATATAAAAATAACGCAATAGACATATATAAATAGAAAAAGAATACAAATTCTTCTAACTTTCATTTCCGCAAAATCAGTAGTGGCCTGATTTATATTGAGGTCTCTTGCCAAATCATTTTTTGTCGCTAAGAGAGACTAATTTCCTGCCCTGAGAAATACTATTTCTAAGATAGGTTTTTAATAATTTTTAATTTTGAAAATGACCTTTCATTACTAGCTACGCTTACAGGTAAAGTTAGATATAAGATTAACGCTTTGATTGCGTTAGGAAAGCTAGATGCACATATTGAATTTTCTATTTTGTAAAATTTTTGTAACTCATCCCCTTTTTGAAGAATATTTTCTGGTGTTAATAAAAAGAAAACAAATTTTTTTTCGGCAATTGTGAGTTTTGTTTTTTTTACGCACATAGATTTAAAAATATTCCTATACCCATCTCTCTCTAATACATTGCTCCATACGGGAATTTTCTTTATTATAACTTATTCGAGTAAGTGCGATACATCATTGTATTTGGGAAGTAATGAGCTTTAAAAAAATTAAATAGAAAATCCAGGTTCATTTAAAAAAAAAAGAAGTTAATTGGGGGAGGAGGGGTAAAACCAAATACCTTTCAAATTTAAACTGTGTCCCAAAATTCAATACTTTTTAAAATAACCATTGAAATATGTTTAAACCTTTTTCACAAATCACCTTGTATTTCAGAAAATAACATACATTTCTCCACAAAATTTGAATGATTTTCAAGAAAGGCATTTTTTTCTAATTTAACCGACCTCATAACACTTACCGTCTTAAATATACTAATGGTGAGCATTGAAATTGTCACCACCCTGCACAATTCTTCATCTGAATTTTGTGATGTGGATGTAAAAATTGATAATTTTACAGTGATTTTTTTAAAGCGATGTTACTTTTTAGGTAAAATAAAAGACATATTTGTACTTATATCTGTACCTACATTTACTCTTGACTTTGGCCCAACTGAAACAGTTATAGTAATGTAATTAATTAGTTCTAATAATACATTCAATAACTGTTTTTGTCTTTAGCGAATGTATTTATTGTGTTTTACAAGCTCCTATGTACTATACCTACATAAGCACACACAAACAATAAAAAATATCGAATCGCCAAGAACAGAGAACAGCCTGACAGCGGCGGGGCCAACCAGATTGCGATTTCCTGTTCGCCAAACTCAGTGGCGTATTAGAAGTATATGGAGAACGAGTAAAGATATTTACTTGAGATTTGGGTAAGGTTCATACTAAGAAGTGAACTATATTTTAAAAATATTTTCGAAGTTGCGGCGTTGCCAGCTCTATTGCAGACAGAAAGGAAGTTTCTTTTTTTAAATACAATACCCTGTATATTATTGCATTGTCAAATTCTACGAACTATTCTGAGCATTTTTTATGTAGTATGTTCTATACCTATTTTGAGCAATTTTGGAAATAAAAATTATTTTCTAATTTTTAAGGGTCAAATCGGCTTCAATGTAAAACACGATATATTTTTAGAATATTGTCCCAGAATTCTGAAATTTTTATACGAGTTTCCGAACATGTAGGTTAATTGATGGCTGAAGGTATTTTTTAATAAAAGGTTATACAGGGTGTATAAAAATATAGTTTATTCGCGAGGAACAGAATGTCCATAACTCGATTTTTTTTAAATGGAACACCCTGTATATTTTAATTGCATCAAATAGAGAGAGACATTGCCTTTCAAATGACATTAGGTGTTCCTATACCTATCTCTGATGGGTAATGAATTAAATGGCATTTAAAAGAAAAAATCGACCATTTTATTATTTTCTGGAAAAAAAATCTATGTTAAAAGCACTAAATAGACAGTAACATTTTTGTCAATAATATATCTATCTTAATGATAACTAAATGAAAATACGTTTGTTGAGAAAAATCTATAGTTTAATATTTACAATATGTATTCACAAACGCTTTAGATAAAAAATTAACGATACAACCGAATAAAACAATATTACAAAAATATAGCTAACAACAGAACTATTCCCAAATGAATTGTCAGTAACTGAACTGTTTAAAGTGTCCTCCATTAACTCTGAGGCATTCCAGAACTTGTGTCATTACATGACTCGTTGCTTTTTGAATCTCTTCCGCGGATAATGCCAGCAGTGCTTCTCTTGTCCGATTTAGGAGTTCTTCCTTTGTTTCTACTGGCGTCTGATAAACTATCCCTTTTACCCTGCCCCAAAGATGGAAGTCGAGAGGGGTAAGGTTTGGGGACCTAGGTGGCCAAATCCATGGACCTCGTCGGCCAATCCATCTGTCTTCGAAGATTGTAGTAAGTTCCGCACTTACTTCGTTTGTACAGTGAGCCGGTGCCCCATCTAACTGATACCAGCAGCTCCGGAGTAAGTTCAATGGTAACTCGTCGAGAAAATCAGAAACTGTAGTTTTCAATATTTCCAAATATTTTTCAGAATTTAAATTTTCATCGTAAAAGCAAAACTTTATTTTGTCATTCATCATGAGGCAAAATACATTGAAACCGAACTTGTATTGAAAACCTTTTTCTCTGATAAAATAAGGATTTTCTTTGGACCAAAAATGTGAATTTCTTCTGTTAAATATCCCTTCTCTTGTGAATTTGCTCTCATCCGTCCAAATAACTTTTTTTAAAAAGTTGGGATCTTCTTGTGTACGCATCAGGATCATTTCGCAGTATGCGACGCGCTGAGGAAGATCAGTAGGCTCTAAAGCCTGGGCTGTTATAAATTTATAATTATGCATTCTTGTTTTGTGCAAAATTCTTTCCACCGATTTGTAAGAAATGCCTAAATCTTTCTCTGCGCTATTAATTGATGCGTGAGGGTATGTATGGAAATAAGACAAAACAGTAATTTCATTGTCTTCGTTACCTGTTACAGGTTTGACTTGAAGTCTTGGTCTTTTAACATTATTGTACTCTCTGTAATTCTTCTCTATTCTTTTAAACTTTTTCTCGTTCATTGGGACAGAATCTGGATAAAGTTGATTAAATTGTCTACATGTTCTTGATATTATTTTATCACATTGACCGTGTACATAAAACAAATTTAGAATTTCTACACTTGAGTAAGAATTTGCCATTTTAAATTAGTGAATTTTTGACAACTATGCATATTAAAAACAAATGTTCTCTGTTTGGTTTCCTGGGAGATGACAGGCGTGCACAGCCTACTAGTTAAATAATCTTTCGTTTTACGAGATATTATTCGTGCTTCTACTAAATGGCATCTAATTAATTAATCATCAGCGATGCTAATACTATTGAAAGGTAATTTTTTCTCTGTTGGATGCAACAAAAATATACAGGGTGTTCCATCGTGAGTATTGTTTTATTCGGTAGTATCGTTAATTTTTTATCAAAAGCGTTTGTGAATACATATTGTTACTATTAAATTATCGATTTTTCTCAAGAAAAGTATTTCCATTTAGGTATCATTAAGACAGATATACGTAGAAATAACTTGCCAGTATTTGACAAAAATGTTTACTTCTCTATTCAGTGCGCTTAAAATAGATTTTTTTTACAGAAAATACTAAAATGGTCGATTTTTTTTTAAAATGCCACTTAGTTCATTACCCATCAGAGATAGGTATAGGAATACCTAATGTCATTTGAAAGGCAATGTCTCTCTCTATTTGATGCAATTAAAATATACAGGGTGTTCCATTTAAAAAAATCGAGTTATGAACATTTGTGTTCATCGCGAATAAACTATATTTTTATACACCCTGTATAACTTTTAATTAAAAATTACCTTGAGTCGTCAATTAACCTACATGTTCGGAAACTCGTGTAAAAATTTCAGAATTCTGGGACAACGTTCTAAAAATATATCGTGTTTTACATTGAACTCGATTTGACCCTTAAAAATTAGAAAATAATTTTTATTTCAGAAACCTCTCAAATTAGGTATAGGACATACTACATAAAAAATGTTCAGAATAATACATAGAATTTGACAATGCAATAATATACAGGGTATTGCATTTAAAAAAAGAAACTTTCTGTCTGTCTGCAATAGAGCTGGCAACGCCGCAACTTCGAAATTATTTTTAAAATAAAGTTCACTTCTTAGTATGAAACTTACCCAAATCTCAAGTAAATATCTTTACTCGTTCTCCATATACTTCTAACACGCCACTGAGTTTGGCGAACCCTGTATATATATAAAAGACATGTAAAAACCAGAGATTTGATAAATTTTGGCAAATGATTCTTGGTTTGTTTTCTAGCCATGAAAGATCGCTTCAAATTAGATTTTTTGGCTCTAGAAGTAGCAGTTTTTAACGTAGATAGGCTATAGCATAATTACTTGACCAAAAAATATCTTTTATGGGGTAATTAAACCTCCAACTTTTTTTTATAATATTGGATGGCCAAAAAGTAGAAATATCAATTGTGTTGCCACAACATACCATATATATTCTAGTAAGTATTCAAGTTAAATTATAGTAAGCATAGCTGTTTAAAATGCCAGAATATGGCATTTTTAATCAATAGAAATCGAGGTCAGAATATGATCAATAAGTAGACATTTTTCCCAAATGCCAACCAAACATATTTTAGCAAGTATTTAAGTTTAATTATAGTAATAATAGCTATATAAGAATTCCAGATCATCTCATATTTTTGTTTCAAAATTAAACTAAAATTGGGTAGGTTTATTTCGCTTATTTTGCTATAATATTGCCAAAAAATGCCACATTTTCAAATTTACGTTTCTAACCTATAAAACTATACTTAACCAAACTCAAGATTTATTTAGAAAAATGAAATATAAATTATTTACCATACAAAATGTTTAATAAAAAGATTAAATATTCCACCATATATTATAGAAAAACGTCGAATTGGGGTAATCGTCGTAATTTTTTAGCGAGTACTAAAGGCAACCAAGTAGGCATTTTTATTGGCAAAAGTTTAGTATTGCTACATTTAAAAATTGTTGCCATATGATAAATATTTGCTTAAAAAACAGCCCAAAGCTTTTTATGATCCGCCATGATTGAAATTTAAAATAAACTAATTTCCTAGAAGCCATTACTTGACCACTTTATACAAACATATACTTTCTACCTACAGAAACGTATTTTCATGCATGTTTTATTGACTGTTTAATCAATTTATTTATTAAAATACATTTCCAAGCTAAAAAAAATTGTAGAAAACGAAATTTTTAGTTTCAAGAAGGGGCGCGTGTTTTACATGCCTATCTTAGATTCTTTTAACAGTAAAAGTTCCTGCGCAAGTGTTTTTTGTCCCTTCCAACCGTCAAACTTTTGAAAATATTTTACACAATAAGTCATAGTGTACGTATTTCTACGACACAATGATTTGTTATCTTTGCATTTCCTCTTGACTCAAATCCTTACGCTGATGGGCTCTGTTAATACTATTTCTATATAATTTGAAACAATTGATGATTTATCATAAACATGAAGAAAAGGCCAAAAATGAGAAATTATTTAGGTAAATTTCGGAGAAAATGTTACTCAAATTTCGGCTAAAAAACAAGTCAGAATTCAGCTAAAAAAGTCGATAAAGTCAAGTAGCTAATAAACCCAACCATAAAATCAAAAGAGAGGGTCGTATAATTGCCAATTGGCCATTTTTAACCCATTATGGCCAAATTATTATTCCCCACTTTAGTCATATTTCCGTCTTTATGCTGTAATAGAACTGTTATTTTGGGTAGTTATTTTAGCTAATTAGCCAATACCACAGCATTTTAGCTCATATATGATTATATGTGCTACTTGGGATATATATATATATATATATATATATATATATATATATATATATATATATATATATATATATATATATATATATATCCTAGAAGGTATCCATACGCAGGAACGAAGGCTTAAACTTTTCAAAAAAAAATCTTTTTTTATAATATTTGGGATACCTCTCTAGATATAAATTTGGTACACATTTTCTACGCTTCAAGACATATTTTCTGGTGTACAATATTTTTTTATTTTTACCATTGGCGTCCGTACGAGATTCGCATTGCATGTTTTTGAAGATAAAAATGGTACGCCACTGACATTTTTTCATTTTTATATATTTTACATAAAAATTACCTTTTGCGGTTTTCTCGTCAGATGTACCGTTTAAAAGATACTTAGACGTTTTGTTAAGCAAAATTGGCTATGCACGAATGATCTTTTTGCGAAATAACTTCTAAACCGTAGAAAAAGTTACGGAGCAAAATAGGGAATTTAAATTTGATATAATTTATTCAAAATAATGGGCAGTTTGTAATAAACGTTGGGTCAAAAGTCAATAATTAGGGAGATATTGCGGTACAAAGATCGCGGAAAGATATTTTGATTTTTTATCTTAAAAACGAAAAGCGATAGAATAATGAAATTTTATGGGAGTATTATCAATATTAGCAGTGGCGCCTCGTGGTGAATTATATTAGGAGGTCAATAACAAATTTAAAAATAGGCATACTTAAAATAAAAATAAAAATCTTATCTTTAAATTGAGCTTTAAATTCTCTTGAAGTTCAGGTCTACTCTTCGTTCTTTAGAATTGGAAAAATGCTGAATGACACGTTTATTAAAATTGCACGCACATTCCTTTTATAAACGATTTCTCGATACTTAACATTGCTAAAGCGGATAGTCTATCTTGGCCCAACACCTCAACAAAATTTATAAGCCCTCGAAAAACCCCTGGATTTTCAGACAAAGCCGTTTCATCATGGCCATGTAGTGCCAGCTCGAATGCCCCACAAAATTTTACACAATCTATAATTTTGTTTAAAATATAACGGTTTTTGGATACATTTTCATTAAAATCTCCAAGGGATTTTCTATAAGCTGTGTCTACCTGAGTGCGAATATCAACACTTCCGATCGTAGCATAGTTCACTGCAGAAAACGCATGTTTTTTTATTTTTTCTTTTAAGTGTTTTAAGTCTTTAACACCGGTTTTACACCATAATGAGTCCGACGAGTACTTAGAAAATAACAAACAAACATAACAGTAAAATGAGTTAGAGACTTCACAACAACATATCCAGATAGCTAAATCGTACATACTTTTGCGAAAGTTTCGATGAACCTCTTTATTTTTGTCTTTACTAGTTTGTGGTATACTAAGTTCTGGCAAATTGCGACCACTTACCTTGAATTCGGTTATTTTCTTAAAATTAAGTTCATTAGCACTCTTTAGTTGTTTAATTTTTTGCACTACCGATTTTTTATTTCTTCTACATTCACAACTTAAACATAGACCACTTTGAAATTGGTTATTTTTGCAAAATTAAGTTCGTAAGCACTTTTTAGTTGTTTATTGATACTTTTGAACTTCCGCATGCCGACGTGATGCCGCGACCGATCGATCGAATTATGAGAAGAGACCGGCTGATGACCCAAATCACGATTTTATATTCCATTTGCTATTACGTTCGACTGCCGCTCGGTAGCTGTGAAATCTTCGGGTACTTTCGCCAAGCTTTAAGGTAATCAGGGCAATTCGGACTGCCCGGCCTAGCTTAATATAGCGAATTTTATTATGCCTAAGAAACGCAACGAGACCATTCGAACCGCCGCGCGCGGCTAATAGTGTAGCGTATTTAACTTTTCCCAATGTTCGCGTTTTATTACAACTATTAGGAGGGACGGCCAAACGAATAATTTATTTTCTGAAATATTTTTGGGGGGTTATTGACCAAATGACCCTATGGAAGAGCCGCCACTGATGTGTTTTGCCATTACGATGCACTACTGGTGTATATTTTCAACATTCCTGACCGAATCTTCTTTTTTTGTTGGAATAGATAAGTGTAAATGTATAGGAAAAAAAAGAGAAGGGGTGAAGAACATGCATTCCACTGATTTTTTTTCCTTTTTTTTTTGGTTTTATCGATTTTGTGATAAGTGCCTTGTAATTGTTTTATTTTATTTTAACATTGTTATTGTACTGCGATAGCGCCTTACATTTATTTTTAATAATTTTTATGATTTCTTTTGTTTAACATAAACTATCCTAATTAATTCATATTTAGTATGTCTTAAGAACATATATACTCACTCTTTGCATGTTGTTCCTTATATGCTGCCGCCTGAAAGGAAATATGTTATAATTTCTTTTCCAGTCTTCATACTTAATAAAGGTCGAAACATCGGTATTTTCCAAATAAAAAGAGATTTAATTTTTTTTTACAGAGTTACAGAATAAGCTATTTTGAAAAGGTTGTTATTAACAAATAAAGTAGACTTTACGATTTTATGAAATGCTGTGTATTATATTCCTAACAGAAGCGTGTGTGTTATCATTTGTTTTAAAAACGCATCTGTGTTTTATCATTTGTTTTAACGCCTACTTTGTTGTTAATTGCGTTTTCTTAGAATGTTGTGGGAAAAGTAGTTTTTTAGCTACGCCTAGAACAGACTGACACACCGACGGAATTGAGAAATCATGCTTTTTTCGGCATTTAGGGATCCTAAAACGTGAGCAAAACATGAAGATCTGTAAAAACCTGGGAGGGTGATTTTTTCCTTTTACAAGGAAATAATAAACACGGATTAAACAGACAGTTCAATCACTAGCTACTAAGGTTACAAAAGGCCAGTTGAACGAATATAATTAATATGTTTCTAGGGCTAACCTAACCAAAGATGGATTTCTGTTGAATAAACCTCCAAAGTACAGGGTGGCCATTTTATGGTGATACAGTACCTTATCTAGAAAACGGTAATAGTTACGACAAAAAGTTAAATACAAAAGTTGTTTGAATTCAATCAAATTTTTGTTTTATTTCACTTTTGCTTATACAGGGTGTTTCGTTTTGACGTGACCCATGTCAACTTTCTAAATTTAAATGGGATACTCTATATATTATTACATATTTCGATTCTACTGTTAATTTGCGAAAGTTTTTATAATAACATCTATATTTGAATTCTTTATCGTTTTTGAAAAAATTGAGTTTTTAGAATTTTTTTTTAAAAACATATTAAAAAAAAAATGTTTTACTTATAAAACTTTAATGGAACTGACTAATATCCTAAACATACATTACTAAGTGTTCAATTCAACGAGTTTCCATGCTGGTCTTACCAATTAATATACAGGGTGTTAAAAATGGAGAACAAAACAAACAAAACTTTAAATGTAAAAATCTCCTGTTTTTCAAATGGAACACCCTGTATATTTTTATTTCATCTGATTCAGCGTTCAATTACCTATCATTATTCCAATATATATGTCCTATACCTATTTTTTTTAATATAAGTAAACAGATGAAGTGGGCTAAAATAAAAATGTCGTAAACTAAGCCTTATTCTCATTTCCTTAACACAGATAGCGACTATAAATAATGTTAGAAAATACAAATAAAAGTGAAATATTATGTAATTTATGTTCTTATTATTTAATGTTTACGAAAATAAGGGAGAGACAAAAAAAATGCCACACGGTATAACTAATAACTAACTGAGTATTAAACATGATTAAAACCGATTATAAAAAATTTTCAGTATGGGCACCGTCCATTGCGATACATGATGTGTAAATAGCCTCCATTTTTCGAATAGCGTTCCTTACCGAATTAGATGCATTAAAATTATTGATCTCTTCCCTGATTTTTATTTTTAACTCATTTCTATTATTAGATCTATTTTTATAAACTTTATTTTTTAGTGCACCCCACAAAAAGAAGTCTAAAGGGCTTAAATCAGGGCGCCGTGGTGGCCAGAATATTAAACCATGTCTTCCTATCCACAATGGAAAATGTTGATTAAGGAAATTTACTACCGATGCAACCGTATGGTAAGGGGCGCTATCCTGCTGAAAAATGAGATTTTCTCGAATATTTGCTGGCAAGTCGTTGATAAGGGCCATGATTTCATTTCTAAGCAGCTCCAAGTAGCTTTCGCTATTTAACGACCTGTCAAAGAATATTGGTCCGATAATACGGTCGCAAATAATTCCGCACCACACATTTACGGTTTGACCGCCTTGTTTTTTAATTGCTTTTGTTAGATGTTTATTAGTTTGAGACCAGTAATGAGTGTTTTTCCCATTAAAAATACCCGCCGTATTAAATGAGGCCTCATCAGTCCAAAGCACTTTTGAAAAAAAAACACATCTTCGAACTGCCGGTCCATAATATCACAACAAAAAGTTAATCTTTCATTAAAGTCTAATTGTGATAATAATTGAGTTGGAAGAAATTTATAAGGATGATAACCATTCACCTGCAGTGTTTTTGAATACTTCCTCTACTGACACCTGCAATGTCTCTGTCAGCATCTCTTTGGGATCTTTCAATATCTTCCTCGAAATAAAGTAAAATCTCCAGTTGTTTTTTCTCAGTGAGGACAAAATTGGGACGATTTTTCTTAGAGTTTTTAAGGACACCATTTTCCAAATCAGGCACAATTCGAAAAAATATGGTCCTGGAGGGAACTCGATTATTAGGGTATTCCCTCGAATATTCTCTAACTAACACTAACCCTGGACTTTTATTATTTTTTATGAAAGAGTTGTATAATTTCAAACATTCATCTAAACTATATAAAGCCATTTTTTAACAAATTTCGCCGCAAAAATTTGACAAAAACGACAAACAGAGCAAATGTCAACTTAAGTCAACAATTGCATTAGGTTATTTCCTAAGCCTATCTTGATTTTTTTAGTTTCTGATCTCAATTACTGGCAAAATTCTGGGATAAATCAGAAAACGGCTAATAAAATCGAAACTGTTCATTTTAGGTATAGGACATATATATGAGTAATGATAGGTAATTGAACGCTGAATCAGATGAAATAAAAATATACAAGGTGTTCCATTTGAAAAACAGAAGATTTTTACATTTAAAATTTTGTTTGTTTTGGTCTCCATTTTTAACACCCTGTATATTAATTGGTAAGACTAGCATAGAAACTCGTTGAATTGAACCCTTAGTAATGTATGTTTAGGATATTAGTCAGTTCCATTAAAGTTTTATAAGTAAAAAATTCTTTTAAAAAAATATGTTTTTTAAAAAAAAAATCTAAAAATTTAATTTACTCAAAAATGATAAAGAATTCAAATAAAGATGTTATTATAAAAACTTTCGCAAATTAACAGTAGAATCGAAACATGTAATAATATATAGGATGTCCCATTTAAATTAAGAAAGTTGACATGTGTCACGTCAAAACGAAACACCCTGTATAAACAAAAGTGAAATAAAATAAGAATTTAATTGAATCCAAACAACTTTTGTATTTAGCTTTTTGTCGTAACTATTACCGTTTTCTAGATAAGGTACTGTACGTGAATAGTTTCTTAAAGAAAAATTAAAAACCGCATTTATGGTACCATTTTTCAAAATAGCCAGAAGGAGGAACAGGTTTAATATTTGCCTTTCTTATTTTTTTTGTCTGAAATATGTATACTAACTGTGCCATTATGCGACTATATCAGGCAAACTTTGCATTCCCCCGCCGCGTAAGCTATTGTTATATTAAGGAAAGATATCCTTAATATGGACATATGATTTTTTGGTCAACTACAAAAATTATGGGCTTACCCCCACAAAAAAAACATAATCCTAAATACGCCATTGCTTCTGCTTATGAATGTTTGCACTTAAGATTCGAAAAACCCTAGAACAAATCAATTTAGTTCAAACGCGTCATTAACTTCTAATAAGTTCTCGAGAAACGTTAAGTCGTATTAGTGAGTGCTTATCCAGAATTATGGCTCCGCGTCCATAAATCATTGACACAAAACGGCCAAAAAGTGTCTGGTTTTGGTTTTATACTTGCATCCTGCATTCTCGGGTTACACTTTAACAGGCGCCAATTTATCAAACCGTTTTTAATTATTGTTCGGTTCACATCGGGGTGCGTTTCGAAGAGAATCCCGACAGGAAATTGTGTATCCAAACATCCAAATAGAGCTTAACTAATTTTTGAATGACTACCTAATATCGAACTACTTCCAGATTTTAAAGTAAGTGGCAAAAATATAAGAATCAGGTTTTTAACTTTTGTAATATATCATACAATTTTAATATAAACTGTCCAGGGTGCCTTAAATTCGAGCCATTGGGACCTCGTAAACCATAAGAGATACAGAGTGGGGTAAATTGGGACAAAGTTGAACAATTTTTTTCGTTCCTGAAATTTTTGAAAAAAACTGAAATTTTGAGAAAACGTTTGTAAATCTTTCTTCCTTTATTTGAAGAAATAATCGAAAATCAATACCACTTTCTCATTGCCGTTTTTTCCCCTCTACCACATGACAATAACACGTTTTATATACGTCAGTCGTTTCGTCTGCGATTTTTTGAACCCGTTCTCAAATGGCCTGACGAATGGCAGACGAATGTCACCCTAAAATTTTGTATATTTTTGACATATGATAACTCTTTAAGAAGAATTGGCCGAAGTCAAAATAAAACAAATTCACGTGTTTAATACATAGGGTGTTAAAAAAAGTATCTTATAAAATTAACAAAATATACAATACTCTTATTTTCGAACAAACATTTTTTTGACTTTTTCGCCACTGAATAAAAATATTTAACTCTAAATTTAACAGGGGCGTGCGGTGAAATTTTAAGAAAGAGAAACAATTTTTAGAAATTTACCTATTTGTAATGTAATTCGATTCTTCGATCATTTTTTGCAAATTCGTCAATGACGTGGTCATAAAAACGTCGATGCTCCGACATATTTTGAAGAAGTTTATTTCCAATGGACACCAGCGATGTACGCGAAAGTCTCTCCTGCCCCGTTGAATTTCTCACGAAATTTTTTATACCTTTAAGTGTTGAAAAATTGCGTTCTACTGGTGAACTTGTGGCAGGTATTGTCAATATTAATTCACACAATTTCGACACTTCGTTGTAGACATCTTCCAGCTCCTTGTCTTTTAAAAAATGCATTAGTTCCTTAGCGTTATTTTTTGCGCCAGATCGCAGTAACACTCGGTCGAAGAATTGGCCATAATGAAGAAGAAGAGATTTAAACGCATCTTCTGGAAAATATTTTCCTTTAAATACATCAAAATTGTAGAGCTCGAGGAATTTAAATCATTTAAACCGTTAAATCTGCAGTTTATTTGTTGCTGAATTTGATCGATTATTTCATAAAAGAGGCGTCTGTATGATGTTTGAACATCTCCCACCTTGTCTGTTCAGAGACGCTTGGCTTGTGGCTTTTAACGTCATCGTTTTCTCCCAAAATAGGTCAAAGTCATTTTTTGGCTGAACATGGACTTAAAACCATCCACTTTTTTTAGGCAAAAAGCAATATCATTTGTTTTAGTTTGTAATATATTAAAAAGATTGTCCGAGAATGGAAATATTTCTGAAAATATGTTCAACAAATAATTAAAATTAAAATCTCGTTTCAAACAGTCCAAAAACCCCCTCGAACTATTTATTGCTTCTGAGTCCCACGTTTCATTATTTTCTATTATATTCTCAAATAGTTCAATCAGTGATTTACAATTTTCAGATATTGTTAACACAAGTCTTCCGGTATAGCTCCACCTAGTAGGATCTACTTTGGGCAATCGTTTGTGGACAATAGAGTCCAAAGCTGGTGTACGTTTTGTTGACTTGGAAAAAAAATGCCACTTAAAGTAACGAAAAATACTTTACACTCTTTAATGTGATTGATGGACTGTGATAAAACTAAATTTAATTTATGAGCAAAACAATGGACACTAGGGAAAGTTTCTCGAACTTTAGCTTGCAGACCCCCTAATTGTCCTGCCATCACTGCAGCTCCATCATAGCTTTAAGCAACTAATTTTTTCTCTCCATTAATTTCTTTAGTAACGTTATAAACTACGGTATATAATGCATCTGCTGTACGATTTTCGGACACATTCTTAAAACCTAAAAATCGCTCTTGAATACTTCCGTCTGCTTTAAAGTAGCGTATTACTATAGATAATTGGCTAAAATTAGTGATATCAGTTGTTTCGTCCAGAACAATAGCAATAAACCGCGCCTCGCCAATCTCCTGCTTAATTCTTTTTAGAATAATGGTTGCAACAGCGGAAATTAAATCATTCTGGAATCGATTCGACGTTCTGCGAAGAACGCTAGACTGCTCTAAATGATTTTTTAAGCAATCATCATATTTAGCCATTAAACTAAGTAAATCTTGAAAATTTCCTCTATTTGAAGAAACCCTTGTTTCGTCATGACCTCTAAATCCCAATTCGTGCTGTCCGAGAAAACAAACAACATCTTCTTAATATTTGCCTATTTTTATCGACTAGTTCATTGTATTGGCGGTGACTAATTTCCAACTGTTTATTAAGAGCGTGTTCAATTCTGGTTTTGCCGAAGAATTTTTTTTTTATGACGGCCTGTAAATGCGCTTTGGACATAATGCGTCTTTTCACAGCTTTATGGAAATTGTTTAAATCGGAAAAACCAGTTTTATTCCAGAGACCATTTTTCATTTTCAAAAAGTAAACATCGCCAACAAAATACTTTACTTATATTTTCACACCCTGTTAGCCATTTAAATTGTTCGTATTGTTTTTCCGGATAAAAATGTCTAATACAGTTTTTCGTTTTTGTGGTTAAATTTTTCATAGGCGGTTTTGCCCTTCCTTTGGAAATTATTTGAAGGTTATCAGCGAAGTTTAATGTTGATAATCCCTTTATTATTAAGACACACGCCCCAAATTCACACACACTCTTCTTACTAAATTCTCCAACATTTTCAACGTTATTACCGACAGCCGAAGTTGACGGTATTTGCATATCCACGTCCGTATTATTGTCTTCCATATCGCACCATGGACGACGCGACGTACGTATCACACAACACACGGATAGCGCACCATGCACGGACGCACTGAAATGCAAAAATTGAAAACAGAAGGTGGATTCACAGGAAATTACGCATACAGGATTTGGCTGCAGAGAAGCTAGCGGCCCGCATAGGTTCTATTCTATATTCTATTGTGGCTGGGTCGGAGTCAAGCCCGCATTTATTATGGGCTTGATAATTAAGATAATATTTTAGCATTTTTAATATAAACTAAATTAATTGTTTGCTATTTCAAAAATTACATTTTAGAATATGTTTTGTAATTTTTTTTGGGGAAACACTGCTTCCCTTGCTTTCATGGACTGCACGCCCCTGCAACAGTAGGGTTTTCAAATAAGCTTTACTTTAACGTTAAATTATTCGCTTAAGCCTCTTTGTTTATTTTTTTTTCTAAGTAAGTAACAAAACATTTAAATTACTAGTAGTTTTTTTTACCAAAATTTGATATTTGCTAAATTACACTTGTTGTAACCCTTTTTTCAATGTATTTTATTTGTCTCCATATTGTCGCCGTATATGGAGTGGGTCGGGACAAATTACATGTTAATACTTGCTTCCTTGTAACCTGCAAATTACTGGCAATTAAATAACCTAAATCTGTATAGCCTTAGACAAGGTAAGTTTCTGTAATTTTAGCTAGTTCCATTTAGAAAAATACAATTTTAGATTGCTACGCGTTTTTGTCTCACCCTGTATTTATATAAACAACTTTTATATAAAACTACTTTTATAAAAGATAAGGGTAGATATTAATAGAAAAATCAGCAATAGAAATTGTCAAAAAAACTTGCTACAACTTTTTATGAACAAACCTCAGGGGTAGCTATGGGACCGCCTCTGTTAACTGTGGTAGCGAATATCTTTATGGAGGCCTTTGAGGATATTGCTTTAATATCGGTTCGGAGGCGAAACGTCGGGTAGTAATTCCAATTTGCCACGGTCTAATAATCCCAAGAACCATGACTTAAAATTATGCTTCTTGCCTTTGAAAACCTCGAAAACCTTATGAAACACCATACCTATTTTGCCACACTTTTATTAATTTCAGCCTCGGTTTCAGGCCTTATTATTGTATGTTTATTTGGTTCAATGTTGGTAATAGATTTTTCACGATTTGACGTGCGTATACAGCTCGCACAAGAATACAATTTGAAACACTATAGAACGTAAAATAATTCAAGATGGCGGACAATCATTGTTATTTGTGAAACGATTCTACAGAAAATCTGCACGGGTTGTTATAGATTGCAAATTAGGCAACTTGGCAGACGTTTGTCATTTGAGCAGATTCGTTGAAAAAAACTAGAAATAAGACACAAAATCTCGGTCTCAGTCAAAAAGGGTATAATGCGGTTACACGTGTTTCGCCTTTTCAGGCATCATCAGACCTATAATTAATATAACAATCAAAAACTAAACTATCACCATAAATATACAAAATTCAAACAAACCTTCGACATTAAATAAAATCACAAGAACAAATCAAACAACTATAACGTCACATGTTAAAATTCGCACTGAGATGAGGTTAAGTAACAAAGGTATTCACACGCGCAGATAAAAGTTGAATCAGATAAAAGACAAAAAAATATATAAATAAAAAATATAAAAAAAGGTTATTGATATATCTAGGAATCGAACCCGAGCCTCAGCGTGACACACCGAGATACTGACCACCATTCTACCAGCAGGTCCAGTGAAACGTCTATACATATCTTCCTGCCGATTAATTATTATTAACAAGATTATTAAAAATTAGTTGAGGTTCGAGATTGATTAACACAATGTAAAACTGGGCTTCTCTTAGCCCTTGTAATTTCCATCTTCTCTAACAAATCCAGTTTTTTACTCTTTGGACACTCTTGTAGTATCTTAACATTGTTTGGTATAGAAAAATGGTGTCCAGTTGTTAGCAAGTGGTTAGCAAAAGCCGACTTTGTCTCGGTGATATCAGTATTTTTATATTTATCGAAAAGGCTAAAATGTTCCCGGACCCTAGTGGAAATCCTTCTCCCTGATTGTCCGCCATATACAGCAGAACAATCTCCACAGCCTAATGAGTACACCCCTGATTTTGAGAGATGTTCGGTCTTATCTTTGGTCATTACTAGATGTCTCTTAAGTGAGTTCACTGTTTTAAAAGCAATTGAGACATCTAAATGTTTGAAAAACTTCGCCATCTGCATTGAAATATTACCAAAAAATGTTAAACCTTTGAAGCATTTTTTAAGTGTTGGTTTAGAGTGAATAATATTAAAGGAAAGTTTGTATTTATTGAAAAACTTAAAATAAAGTCTATTGATGGAGTGGATAGGAAAACCGTTGTTGAAAGCAATTTGTTTTATAATCTGCAATTGCTGTTTGAAAGCTTCCCTGGAAACAGGTATTTTGAACAATCGGTAGAAAAATGAGTTGAAGGCTGCAAACTTGTGTGAGTGAGAAGAAATGAAACTAAATTGAATAGCGTTATCTGTAGACGATGAATTTCTGTATATTTCAAATTCTATTTTGGTATTGTTCCTGATTAACATTAAATCTAAGAAAGATAATTTACCCTCATTCTCCATCTCTAGAGTAAAATCTATTTTGTTATGAAGGGAGTTTACCTCTTGTAAGCTAATAGATGGTTGGCAAAACGGCTTTTCATAATCTTTGTCTCCAAATCACTCATAAAAATCTCACTAAGAAAAGGTCTGTCTGACTGTCTAAAAAATAAGCCATTAAATTTGAAAAAATTTTGGTCCAGTACGGCGGAGAGCAGAGAAACGAGATTCTCCTTTACTAGTGCTGGTAGAGTAGTTTTGTCTAATAAACTCTTTACCAACTTAATGCATTCGTTGGGGGGTATGCTGGGGAACAAATTTTTTATATCTAAGGAAATTAATATTGCATCATGCGGAATGTCAACATTTTTGAGGTACTGCGCCAAATCTACCGAATTTTTTGTGGAGTAAGTATTCCGAAAACCCGTAACCTCTCTCAAAACTTTATTTAGCCAGAAAGACAAACGGTAACAGGGTGAGTCAACAAAAGACACCACGGGTCTGATGGGGTTTCCCTACTTGTGTACCTTAGGTAAACGGTAGAGCAAAGGCGTTCTAGGATTCAAAGGATACAAATTATATTTCGAGGTTTTAAAATATTCCAAAGTTACCAACGTTTTGATAAGAAGGATTTCCACTAGGGTCCGGGAACATTTTAGCCTTTTCGATAAATATAAAAACACTGATATCACCGAGACAAAGTCGGCTTTTCCTAACGACTTGTTAAAAACTGGACACCATTTCTCTATACCAAACAATGTTAAGATACAACACGAGTCTCCAAAGAATAAAAAACTGGATTTGTTAGAGAAGATGGAAATTACAAGGCTCGGCACAGACGGGCAAAATTTCAAAAAGCTGGCCAGAACCCCAATTCGGGAAGATTGCCATTTCACACTTTTACGCGTCTAGGGGCTTTAATAGATCATTGGGCTTTTTAAAATTAGAAATTCCGTAGATGGCGCTCTTCGTTGAATACGGTGACAATAGTTGAGTGTTAAATGTTGTTCGCGTAAGTGTTTTTGCGAAAAAATATTGGCTGTTTTTGTGTACATATTGTAGACATTATAGTGCTCAAAGTAAAATGGATTGTACTCCTGGTGGTAAGTAGTACCTTTAGCTATACTATTTATATAAAATAATAATATTTTTTAATTATGTGTATTTTATACAGAAATAATTTTCTGGAGTAGTGCAAAATTATAGTTTTAATTTTATTGTTAATATTTTAGTAAACTTCCGGGATCTTCCGGGCTTAACTTTCTGGAAAGTTGTGTAGCTGAATACTTTAAATAGTAAATGGAGAAAAAATATTTTCCGCTTTTGTCTGCCATTTTGAGATAACTTAATCAACTTTGTTTTGTGTCACTTGGGAATTTTCCCCAATTTATCGCTTTCAAATCGTTTAGGGCTAATTATTTTTATTTATTTCAGGATCAAGGGACGTAGATCCGGATGAAAATGTTGTTTTAAGTATGAGAACGCTTTCTGAAGTAATACTGACATGCAATTCAACAAAAATTGAAGCTAATTGCGAATATTTGCATTCGTATGTAAAAGATCTAACTAATTGCCCTGAAGTATTATCTAATGTAATTAAACAAAAGCTTTCACATTTTCTTTCTGATTTTAAATTAAAATATAAGACTGCCCAATACAAGAAAGATATTTTGCCCAAAACAAAACTTGGTTGGAAACAAATTTAAAATTTCATTTTTTTGTGCAATCACCTACAGCGAGTTTAGGTGGTCGCCCTGCTGTTAATTTCCAGACTAGTAGCGAACGAACAAAACGAAGACAAACCGAATATGTTGGATCAACAATGAGTTCCTCAGAGCCTGTGTATGCTGCCCAAATGAGTCTGCGCGCTGAAGGAAGTATAGATGCTGCAGCTGTTATAAAAGATGTACAATTTTCAACCCCAAAAAGGGCCCAGAACTATAGAAAGGCATATAAAGAAAGAGCTGAAAAAGTTGATCAGCTATCTGGTGATAAAGCATTGTCAGTATTTGTTAAAGCAAATAGACACCAATATCAGATCATAAGGAGTGAAGATAAAAAACGTTTTCCATCGTATAAGAAGATTCAGGAGGCCAAGGGGCGCTGTTAACCAAATCGGGATGCAGTTACAATCACGGGGCAAAAAGCTGAAGTAAAATTACAAGCCTTACTAAACCATACTGCCCATCGTATAGTGGAGGTGCAAAAAGATGTATTGGAAACATTAACAGAACCTCAACTTGCTTGTTTGACACTTAGGTATAGCCAATACAAGCAAAATTTTGACAGCGATGAACGTTCGGCTGCCAGTATATTTTTAACATCCTTTGTGCCACTTCTATTAACATGCGACGATCCAAATAAATCTACAAACAAAATAGTTTGGCAAAATCCACGTCCAGGCTCACCCCGCTTTTCGTCCAATCAGAATTCAATTTATACATGAGACCACTGATTTAACACTTCAAGAAATAAATACCATGCAGAATGAAATAGAAAACCTTACACCTACTTCCATTAGTGTAGGCACAAGGACATTGAACACAACTTACTTTTTACAATGGTAGATGGCAAAATGTGCAATGCTGCTTCATCTACGACATCCACGAAAAAGTGTTATATATGTGGGGCTTCTTCCAAGTCTTTCAACAACATAGATGTTAAGTAGAAGTATTTTAATCAGTTTGTTAAACTGTAAAAATAGTGATTTTTTTTAGAAAAATATGATCAGTAGCAAAAGTTATGGTACGAGCGGGAATCTGCGTGTCTAGCGCATCGCCCTAACCAATTGAGCTATCATACCACTGATAATAATAATATTTTTGCAAACTATATCTAGTGGATACCGTATAAATATACAAAAATTTAAAGATTATGCTTTAACAACAGCTAGGATACTTGTACAAAAATATCCTTGATACAACATGCCTAATACGGTCCACAAAATTTTAATTAACTCGTCAGATATTATTGAATCTTTTTTATTGCCTATAGGACAATTATCTGACGAGGCCCAGGAGGCATTAAATAAAGACATTAAGAAGTATAGAGAAGGATTTTCCCGAAAGTGTTCAAGGCAACAAAACTTGGAGACTGCTTATATCGTCTGATCCAGTCATATTAAGCATGCGAAAACTTCCAAGGCGAAAGTCCAAGTCATTCGAAAAAGAAGTCTTAGATTTATTATTAGCCCCCGTCCAGAGGGATCTGCCACTAATACTACTAATGAAGACTCAGAAATTAATAGCTCAAGTGACTCAGACTCCGGGTCCGGGGATTAAAAACAATAATTAGTTATGCGACATTATTTCTGAGAATAAATGATGCTGTTATTAGTTTATTAATTATTAATTTTACGCCGTTGATGACTTTAAATAATATAAAAACAGTAAAATGTAGGCAGTATTTTTTAAAACAATTTAAATTCGGTTTTATACACATAATTATGTTTTTGTCAAGTATTTATTTATTATATTATTAAATTTTCCACCAGATTAGTAGCCAATTGACAAATATGTTAATTAGTTTTTAAAATATTATTTCTCATAAACACATTAAGGAAATTTTATTACTACATATCATCGTTTAAGTTTTGGCCAGGTTTTTTCAATTTTGCCCGTCTGTGCTCGGGTTCGATTCCTAGGTATATCAATAACCTTTTTTTTTATATTTTTTAATTATATATTTTTTTGTCTTTGATCTGATTCAACTTTTATCTGCGCGTGTCAATACCTTAGTTTCTTAACCTCATCTCAGTGTGTATTTTAACATGTGACGTTATAGTTGTTTGATTTGTTCTTGTGATTTTATCTATTGTCGAAGGTTTGTTTGAATTTTGTATATTTATGGTGATAGTTTTTGATTGTTATATTAATTGTAGGTCTGATGATGCCTGAAAAGGCGAAACACGTGTAACCGCATTTTACTCTTTTTGACTGAGATCGAGACTTTGTGTCTTATTTCTAGTTTAGTCATTTGAAACTTGGTCTCTTAGAGATTATGGACGCTTTCTTGCAGACGTTTGTCATTTGAGCAGATTCGTTGAAAATTGCTCACTGGGGGAATTTAAGTCAACATTCAACAGCTAAAAAACCTGTATAAATAATTATAAACTAAATTAAAAATGTTGCCTTCAATAAGTAATAACTTCACTTATCGTTGGTAATATAATACACCGACCTGGAAGTCCCGAAGTAGCGTCATAAATTTTCGTGAAAATGCCAAAATTAAACAACCAAACAAGTGCTATTTTTCTAAGGCGTTAACAGCCCAGTTTTATTGTTGGCATATGCACAGAAACTGTCCGTTCGAGCTGCTCCAAAACAAACAGACTGATTTTACTTCAAATAAATCTCGCGTTCGTTATAATTGAAACAGAAAATATCGAGAGGACTCGTTAATATAGTTCTTCGAATGTTACGGTTTTGCGTTTTTCTAGTTTTTGGTGCTGTGTTTTCTTCACGTTTGTATATACGCACCAAAAAAAGGTCGGCACCATAATAGTATATTGTGTAACAAGTGCGTGAAGTTAACTTTTATACACGAGTGTGATGTTATATCACACAAGGGTATAAAAGTCTTCACGCACGTATTGCACACTATACTTTTTCTACAACCGTAAATAATACAAGTACGAAATAAAATTAAACTATTTAATTTTCTCCTTTATATAATACAAATTAAACTAATGAACTATTTATTTAATTTTCTGTTTTATAATAATTGTAACTTTTTAATAGAACTTATAGTTAAATTATTTAATTTTCTACTTTATAATAATTGTAACTTTTTAATAGAAATTATAGTTAAATTATTTAATTTTCTTCTTTATAATTATTGTAATTATTAATAGTAATGTTGCAATTTGTTAGATTACTAAATTTAACTTCTGTAGCCTCCTTTGATGATGATTTGTTAATAATATTGCTGCTTGTGATCGAGGTCATATTTGGATTTTGAACTGACAAAAGTCTATTTGAAATATCATTTTTCTTGTTAAGGGAATTTTCTACGTAACCCTCAGCTACCGTTGAAGATTTCCAACCGCCGTGTTGTTTTAACATTAGTAAATCTGCACCGGTTTCAACTAGCAAGGAAGCAGATGATCGTCTGAAACAATGGCCTGTATATTTTTCTGGATGTGGTAGTTTTAAAAATTTTGCTATTTCACTAGGCAATTTTCCAAATTTGTTTATCCCGACGACTTGGCGATTACATTTTCTTCCTTGATACTTGATGAAGAATTTGTTTTCTTGATAATTTTGGGGACGAAGGGCGGCATATTTTCTGTATAATTCTAAATGCTCGGTAATGGTAAATTTTCTTGTTATTTTGGTTTTTGTATCAGGGACGGATACAACAAGAACACTTTCTAAATCTTGAATATCGCACATTTTTAGCTTATAAATTTCGCTTCTTCTTAGAGCACCAGCAATCCCAAATATTAATATCACTTTGGTTAATAAAAAAACTTCGTCAGGAGCCTTATTTATGAACTTGAAAATTTGTTCTTTCTCCAATATTCGAGATTTTTGTGGAATATATCCTTCATTCTTCCGTTTTAAAAATGCATGAACTTTTGGATATTTACCAATGTCAATGTTATTTTTAATGCTAATAGTACTTTTTAGCATTGAATAATGACTCCATAGTGTTGATGATTTCACATTTTTTGACAATTCTGATAAATATGCGAGTAAAACATTTTCAGAAAAGGTTTTAATATTGTTCTTACTGCGCCAGGTCATAAATTTATTGTACGTGTTTTCATAAATTTCCTTTGACTTCTGAGTTACTAGCTGTTTTCGCTGCTTCCGTAATATCTGGTGGAGTACACATTTCTATATCAGAGTCCATAATTATTGCTTATTATAACTTAAAATAATAAACTGTTCAAATTACTATTCGAACTTAAAGTGTCTATTTTAAACTGTTTGCATTGGCAATTTGACAACTCGTTACCATGACAACGATACAAATTGCGAGGCACGGCCGCCTAATAAAATTATTACCAGTGCGGGCCCGGTGCCTAAAATTAATGGCGGCCCATGCATTTCTTATTGAGCCGGTGCGTGAAGTAAATCCTTTAGGGAAAGCATTGTATTTCACGCATCGGTGCTTGAAAACAAGCTTTAGCTACTGCAATCAGTGTGTAAAATAGGATTTTAAGGTCGGTTGTAGAAAAACAAATTGTGTATTATTACTGTAGTGCGAGTGCTCTTGTAATAAGAGATGCAGTTTTTTTTTATGGAAATATTTCCCTTGTGCATTTTGCAATGGAACATTTCTTTGGTTACTGTTCATTTTGAAGTAGCAAAAAAAACAAAAGCCTAGCTAGAAGTATTTTTTATAAAGTAGTGTTATTGCATTCCTTTCAATCCTCTTTTGGGTGTCGAAATGGCCAACTTTTTTGCACTAGTGCGATACAATTTTTATCGCACTCATTCACTCTGTAAGAAATAATGTAAAAAGCACATTAGTAATTATTAAAATTGCCTATTTATTATAAATATCAATTACACAATTACTAATATTTGACATATTTAAAACACATGAATTATTAAAGTCCGGGACACGAAAGAAAACCGGGCGGTCCTTAAAATAAAGGTTCATAGTCTTAGGCAAGCGGAAAAGTAAAATTTGTGTACGCAAATAAATTTTATGTTTTTTTATTTGTTGTAATAGTTTGCCGCTTCACCTCGGTACGGAAAATTAATCGAGGATTTAGTAAATTTCCCGCTGGTCCAGTTGTAATTGGGATGAATGAAGAAGGTTCTAGCTATTTCCAGTGGCGCCTATACATTTCGAGCCTTTGTTTTCATTTCTGTATAAATGCGTTGCGTTGAATTTGAATTACTATTTCGAAGTAACGATAGCGAGCAAAAAAGGAAAAACAATTCGAAGCGGTACACATGAAGTTATTGCAAGCGTTGTAGAGGCCTGTATTAGAGAAGCTGAAAATAATAGTTCGACTATTCCAATTCAAAACCGAACAGAACACGTTGCATTTTATACTGGTGTTTCGGAAAGTTGTGTAAGAAAAATTCAAAGAGAACATAATGATCGCTCATGTTCTACGTCACCTTTAAAATCTCCTGGTAGACTTCGATTATCATATCTTAAATGCCAAAATAAACGAAAATTGCTCATTGAGAGACCAAATATTTTTCACTGGCGGGTGAAATATCTATCAACTGTAAGGCAATATAGGCAAGAAAGACGCAATATTGTGTATCTAGACGAAACCTGGGTAGATAATAATATAACAGTGAACAAATGCTGGCAAAGTGAAAGTTTTACAGGTGTTGTTCAGGGAATCCGCTCTAGTAGTCGCTTTATTATAGTTCATGCTGGTTCAAAAGCCGGACTTGTTCCAGGTGTTGCTTTAGTTTCTCGCTCGGGACTAACAACTGGAGACTATCATGGACAGATGATTAGAGATAATTTTGAAAAGTGGTTGCTCGAGAAGTTTCTGTCTAACATTCCTTCCAAATCAGTCGTGGTAATGGATAATCTCATTCTCACGTAGACTAAATACTCTACAAAAGCTCATACGATATCGTGGCTTAAATCGAACAATCTTGTATGTGGTGCTGTATGGAGAAAATATCAGTTATATGAAGTAATATCAGCCAACAAGCCCAGAGAAAAAAGTATAAAAGTGACGGTCTTTTACGTAACCTCGGTCATACACCTTTAAGGCTGCCACCATACATGTGCGACCTCAACCCTATTGGACTTGCATGGGCAGGAATAAAAAAATATATTCGAGAGGGCAACACCGGTGAACTTTCAATTAAAGATTTAAATAAAATAATATTAGAAGCGATTGACTCGATATCGGCTGAAAATTGGAAATCGTATGTTAAACATGTTCGTTCTATTGAAGATAAATACTGAGAAGTAGATGGCAAAATTGAAACGGTTATTGATGATTTAGTTATCACACTGATATCTTCAAGTAGTGACCACGTAACCTCATCATTTTCAGAGGAAAACAACGATTTAGAAGGAATCGAACCATTAGAATCACAGCCGTCAACTTCAAAAATGGCTTAGTTTTTTTCATATATTTTGTAAAATTGTTCATAAAGTAGCTGTCAATAAACTGCTTCAAAATAATTAATTTTCTGTTCAATACCGGGTGTCAAAAAATATCTAATATTACAATTAATATTTAAAAAACTACAGAAATCATATTTTTCCAAAATTAACACATCAATGTAGTTATAGTAGGGGAGCCGGCACTAATTCCAGTGAACAGGATTTATCAAAATTTTACTCTTCCAACGTGCCTCTTTAACGCACATGAATCAGCGAATCTGCTAACAACGATGCAGATGACTTTCAAAAATAATGGCTAGTGTATCCTGATTTTTCAGATAATTTTAAACATTCCGGAATCTGTTTAAGAATACTATTCTGATGAAAATTTATATGGCAAAACAATATGAGATATTAAAAACATAATATTAAAAAAAAACACTTATCCAATTAATCTCAAATTTGGATCAAATCAACTGGTAAAATTTTGGAAAGAATCCAAAATGACCGCGGGACGGCTTAATAAAATATTTAATATAAAGCTTGAAAAAACTACTGATATCAAATTGTGTGCCATAACTAACTGTGGTATATAAATGAACTAGTAAAACTGTTGTACTAATTCAAAATGGCGGCCAAATAAAATATTTGTAATCGTGAAAAAAAGTCAATCTATCAGGTTTTACATAATTTCAAGTTTCAGCGTTCCTAAATGCCAAAAGATATGTTTTATCAATCTGTCTGTCTGTCTGTCGGTTCGCGGCATAGCTAAAAAACTACTTACCCAATTGACTTCAAATTTTAGTCAAAAATTAAGGGTCATATGATAATGACCCCAGTAGCTCGCGGGTGAAAAAGTAAGTGAAGTGCAAATGAAGCAAGAGCATATCGCAATAATTTTTTTCCAGAATTTTGTTATATATGGAGGGGGTAGAATATTTTTTTACGACTTACCTAAATTTTGTATACTAAATCAATTCTCCTATCCTTCATACCAGCAAATTTATTTATAACATCCTCATAAAATGGATGAGTTGCACTAATCTCCTCCAGAAATTCCTTTTGAATTGAAATATTGCCAAGAGAAGTAAGTCTTTCTTGAGATATTGTATTTCTTAAACAAGTTTTTACAATTTGAAATAAGAAAAACAAAGCACTTGTCGACGGTATTGTCAAAATAAGGGAAAAACAATTTATATGCTTCGGTAAAAATATATTTATTTTTATTAATTTTTTTCACTTGCTCTTGCAGCGATACATTCCAATTACTCTCACTGGCAAAAATAAGACTAAGCTCATTTTTAAGTCATTGACTTTTTGAAAATATTTCCCGATATAACTGTAACAAATTTTTAAACGGGCCAGTCGGAAAATTTAAACTATATTCGAAAAATTTAGCAGAACCTGCCAAACATGAAAATGTAAGTTTTTCAGTCTTGAAATCTTAGTGTCATTTCTAATAAAATATGATCCAATATTTCATAAAAAAGGGTTCTATACTTAGCCCTAATTTCTTCAGGTGAAAGCTTAGCAAGCTCACGTTTGTAATGATTTATTTTTGTAATAGAATTTGCTTTATCCAACATGGTATTAAAAAAATGTTCATTTCTTTTTTTACAGAGCGCCTCACGACAGCGTTTTATATTGGATATGCAAAAATGAATGTCAAGCGATTTTTTTTGAAGAACGTCAAATAGTATGTCCGTGATTGAGAAAATGTCATTAAACACTAAGGCCAGAAATGTGAATTTAAAATCGTTCATCTCACCTAAAAATCCTTTCGCAAGGCGGATTGATTTTTCATCAGATTTGTCAGAGTTTGTAATACATTCAAAGACGTCTTTTAATTTATTCCAGTCTTGAACAATCGCATTTACTAACTTCGAATTTGAAGTTGTAACAACACCATAAATAAATATAACACAAAACAGTCAAGTTAACTGCAAAGGAACTCACCGGTTGCAGCGAAATCCGCGAAAAATTTTTTTTTTTGTTTTACTTTTTTCCTTGTTGCTAGGGTGATATTTGTATAATTAATTATAAGCAGTTGGTTTTTACCTAAATTTCTTTTTCTAACTAAGCATATACTTTTTGGTAACCTCCTTTCCTTTATCCTCGTACCTTTTACTCCTTTTTTTGTTGTTTGTTTTTAGCAGGAATAAGTACCTCGTTTTATGTTTTTATGATAAATGTTTTCATGCGCGCATATTAATGCAAGATCACTGTCAAATAATTTTCACATTTTTCAAGGCCATGTAGCTGACTTTCAGTATGATTTGATTGGTATGTCTGAGACATGGTTACATGCAGATATCGCCGATCGGATCATGGAACTACAAAATTACAATTTTATAAGGCAAGATAGGCTAGGTAGAGGCGGTGGTGTCGCTGTGTATATAAAGGCAAGTATTGAGTTTCGTGTTATGCTCAGAGAGACCTGCCCTTTTCTAGAACATATTTGGATGGAAATAAAAGTAAACAACACAAAAATTTTAATAGGCAATATATACCGTCCTCCTAAGGGTGACTTAAACTTATTCTATTCTCGTCTTGAAAGTATTATGACCGATTTTTATACTGTCTATGATTCTCTTTTATTACTAGGTGATTTTAATATAAACTTTCTCGAATTAAATACAAAAGCACCGTTATGTGAAATTACTGAGGTCTATGGTTTGCAACAGCATATAACTGAACCTACTAGAATATCAAATACAAACATGTCCTTAATTGATTTACTTTTTTCAAATATAGATTCAATCGAGGTTTGCGGAATAAGGGATGTTGAGATATCGGACCATATGCTCATTTATTGCTACATAAATTTTGGAGAAACCAAATCTAATACCTATAACTTTACATACAGAAATTTACAAAAATAAGCGATTCAAATCTGATATCGAACTAATACCTTGGCACATAATGTATCATATGGCGGACATAAATAGCAAGGTTGATTTTTTCAACCAATCATTATTCGACGTTATAAACCTGTATGCTCCCTTAAAAACTATCAGAGGTAAAAATAAGCCATACAGACCATGGATTACTCCTAATATTAGATTAATGCAGAGGCTTCGTAATAGGACCTTAAATAAGTTTAGAAACACCAAAAATTGGGAGGACTGGAACACATACAAGCAGTATAGAAATCTTACTACTAGCGCAATCAGATCGGAAAAAAAGGCGTATTTAACATATAGGTTTGGAGTGTGCAATAATAAAGAAGCATGGCAAGAATTAAATAAAATTAATATTTCTAAAAAACAAAATATACAACTTCCCAATTTCTTGCAAAATGTAGATGAACTTAATACTTATTTTACTAATATAAATAAAAATAACAATAAGCCTGATGAAGAATTTATTAAGAATTTTAAGGAACATAAAATTACACAAAATGAATTTAAATTTAGGCTGATAACGCAAGATACAATCATTTCCATTCTAAAAACCATAAAGAGTAAAGCATTTGGAGCTGATAATTTAAATATTACACTTATTTTACTTTGTTGTCCTGCCATAATTAATCCACTAACTCACATTATAAATGTTTGTTTAGAAAAAAATCATTTTCCAGGTCAATGGAAGGAAGCCAATGTTATTCCGTTGCCTAAAGTTAAAAATCCTACTGAATTCAAACAAATCTGTTCAATATCGATTCTTCCAGTTCTCTCTAAACTATTATTAACTAAAAACCATAAAGAGTAAAGCATTTGGAGCTGATAATTTAAATATTACACTTATTTTACTTTGTTGTCCTGCCATAATTAATCCACTAACTCACATTATAAATGTTTGTTTAGAAAAAAATCATTTTCCAGGTCAATGGAAGGAAGCCAATGTTATTCCGTTGCCTAAAGTTAAAAATCCTACTGAATTCAAACAAATCTGTTCAATATCGATTCTTCCAGTTCTCTCTAAACTATTAGAAAAAATTATGGAACAGCAAATAATTGAGTATTTAAATATTAGTAATTTGGTCCCTGAATATCAGTCTGGCTTCCGTAAAGGTTATGGTTGTGCAACCGCATTATCTCAGGTAACGGATGATATATTTAAAGCCCTTGATAATAATCTAGCTATTGTTTTGGTTCTTTTGGATTTTACTCAAGCTTTTGACATGGTCAACCACGAAATATTATTGGCTTTGTTGCAGTGTCTGGGTTTTAGCGATTCTGCGGTGGCACTGGTGTCTTCTTTTTTGTCAGACAGAAAACAAAGAGCAGTACTTGATGGTAAAATGTCGAAAACCCTTAATGTTGCCTCTGGGGTGCCTCAGGGTAGCATTCTGGGTCCGTTACTATATACCCTCTATACATCGCAATTAATAAATAAATTTCGATATTGTAGCCATCATTGCTACGCAGATGATACCCAGGTATATTATTCATTTAAAAGTACTGATATAGCCGAGGCCAATAGGTGCATTAACGCGGATTTGGACACTTTATATAGTGAAACTCAAAAGCTCCTCTTAAAGATTAACCCAACCAAATCAGTAGCTAATCTTTTTTGTGGTGAAAACAATCGAATGAATATTTTAGATAACTTAAATCTACACATAAATAATGATCCAATAGATTTTAAAAACTCTGCCAAAAATCTGGGACTCATAATGGATCATAAACTTAGATTTAAGGAACATGTTACTCTTAAACTAAAAAGTGGATATTCCGCCTTAAAAACAATATTTTCGCAAAGGCACTTTTTGAGCTATAACATTAAGAAAATGCTTTGTGATACACTAGTATTATCACCATTAAACTTCTGTGACACCATCTATGGACCTTGTCTTAATAATGCCGATGATAATAGATTACAAAAACTCCAAAATTCCTGTCTAAGGCTTATTTTTGGTATAAGAAGACGTGAACACATTTCTCATAAGTTAAAAGAAGCAAATTGGTTAAATATGCACAATAGACGAGTATTACATGCTCTTGTCCTTTTTTATAAAATTCTTAAGTTTAAGACTCCACCGTATTTGCATAAAAAAATAACTTATCGTACTGATGTGCACAATCTTAATATAAGACGAAAAAATCTATTAACTATACCGTCACACAACAAAGAATTTTTTAAAAGGTCTTTTTCTTATTTAATTGCACATTTAATAAATAAATTCAAAATAAATGATTTTACTGACTCAGAAAAAGTTTTCAAGAGAAAAACCAAACTACTTCTTCTAAACCATGTTTAATTGATTGTCTATGCCACAAAATGCTAAATTTGGAACTTAATACTTTCCTTTTTCCCTATCCTCATCCACCTTCCATTTTCCTTTTAGTATGTGCTTTTTTGCTTTTATGTTTTTTTTTCTTTCAAATTTTTAAAAAAAAAATTTAACTGCTAGCTGCTTATAAATTTCTTTTTCATTTCTTATATTTTTGGCCTCAACAGAATCCGGGGAATGAACATCCCCTGAAATCTGAAAACAAGGCCCGTTAGTTACCATGATTATTATCATAATAATAATTATTATTTTAAGTTAATTCGTTAACTGTATTTATTGGTAACTAATAAACGTCTTATTATTACTATTATTATTATTAAAAGAAAAGTAAACAACCACCGCAAACTGAACGACACGTGGTTGTAGTGTACTGCGCCTGCAATTCACCGAGAGCTTTGTAAGGCGCTGGGCTCGACGTCATAGGATATGCGTTGTCATGGTAACATAGGACGAAAATCGTAAACTAAACATAGCACCTCCAGCAAAGTCAAAGCGGTTTGCGCCACTGTTATAGTTGTTATGATAAAGTTCCATTGAAAGTTTTAAAAAGACATGCCGCCAACGGTCAAATAAAATATTTATTTTTTATTTTTTACCAATTAGGTGAATAAATGACTGTAAAAACTGAAATTTTAAGAGATATATATATATATAATAAATATAGTTAGATATTTGCTTGTTTATTTTTCCTGATGAAGTAGCACTTGACCTACTTCAAAATAAAATGGCCACCTAGTGAAAAAAAATTATTACTTAAAAAATCACTTATCCGATTTATCTCAAATTTTGCACAAAAATCAAGTATTATGTACAAAGCAACTGGTATAAATGTGAAACGGATCCAAGACGGCGGAACAAAATGGCGACTTAATAAGATATTTAAAAATTCAACTTGAAAAACCACATATAGACAGATTTTCATTTGTGTGCCATAAAAAATTGTGGAATAGAGATAAACTAGTAAAACTGTGATTCTAATTCAAGATGGCGGCCAAATAAAAAAAAAATTGTAATCCTCAAAAAAATACCCAGATGCAAAAAAATATGTTTTATCAACTCCATCGGTCCGTCTCTGTCGGTTTGTCAGTTCGCGGTATAGCTTAAAAACTACTCATCGATTGACATCAAATTTTGGGTAAAACTTAAAGGTCATATGGGGTGACCTGGTAATATTTTGGTAAAAATCGAATATGGCAAAACAAAATAACGCCCTAGTGAAATTGCTAAAGAACCACTTATTAAATTTATCTCAAATTTTGTACAAAAATCAAGTATTATGTAGAAATCAACTGGTAAAATTTTGCTACGAATCCAAGATGACGGAACAAAATGGCGGCTTAAAAAAAATATGTATAAATTTAGCCTGAAAAAACTACTTAATGGATAACTAATTGTAGTACAGAGATCAACTGGTAGAACTGTAGTACTAATCTAAGACTGGCGGAACAAAATGGCGGTCCAATAAAATATTTTGTAATCGTGAAAAAATCACCCTCTCAGTCCGTCTGTTTCTCAGTTCGCAAGCAATATTATTTAAGCGATTTCTTATGCTTGCTTAAATAATATTGTTTATATTATGTATCGAAACATTCCGTAGACTGACTAGTCTACATGTTCAGATATGTGATTTTATTAAATATTTGCTTCTATCAATTTAAAGGCAGATATTTTTATTCAGTTGCGAAAAAACCGAAAAATATTTTTGGTTGTCAAAATGGCGGTGTGTGTCAGTGTAAAAACTACTTATTGAATTTGTTTTAAATCGTGTCAAAAAATCAACTGTGGCATAAGTAGAATTTGTGAAGTTTTAGTTAACATTTAGAAATTATTGTCACTTTTTCCTCGTGTTTTATTTGAGAAATAATACCTATTATGTAAACACGTTTAGTGCTTATTTATACAAAACTACTAGCCTTAAATAACACACAAATATTACGAAATAAACTCTGAAATGTTTGCAAAATATGCAGATATGTAAACGATCTTTCTATTTGAAAATCAGTGAAAAAAAATTACAGATATTTTTTGTTTCTGCCAAGATACTGTGAAAAGAAAGCAACTGGTGCGTTTTTATGTTTTTAGGTTTTTTTTGGGGTTATTTTTATTTTTTCTTACTTTATCGATAAAATTAACCGGCACTTTACACCTTTTCGTTAAACTAACATTATTTTCTCTGATATCCATTAATTGTGTTGGCCTTCTTTATCATAAAAATTTTACGCTATGATCTCCTTTTACGCTAACGTGAACCAACTAAATTTTCGTTCACCCGAAACCAGATGTGACGTCATTAATGTTCACGCTAACTAATATAAGCTATTTATATGTTTTTCGTCGAGAAGCTTGGTAGCGCAGTGGTAGGGTTCACAGCCTGCATCGTATAACTTGTGGGTTCGAATCCCAACAAAGGCGAAAACAATTTTTTTTAACAAAATATATAACTAATGAAAATTTGGATTACTTTTAGGTTAGGTTAGGATTGGTTAGGTATGCTGTAAAGAAAGCGCGCCAACCGAGTTCCGAGTATATATTAAAACAAGATTTTTTTTACAAAATGTACACTGTTAAGTGAATCCCCCCGTTAGATTAGTACAAGTTTGTCAAAAAAGCCATTCACACGTTTTTCTTAATTAATTAGTGAATCAACTTTCAGACGATTCGTTCACGCTAGCGTGGAAGGAGCAACGATGAAAATTGTATACAGGATCTTGCATCACCGTATGGTTATACGACCTCGGTTACGGCAAAATGAAATTTATAAATTTTCAACTTTTAAATTTTTTTCAAAACCTAAAGACCAAACCTTAGTTACATTAAAAAACGGTGTCAGATAAACTTCTTGATTTTTTTATGTGATGGACAGTGGCTTTCTGTATTAAGGTAATAATATTATGATAACTTATTTTTTCAAAAGAACGGAGGGTCGACCGGACAATATCTGAATTTAACCTTTTTCAACTTTTAATTTTAAAGTTTCGTCATTGCCGCTATAGTTTTTTAAATCACATATCAATATTATTGCTAGGGGTTCGCGAGACCGAGACCGAGACTGAATCAGTCTCGGTGTTGGTCTGGGAAAATGTTTACGGTCTCGGTCTCGGTATTGGTCTCGAAAGTCTCGGTGGTCTCGAAAACAAAATTTTAAAAATAATAATTGTTCTCCGCGATGTTATTTAGACAAAAGTACATGGAAGCCTACGTTCGAAACCCAGAGTTCTTCCATCTTAAAAATTTAATGTTAAAAAACCCAATGTTTGAACATTTCAGTTAAGTAGAAAAAATTTAGGTATATTTATATAAAAAATTATTCCAAAAATCTATAATTCGAAATGATGTTGCCAACAGATGGAGTCAGTAAATGAAGATATACGGACAATAGTGGGTGTATCAAAATAAATATTACATATTCCTTGTTCTTTGGACATCAACAGAAAGGCAACACATCACTAGAGTTACTTAAACAACCATCCACAGAACAATAATTATTTGTCATTTCGAAAAATATACAAATGGAATAAGATATATTAAACACAAAATAAGGACACACTGTATAATGCTGCCGAACTCATGCAAGCAACATGCTGGGCATTCTAGGGACAGACGTTATAATTCAATAGGTAGAAAACTATCGATAGCCAAGCACCCTTAGGTATTCTGTAAACTTTGCTATTTTGAACCAAACTTTTATTACATTGATGCGTATTTACTTTCTTAACCGGGACCGCTCTAGGGATCTGCACGTTGTGCTTGCACAAAGGCGGCTGTGGTTCATAATATTACTTGTGAATCAACTATTTTTTTTCTTTGGTAAATTAACTATACATTTTAAAAGTGGAGTAGATTTTAAAAGTAAATTTATTTATTAAACAAATATCTACTTGTTCAATTTTTGGCCTGAAAGATCAATCTATAGCCTTTTTTGAGAAAATGTACATAGATAAATATTATATTGTGCCTGCTGAATCACCAATAATATCAAGTTCCTCAAGCGATGATAACTATGACATCGATTATACATCACTATTTGAAAAAAAAGTGATTCCGAAAATTGGAGAAAAGAAACAATAGAATACTTGCGATTAAAGCGCGCTCCAAAGGGTACAGATATTTTAGAATGGTGGAAAGCACACGATAAATAATTTCCAAATTTAGCCAAAATGGCAAAAGATCTTTTGTCTATGCAAGTGACCTCTGAAGCAGTAGAGCGTTTATTTTCACAAGCAGGGTTAATTAATACAAAACTAAGAAGCAAGCCAAATGAAACTTCAAACAAATGATTATTATGTATTCATTCATGATATAAAAGTAACTTGAAAAATGAAATTATAAAATATTAGTTATTATATAGGTTGAAATAAAATCTAAAAATATGCTTATAATGTATGTTTAGAAATTTAAATTTTTACTTTGTTATTAGAATAGTTCGTTATTTTTTAAGCGTAATAGTTGAATTAGCTTTATTGATAATCTATTTAAAATCCTAAGCCAAATTCTACCTTGTGTTTTGTTTGTTGAAAATCTTGTCTGTATGTATATGTAGTATTTTTATTGTACACATATAGTTAAAAATTTTATATCGTCCATTATTTTCAAATACAAACAAAATCAATACAAAAATATTGTTCTATAAAACACGTAACTTCTTTAATTAGCAAGCCATCGAAGCGATTAAAGAAGAAAATATTAAGAAAAATTTTCATTGATTTTTTTAACAATTTTTTGTTTAAGTCGGAAAATTTTTAAACAAAAATCACCACAATTACTTCGTCTATTGGAGACTTTACCGAATCTATACTATATAAGAAAATGATATTGCGGTGTTTTTAGTTGTTACAGTTTATTAGTTATTAATTATTGAACCAAAAAACTAAACATTTTTGGATTTTAGTTACTTTGAATAATTAAATATAAAAACCGATTATAAATTTATAAAGATCACAATATCAAAATCCTATATAGTATTGTTGTTATAAAGTGTCTCTCTTTGAGAACAGAGTAGCAATTTGCGGTTTTCGACGTGTGAAGTGGAATTTCGCTTCTAGAATTTCTAAATTTGGGAAATTCTCTTTTTATGGTTATTTATATCATTTTTTAAATGACTATTTCACTAGTATCATTGTTACAATGCTAGTATAATATAATTGATTATAGAAAAATTATTTTTTGCATCAATTAATTTGCCCCCAAATATATATTTTTTGAATTATTGACAAATTAATAACAAATAATTTACGAACATTAGTTTTTTTCTACTTCACTTTGAGATCGAGACCAAGAGTCTCGATAGGTAAGTCTCGGTATCTGTCTCGGTCTCGAAATAAATTTTCAAGTCTCGTTCTCAGTCTCGTTTCGAGACCGAGACCGAGACTAGTCTCGTGGTCTCGCGAACCCCTAATTATTGCTTTTTTCGCAGCATCATCAAGAGCCAACTGAAAATCACCCCATATACGTGCGCCCCTAGTAGCCATGAAAATAGCCTCAATTTCATAGAAATTGAAGCTAGTTTTTGTAAATAATAATCCTTTTTTTTACAGGAATTATCAGTTTGACTCATCGATCTTCAGCTTCAAACTGTGAAAAAATGGCCGCCATGGCAGCTCTGGAGGATGGCAGTACTGTGGTAGAGACGAGTCTGAAGATGCTTGCCGGGACATGGATCTCGGAAGGGTATGCTTTCTTAACCTTATTACATTTTTTACCTATCAAAAATGGACACCCTATTCTCATATTTAAACAAAAAATAATATATAAATTTATTTCGTTTGTTACGAGATATATTAGGTATATATTATATTCGCCGAGTATATGGCTTATTCTAATTAGCTCAAACTACGTTTGACAATTGGCCCCGGTATTCAAAATCCGCAGTGGGGGGGGGGCTCAGAGTATTTTTCCTCCCAAAGAGGCATATGGTGAAACAGGGCTATGCGAGAAGCATATAATAATGACTTTAGAGATTCAAATTATTGTCAAATATCAAGATAAAATTAACACTTTTATTTTTTTTCGTTTGTCATTAGTTTTAGTAAATTTATTCCCGCATACATTGTACAGATTGAAAATACGCCTACTAGGAAGACACGAAATCAATTACCCAATATATATGCAAATATAAAAATCGGTAAATTAACTAGTACATATACTCAACTTATAATAAACAGACTATATACATTTGAGAATAACTAATAGTTTAATATTCAATTTTATTAAATATTATCATTATTTTGTTTTCATAACATTATTTACGTAGTCTATAAAAAATAAATTATGTCTTATATTATTTTCCTTCATACAAAGATGATTTTATTCCAGGACATGCAATTTTACCGAATATTTAAACATTTTATTAGGTCGTCATTTTGTTTTGACAACATTTGACGTCAATCGAATAATAAGTAGTTTTTGAGCTTTGCTACGAAGAGATAGACAGACAGGCAGACTGATGGAAATGAGATATTTATCGGGATCCGAGGATTCAAAAACAGACATGTAAAGATCTGCAAGAAACTCGGAGGGCAATTTTTTCACTATTACAATACTTCCTTCTTCGAATATAGCAGTAAGTAATATAAAAAAGCTTATAAAAATGTAAAAAATCAACAATATAACATCGAAACAATTTTAACAGTATATGCTAACATAGAAGGTCGTGGGGGATCCGCTCCCACACTGAAATGAGATCTGAGGACGTCAATCAGATAAGGTAAGATCAAATAGAACATTCGTTCTCTATTCCCTATGTTTGGATTTTTGGGTTATTTTAGTAAGAAAAAACTGTATGGATTTTGCCGAAAATTAAAGCTTTGCATAAAAATTAATGAAACAAAATAAAACTTTAAAGCCATTTTTCTCAAAACTAGTAAGGAATAGACTCAACGTTATTTAAGACTTTTTTAATCAAGGGTTATATAATAATGTGTTAAAATATTTGTAGTCAAACCCCTATCACCCTGTGTACTGTAATTTAGTTACCAAGACACAATTAGAGGGTTTTCGTAAATTTTGTTCATGGATATTTCATTAAAGCATCAATAACTTTGAATTTAAATTAACAATCGATATAGAACAATTATCTTACATAAACTCCTGTGAAATTCGAATCCCACAGTATCTAAAATATATTTACTTAACTTGAACCAAGTTTTGAGTTCTGTTTAGCTGATAGAGCCCTGATATCGACAAAGCCAATCTGAAAATTAACATTGGAATCTCGGCAAAAAGTAGTCGAAACACAAGCGGACAGTGATACTTCGGGTACCATAGTCTGGCCGTAGTACCATAAATCTAAAGGTGTACTTCTGAAATGTCAAACGGAGACATTCTTTTCGTGGACCGCATATCCGTTTGCGACTTTTCGATTGCCTCGGAGTGACATATACGAATCTTTCAGATGCCTGTTTGAAGGCGGTGTTGTTTTCTTGATAAAAGATTGAATTGAGAATTAGCATTTTTGAACTATTTAAAATTTCAACAAGATTGTCAACATCTTTATCTAATAATCACTATTTAGTTTGTCTTTGTAATATTAATAACATTATATATAGCAATAATAATAATAAATATACCTACTGATAAAAGAACAGGGTGTCCGGATTCGGTTGCAAAAGCGGGGTATCTTGCTTATTTTTAAAGATAGAAACTTGCGGTTTTCACGAACCTGAGCTAATTTTTTGTGAAATTCATGAAGGCGTAAACAAAATTTTCATAGCCTTCTTCGTTTATGAGATATAGGGCGAAATAGAAAATTTTGCATTTTGGGACCCCCCTCGTATCTCGGTCATCCTTTAACTTAACGCAAAGAGAAAAATTGCTGCTTATGCAGTTTTTTACGCTGGATCCAGTGGAGTAGTCATATTTTTCATTTGAGTTGTTATTTTTTAGATATAACCCAAAGTTGTATTTTTTTAAATGGGACACCCTGTATATTTGTCCAGAAATTGATTTGTCCTTTTTTTCCTTCTCAAAAATATATAATAGTATGGGTCTATTTTAATAAACAACAACAAAAATCCTAATTTTTATAATTATCATCCCAAATTTTGCAGTAGGCCATGCAAAACAATGCTGCCTTTTATTTAAAGTCGTTAACAATATCTACATCCTAACAATAAATCAAAATAAATATGTAATTAAATCTATCTATCAAAATATGTATTGATAATTTCGCACCAAAAAAGTAAAACCTACCTAGATTTATGTAACACAAGAACAAAACAGTAATAAATTATTATGTAACAAGCCTTTCAGCAAAAATCAACTGTCGTATAAGAACTACAGTAACCAAGGAAATCAAAAGAACTGTTCAAACTGATTTCCATTTTGTTCTATGCATGCTTCGCACAATTTTCGTATTCGTTTTAGGGAATTAAGCAAAATAACGGGAAGATTTTGTAAATAGCGAAAATTTTCTCTTATTGCATTTCCTAAATCTTGGACATTATCATAGTTCTATTTTCCAGATATCCCTATAGAAAGAAATCTAAAACTGACAAATCTGGGTACCTAGGGGGCCATCTTATAGGTCCATTTGTTCCGATCCATTGATTGGTAAAATTATTGTCCAGAAATAATCTCGTCATTCCAGAATTGTGTGCAGGAGCACCGTCCTGTTGAAAATAAATTTCGTTAACTTGCGCTAGAGGAACATCGTCTAGTAATTCAGGTATAGCTGCCTCTAAAATTTCTATATAGCGATTGGCTGTTAGATTTCCCTCAAATATATAAAATTTTATATGTGTCCCTAATATGAAGCAGGACACATTTAGACCAAACCTGCCCTGCTGTCTTCTGGGAAATATTTGGTGTTGATTTTCCTGGGACCAGAATCTACTATTGTGCCTATTGAGTATACCAGAATTACTGAAATGTGCTTCGTCTCACGATATAACCTTCCTTTCAAAATCTCTAACCATATCGCATCTTTCTCGAAACCAATTGCAGAAGACTACCCGACGCTCTGCATCCCCTGGCTGTAAGTGCTGCACGAGCCTAAATTTGTATGGGTGGTATTTGTGCTTTTTTAGAATTTCTTGAACTCTAGTTTTTGGAATCCCTTTGCTCTTTTCACTGGCCCTACAAGAGTTTGTAGGGTAAGCTTCTGCATTAGCCAAAACCGTAATTTCCTCAGCCTCCCGATTTTTTTTATTATATATATGATTTCGTACGAGGTTTGATAAATGATCCGTGATTAAGTAAATTCTTTTTATCCGATAAAAAGTGGATATATTAGGTTGCCTCCTTTCTGGATATCTAAATAAAAATTAAGCAATAGTATTTCAACATACCTAAAAATTAACTATTTACCTGTTAAAATACATCTCAGAAGCCGCTGCAACTTTTTCATTACTTAATATAAAACAAGTTTGGTTTTCTTCCATAATAATACAAATATATTTTTACACAATAAATAAATACAAAAAACTAGCGCTATATTTTATATTCGCGTACAAAATTGGGAAATGTCATCGTCAAACGGCATCGTTTTGCATGGCCTACTGCAAAATTTGGGATGATAATTATAAAAATTAGGATTTTTGTTGTTGTTTATTAAAATAGACCCATACTATTATATATTTTTGAGAAGCTTTTAAAAGGACAAATCAATTTCTGGATAAATATACAGGGTGTCCCATTTAAAAAAACATAACTTTGGGTCATGTCTAAAAAATAACAACTCAAATGAAAAATATGACTACCCCACTGGATCCAGCGTAAAAAACCGCATAAGCAGCAATTTTTCCCTTTGCGTTAAGTTAAAGGATAACCGAGATACGAGGGGGTCTCAAAATGCAAAATTTTCTATTTCGCCCTGTATCTCATAAACGAAGAACGCTATGAAAATTTTGTTTACGGCTTCATGAGTTTCACAAAAAATTAGCTCAGGTTCGTGAAAACCGCAAGGTTCTATCTTTAAAAATAACCGAGATACCCTGCTTTTGCAACCAAATCCGGACACCCTGTACATTGTTTACGGGAGAATTGCACGCAAAAATTGAAAAACTAGCGACAAGGTCTAGTCAAGTTCAAAGTAATATGAAAAGGTACCTACGTATTAGAAAAAACTTCCTGCACGTCCGACCTCAAAAAAAATGTGTTATGTATAGGCAATTACAAAATTACATTTCGTTTAAAAATGGGTTCAAAAGGGTTCACGCACTGCAGAAATAAAAAGACATGAGTACGATGTATCATTTCAAAAAAATTGGAAAAAAAAATTATATGCGACGGCATTTGCGTCAAAAAATGATCGAAAAATGGTCGAAAATGGACAAATCTACTTCGGTTTTATAATTCTAGATTAGATTTTTTTCATAAAAAATCGCATTTAGCGCCCAACTATACATATTTCCCTATTGAAATCACATTGAAGCTAATACATATCTCTTATAGTTTTAACATAATATTGCAACGGCGGAAGGCTTGCAAATGATCTATAATACTGAGTGCAGTTCCCCCTTAAGTTAAACTTTACTCTGTTACAATACTCATCTATTGACATAAGAAATATCGTTGGTCTTGAAAAATTACAGTCTAGGAGGGTAAAGGCTGATATTTATTTTTTATATAAAGTAATTAATGCACCCGTAGACTGTCCCGAGTTTTTACGGTTGGTTGGTATAAGAGTGCCTGCAAGAGAAACTAGAACCCAAAGGCGATGTAACTATTGTAAGGTATCGCCGTTATCTAGAATTGTCGCCAATAGTAATAGCATTAATGTTAATATTTTGTGTCCTCTTTTGTCTGTTAAAAAACAGAACATTTTGTGAATTTCGTTACTTGTTGTTTTAATCATAAGTTTTTTTTCTTCTCTCCTTTATTATTATTATTTGATACAAATGTATTTCATTATATTGTATATTTTTATAACTAAAACATGGCATTTGGCCGTAAATAAATAAATAAATAAATAAACAAACTAATGCCACTATAATTTTAATAACCATTAGGATCTCCCTTTTTATATAATGGAATGATAGTCGCCCATTTTAATTGATAAGGGAATATCGCATATTGAGCGGAGAGATTCATTAAATATGTTAAAACTTCACACAAAGTAAATCCACACCTTTTCAACAAATTATCTGATTGCCATCATTTTCTGTGGCATCTGAGTTCTTTAGGTTTTTAATAAAGATTGAAGTATCTTGTTTACATATAGATGACAGAAAAAAAAGGTGTTTATACAAGGTGGGAAATATTTATAAACAAATGCCTTGTCAATATTATTACTATGTGACACATGAGTAAAATGATAATTTGTCTTACAACAAGCTTAATTTGTTGCTTAAACCCTAATGAAGAGGAGCTCTAGGGATACTTTGTATCCAAAACAGTTAGTAGCTCAGTCTGGGTGGGTGCCTGACCATCAAGGAATTAGGAGTAATAAGAAAGTGCATTTGGTGACTTAGCAACACTGCTTTCACTGGGCCGAAACCTGGAATTGCTCTGTTAACTAGCAGGACCAGGATTAGCAGAAATCAGACAGTCTAAGGTCTTCATGTCAAACTCCGCTCTCAGACCAACAGACTTCTGAAATTGAAAAAAATTCAGTAGAACCGTTTCAGGGGTCCCAACTGGACACTGGTTGTAGGTGAACTATCACCTCCGTAAGATGGGGCTCGGCAACGAAACATATTGGAAAAGTCACTTTAGTCAACCCAAGACTGCTTCGCTTGTGGAACCCAAACCTGCAAAATACGAAATGTTCCCTTTCTTGAAGATGACTCGTGTAATTATAGTCAAAACGCGGAAAATGTATATCACTTTAAGACATACAGAAGAAAGGGAAGAGGTAAAAATTGTTAAAATAAAGCCGTAGTGTTTGCTATAAAAAACTATAAGCAAATAATTTAATTTCCATTTTGTATTAAAACTAAGAATGAAAATGTTCTAGACAATATACAATTTTAACTCAAGGTGAGGTACTAATATAAAAAATAAAAACTATCCCCGAAACGGCACAGGCACAACAAAAGGTTTATAAAAACAATTTAATATTAATTTTTTCCATCAGGTGGTCGTCTGGGGACCCATGTTTGTTTAACCCCTGTCGTTTTTGAAATATGGACGGTCAAATCGAAAGGCTCCTTTGTAACTGGTGCGCTCATGTAGAGAATGGTACCTGATGTGTTGTTAAGAGGATATACTATAGGTTGGGACAAGCGGGCTATTGCCTTGGAAGTTACATTGGGAATTAATTATTTAAAACATGTTAATTGATTCATATGATTTAGACAAACCTCAAGAACTTTAGGAAGCAAAAAATTTTGTTTTTACGATAGTGCTGAATGACAACAAAAACTGTCATTAAAAGTTGACTTTTGACGCGTAAGTGTAGAAAACAATTGCAACACTATTTCAACCCGTGTTGAAATGTATTTCCGCTCTCTCATAAATATATAAGAAAGCGCAGCGAATTTTTCTTTTTATACCTCTTTATTGAATTAAATAAATAATAATATACACAAACTCTGATATTGCTCTTGGACATTATCCACAACCACTTTAGTTAGTTGATCACGATGGCAGGGTTATTGTCCCAGTATTAAAGCGACTTTCCTAGGTCTAACAATGCTTGAGGTCGATATAGTGTTACTATTATAATATTCGTGATGCCTTCAACGTTTAATGTCTGACTAAGTAACAGTGGCGGCTCGTGATTTATATTGGGAGGTCAATACAAAATTTAAAAATAAGCATACTGAAAATAAAAATAAATATCTTATCTTTAAATTGAGCTTTAGATTCTCTTAAAGTTTAGGTCTACTCTTCGTTCTTTAGAATTGGAAAAATGCTGAATGACAGGTTCGTTAAAATTGCACGCACATTCCTTTTATAAATGATTTCTCGATATTTAACATTGCTAAAGCGGATAGTCTATCTTGGCCCAACTCCTCAACACAATTTATAAGCTCTCAAAAAACCCCTGGATTTTCAGACAAAGCCGTTTCATCATGGCCATGTAGTGCCAGCTCGAATGCCCCACAAAATTTTACACAATCTATAATTTTGTTTAAAATATAACAATTTTTGGATTCATTTTTATTAAAATCTCTAAGGGATTTTCTATAAGCTGTGTCTAGCTGAGTGAGAATACCAACACTTCCGACCGTAGCATAGTTCACCGAACATTTCATTTGATCTGCAAAAACCTCATGTTTTTTAATTTTTTCTTTTAAGTATTTTAAGTCTTTAACACCGGTTTTGCGCTATAATGCGTCCGACGAGTCGAAATATCAAACAAACATAACAGTAAAATGAGTTAGAGACTTCACAACCACATATCCAGTTAGCTAAATCGTACATACTTTTGCGAAAGTTTCGATGAATCTCTTTATTTTTGTCTTTACTAGTTTGTCGTATACTAAGTTCTGGCAAATTGCTACCACTTACCTTAAATTCGGTTATTTTCTCAAAATTAAGTTCGTTAGCACTCTTTAGTTGTTTAATTTTTTGCACTACTGGCATTTTATTTCATCTAAATTCACAACTCAAACATAGACCACCTTGAAATTAGTTATTTTTGCAAAATTAAGTTCGGAAGCACTTTTTAGTTGTTTATTTTTTTGTACTAGTCACTACTAACATTTTATTTCCTGTATATTTCCAACTCACACATGGATCATAAAAATAAAAAAATATATATTACAAAAAACAGTATATAAATCAATTTTCATCGATTAAAAACGTCCGAAACAATATTGAGTGAGAATATCGACCGCGCAACCTTGAACAATTGAACTTCCGCATGCCGACGTCATGCCGCGACCGATCGATCGAGTTATGAGAAGAGACCGGCTGATGACCCAAATCGCGATTTCATATTCCATTTGCTAATACGTTCGGCTGCCGCTCGGTAGCTGTGAAATCTTCGGGTACTTTCGTCAAGCTTTAAGGTAATCAGGGCAATTCGGACTGCCCCGTCTAGCTTAGTATAGCGTATTTTATTACGCCTAAGGAACGCAATGAGACCATTCGAACCGTCGCGCGCGGTTAATAGTGTAGGGTATTTACCTTTTCCCAAGGTTCGCGTTTTATTACAACTATTAGGAGGGACGGTCAAACGAATAATTTATTTTCTGAAATATTTTTTAATTGAGAAAAAAATATAGTTTTAATAATAATAAATCAAATTATTATTTCTAATGCCCTAGGGCGTGATATTTTTCCATAATAATGCCCTAGGATGTTATTTCTTATTTAACTGATTCGGCTGCCGCTCGGTAGCTGTGAAATCTTCGGGTACTTTCGTCAATCTTTAAGGTAATCAGGGCAATTCGGACTGCCCCGTCTAGCTTAGTATAGCGTATTTTATTACGCCTAAGGAACGCAATGAGACCATTCGAACCGTCGCACTATGGGCCAGATGACCCGATTATAGGGGAATAATATCAAAATTTAAATTTTGGGAAAATGAAAAAAAATTACGTTAGCATTACTTCATAAAAGATAGCTTATCAAAATAATGATACACGCAGTTTTATTGAAACATCCAGTAGGCGCGAAAAATTGATTTGTTTTACGTTGCTTCGCGACCGGTCAATTAGTGCATAATTTGTTTGTTAAATATAAATATCTGTTAATCTCTGTCAGTTCTAAAGTGAAAAATTTTGTGATATGGAGTGTTATCCTAATGGTAAGTAGTTTTGATTCACATAGCTACGTTTAGAAAAATGTATATATATTAATAGTAAACTGGACTTAATAATCTAGTCTTGATATGTTATAATTATAAAAAAAACCACACAGTTTGGATTGATTTATAAATTGGATTTCCACCGATTTCCAGTATGAAACTTATATGGTCTAATTTAGTGAAGTATATGTCAAAAATCAAAATATAAATGAAGTGCCACCAGGTGCCCCTCTTTTTACAAGCTTTTATTTAACTTGCTTTGAATGTATGTATGTATGCTATGTATGTTTGTTCGGGCAAAATCTTGCAACTTAATTTTGAAATAGAAATTCTTAACCGATTTAGCTGAAATTTTGTACACATATTCAGGTCCGATGACAATGCATTATTATTCAAAAATTGAATTGGTACAGGGCCGTATTCATATATTATTTTATTAGATTAGCTAGGTACATAATAGTATGTTCAATTATTATCTTTAATAGATATTAGTTAAAATTACAGAATAAATAAATATTAGTAGGCTGTCCTAATATTATTGTTATATTTAAATATCCTAAAATGTAGATTGCAGATTTTGACAGAAGTTTTCTAATGTGAACTTTTTATACGTTTACACTTTAAGCAGTTAGAAAAACCATTTACGTACTTTTAGGTAATTGATGGCATTTTTGAGGTTCGCCTTTTTTACGCTAACGCTTTTCTGGGACACCCTATACATTTTTTTTGCACATACCTATATGTAGTAGCAAAGCCTAGTAATTCTCCACAAGCTAAAAAAATCATTGTTATAATGAAACCCAAGAAAGTTAAAAAGCGACTTATTTATAATAATTATTAATTACCCTGTATATAAATTAGATTTTAAGTTTATAAAGATTATCTTTGTAGTTATAATTAAGTACAGTGTTAAATATAGATAAAACAACATTTTCGCTACAAAACCTTAAGAATCTTAATTTTTCCTCCATAACCAAGTCATCTGGCCCACTGTGCGTCGCGCGCGGTTAACAGTGTAGGGTATTTACCTTTTCCCAAGGTTCGCGTTTTATTACAACTATTAGGAGGGACGGTCAAACGAATAATTTATTTTCTGAAATATTTTTGGGAAGAGCCGCCACTGCTAAGTAAAATATTTTTTAATTGAGAAAAAAATATAGTTTTAATAATAATAAATCAAATTATTATTTCTAATGCCCTAGGGCGTGTTATTTTTCTATAATAATGCCCTAGGATGTTATTTCTTATTTAACTGATTTTCATATAATTAAGAAACCATGGTTCTTGGGTTTAGACCGTGTCAAATTGAAATTACTATCCGACGTTTCGCCTTCGATTGCACTAGGCATCTTCAGGAATCATTACTCTGAATGAGCTCGAAGAGATATACCCGATTTGTGCTCGCTGAACCGTGACTCTGTGTTAAGATCGGTTCACATTTTTTGACACTTTGTGAATTATATATAACATATGATCTTTGAAATTAAAATTTCAACAAACTTTTTGATAATTTTTATTTCTAATTAACATACATTTAGTTTTTTTAACATTTATTTTCAAAATATTTTTGGTAAACCACATCTTACATTGGAAAAGATCTTCATTAATATTAGTGATGAGGTGATGAAGATTTTTGGAATAAAAATATAATAGAGTATTGTCAGCACACAAATGAATTGAACACGCTTTACCATAATTAAAATATCATTTATGTATAGTAAAAATAGCAATGGCCCTAGAGTACTACCCTGTGGCACCCCAGCATCACTCGAAATTTCAAACAATACTTTACCATCTATCTTTGTAACCTGTTTTCTGTTTTCCAAGTAGCCCCCAAACCAATTCAAAACATGGTAATTATACAGTATACCTGTTTCTGATATTATAAGAGATTTTTCAAAAATTCTTTTACGCCGTGCTTATATAGGCCGAATGTAACAATAATCCGTCTGCGCTGCTTTAAAATTTTCCCCTTCTTTTTTTTATTTTCCCGTAAACAAGTCCAGTGCGTTTCTGTCAAAATATGTAAACACGGGCGATGACTCATGTTTATTTTCTAAACCTAGTAGACTTCCTTACGGGAATTACAATAAAAATTAAGAATCAATAAAGAAGGGCGCAAATTTTTAAAGCAGCGCAGACGGATTATTGTTACATTCGGCCTGTATAAGCACGGGGAAAAAGAATTTTCGAAAAATCTCTTATAATAGCAGAAAGAGGTATACTGTATAATTACCCAAAACATGGCCCCTATGGCATAATTGTCATTTAATAAGTGTTTCCAGTCATAAAGAACATTTTGCCATGCTGATTCAGCACTGTGTTTTTGTCGAAATCCAGATTGATTTACAATTAAAATATTATTTGAACTTATGTAATCTATCAGTTGCTGGTAAACTATTTCTGCTATAGGTTCCCTATAGGTGTTATCGTCGTCATGTTTACGTTCGTTATTGTCGTTTATAAAATCCTGGAGTTGATGCTAAAACCTTGGCTTCCTTTATATTTATAATATGGCTAGTGGTATGCTGGTGTTCAGCTACAGCGGATTGAATAATTTGTCTCTTTTTGATACATCGTTCATATTCCTTAAGTCTAATTGATATTGAGCGTCACACATACACTTCTCCACAGGAGCAAGGACTGTTATGACTAAACTAGAAAGAAGACACAAAGTCTCGGTCTCAGTCAAAAACAATATAATGCAGTTACACGTGTTTCGCCTTTTCAGGCGTCATCAGACCTACAATTAATATAACAATCGAGAGCTATCACTATAAATATACAAAATTTAAACAAACCTTCGACATTAAATAAAATCACAAGAACAAATCAAACAACTATAACGTCACATGCTAAAATATACACTGAGATGAGGTTAAGAAACTAAGGTATTGACACGCGCAGATAAAAGTTGAATGAATCAAATAGAAGACAAAAAATATAAAAAAAGGATACTGATATACCCAAGAATCGAACCCGAGCCCCCGGCGTGAGAGCCCGAGATACTAACCACCACTCTACCACTAGGCCCAATGAAAGGTCTATACATTATCTTCCTGCCGATTATTATTAGTACCAAGATTGTTAAAAATCAGTTGAGGTTCAAAGTTGAAGACATAATTAACACAATGTAAAACTGGGTTTCTCTTAGCCCTTGTAACTTCCATCTTCTCTAACAAATCCAGTTTTTTACTCTTTTGACACTCATGTAGTATCTTAACACTGTTTGGTATAGAAAAATGGTGTCCAGTTGTTAGCAAGTGGTTAGCAAAAGCAGTCATTTGAAACCAGGTCTCTTAGAGAATATGGAGGCTTTCTTGCAGAAGGACTTTTATATACTTTTTCTGTTTGAAAAGGTATGATATCTTTCGGGGATCGCAAGCATTGTCCAATCTTCTTATGTGTAATGAAGATTGTACGTATGTTGAACTCCGAAGCAATCGTCCGATTTTGTTTGTAGTGCCATGTATGTAGAGAAGAACAACAATACCTAACGATGACTCCTTATCATTCTACTTTGATGTATTTGGATTACTATATCTTTTAATTGAACGCGTAATATCTTCAGTGCAATAGCGATTCCCTCTGAGAGCTTCAGTCTATTTGTATGTGTCGGTTTTCTATACACAGAATGTCCTAATGCATCATTGTCCTTTCTTTGAATACACATATCTAGAAAGGGAATCGCTCCATTAGATTTCAATTGTGAACTTAATATTATGATGTTGTTGATTAAGATGGTCCAGAAATATAAGGAAATTATCCTGTCCATGAGGCCAAACAACGAAAGTATTATCTACATATCTGAACCAGTGTTTGGTTTTAGTGGAGCGAATGTTAAAGCAGTATCCTTAAAAGCTTCCATAAAGATATTCGCTACCACATGTGATAAAGGAGATCCCATAGCTGCCCCTGAAGTTTGTTTATAAAAATTGTCTTGAAAAATGAAATAAGAAGATGTAAGACAAGCTTCCACTAGCTCTATAAGGTTCTTATCAAGATTATTATGGTCCAAATGTCTGATATAATTGAATTGAGTCGTTGACAGGAACATTTATATATAGTGATTCTACATCGAAACAGACCAAAATATCTTCAGGATCCAATTGGACTGCTTTAAGTTTTTCCATGAAATCTGCAGAATCTGTTTTTCCAGTAAATGGATTAAGAAAATTTCAAAGATATTTACCTAGTTTGTATGTGGGCGAGTCTATTGCACTAAAGATCGGTCGAAGTGGTTCATTGTTCTTGTGTATCTTGGGAAGACCGTAGAACCTGGGAATCTTGAAGCCGCTTGGTTTCAATGATTTCTTCTCCGCTGATGGTAGACTGCATGCGTTGATCAGATTGGTGATGCATCTTTCTATTTAAAGTGTAGCGTCTGCCTGCATAACCTTATAGGTGTTGTTGTCCACAGGTTGAGTTACCCTTTCCACGTATTCCGTTCTGTCCATGACGACTGTGGCGTTGCCTTTATCTGCTGGAAGGACCAGAATGTTTGCATCTTCATTTAACGTCTTCATCGCTGTTTTTTCGGCTGTGAAGGGATTCGATTTTGGTGGTTTTGAATTTTTAATGATCTTGGCTAAATAATCTGAAATAATAACGTCTAAAATAAGTAACACACAAACAAAGTGTACGGAATAATCATTATTTGTACTGCGTTTACTTTTAATTTGTACTAAAATAAAACATTTTAATTTAAAATTATATTTGAGGCATTTCAAACAAATACAATTTTCTATCTCTATCGATATTCTTTGAATTTTTTCTATGGCAAATTTTTCGATGACTCTAAATTTTACTTAATTTACCCGTCGAAAATTAACTGTATTAATTGGTCTAAAAGTGGCCTGTTAAATGGTAATATATCCTCTTAAGACTTTACCTGATCACTTTAAATTAGATCTCTGTTAAATTTAGATAGATTCTTGTTTTTGACTGCTTGACTTGATTCGCTTTTAGGAAGATAAACAAACTTACGACAAAGAAAGCAAATTAATTATTTCAAGAAATGAAAAATCAACTGTTTTGTTTTTATATATTCCAATTATTTCTGATTTATTGTAAGGCTCCTTTAAATATAGCCAGCAAGTAATTAACGAATTTCTATATTTAGCGGAATTTTAGTTCTGACCTAAGTGAGAGACTTTTTAGGATAAATGTCCGAAGTAGAGCAACGACATTAGCTAATAATTGTCATACTATTGTTATGTGATTAATCCTTAAACGTTTTTTTTTAACCAACTTTCTAAAACCCCCGAAATGATGCATCAGCTTAAATCATCTAATTATTTCCAGTATCCAAATATATTTAAAAAATAATCTACTTTTTTCATATTTATTTTAGTTATAAACTGCCGGCTACTTGAAACAGTTCACCTGCATTTTTTTTTACTATCTTGCAAATTTTATTACATATAATCGATGTAAAACTTGCCTAAGCTAAAAAGTTATTTATACAGGGAATTAAACAAGACAAGGCAAATTTTTCAACCCCCTCGAACTATTTATTGCTTCTGAGTCCCACGTTTAATTATTTTCTATTATATTCTCAAATAGTTCAATCAGTGATTTACGATTTTCAGATACTGTTAACACAAGTCTTCCAATATAGTTCCACCTAGTAGGAGCTACATTGGGCAATCGTTTGTGGACAATGGAGTCCAAAGCTTGTGTACGTTTTGTTGACTTGGAAAAAAAAAGCAGCCATGCCACTTAAAGTAACGAAAAATACTTTACACTCTTTAATGTGATTGATGGACTGGGATAAAACTAAATTTATTTATGAGCACAACATGGACTAACACAGCACTTGGGAAAGTTTCTCGAACTTTAGCTTGCAGACCCCCTAATTGTCCTGCCATCACTGCAGCTCCATCATAGCTTTGAGCTAATAATTTTTTCTCTCCATTACTTTCTTTAGTAACGTTATAAACTACGGTATACAATGCATCTGCTGTACGATTTTTGAACACATTCTTAAAACCTAAAAATCGCTCTTGAATACTTCCGTCTGTTTTAACGTAGCGCATTAGATATTAAACAATTGGCTAAAATTATTAATAAAATTAGTGATAACAGTTGTTTCGCCCAGAACTATAGCAATGAAGCGCGCCTCGCCAATCTCCTGCTTAATTCTTTTTAGGATAATGGTTGCAACAGCGGAAATTAAATCATTCTGGATTCGATTCGACGTTCCGCGAAAAACGCTAGACTGCTCTAAATGATTTTTTAAGCAATCATCATATTTAGCCATTAAACTAAGTAAATCTTGAAAATTTCCTCTATTTGAAGAAACCCTTGTTTCGTCATGACCTCTAAATCCCAATTCGTGCTGTCTGAGAAAACAAACAACAACGATAAGTCTTCTTAATATTTGCCTATTCGACTAGTTCATTGTGTTGGCGGTGACTAATTTCCAACTGTATATTAAGGGCGTGTTCAATTCTGGTTTTGCCGAAGGCTTTTTCTTTTATGACGGCCTGTAAATGCGCTTTGAACATAATGTGTCTTTTTACAGCTTTATGGAAACTGTTTAAATCAGAAAAACCAGTTTTATTCCAGAGACCTTTTTCATTTTCAAAAAGTAAACATGGCCAACAAAATAATTTACTTATTTTTTCATACCCTGTTAGCCATTTAAATTGTTCGTATTGTTTTTCCGGATAAAAATGTCTAATACAGTTTTTCATTTTTGTGGGTTCACACACACTCTTCTTACTAAATTCTCCAACATTTTCAACGTTATTATCGACAGCCGAAGTTGACGGTATTTGCATATCCACGTCCGTATTATTGTCTTCCATATCGCACCATGCACGACGCGACATACGTATCACACAACACACGGATAGCCGTTCAAACAAAGAATCTACTCCAACGATAGCTTCCGCCCCCACTTAAAGCACGCGACTGAATTGCAAAAATTGCAAACAGCCGGTGGAAAGTTCAATAACCTCTGGCTCGATTCACAGGAAATCAAGCATACAGGACTTGGCTGCAGAGAAGCTAGCGGCCCGCATAGGTTCTATTCCGTTTTCTATTGTCGCTCGGTCGGAGTCAAGGCCGCATTTATTATGTGCTTGATAATTAAGATAATATTTTAGGATTTTTAATATAAACTAAATTAATGGTTTCCTATTTCAAAAATTACATTTTAGAAGATGTTTTGTAATTTTTTTGGGGGAAGCACTGCTTCCTTTGCTTCCATGGACTGCACGCCCCTGGCCAGTTCATCCCTATATCATACTTAATTCTTGCACAAAATCTGAAATCTGATTTTTATAATATTTTATTGTCCCGCCATTTTGTTTCGCCATGTTGGATTCCTACCAAAATTTTACCAGGTGATTCGTAATGTAATCATGATTTTTATGCAAAATCTAGGGTAAATTGGATAATCAGTTCTTTAGTAATTATTTTTTTAATATTTCACTAGGCCGCCATTTTGTTCTGCGTTACTAGATTTTTACGAAAATTTGAGCAGGTCATCTCTATATTACCCTTAATTTTTGATCAAAATTTGAAGTCAATCGACACAGACTGACAGACAGACAGACCGACGGAATTCAGAAAACATGTTGTTCGGCCCTGAAACGTGAAGATCTGCAAAAATCTCGGAGGGTGATTTTTTATACGAGGAAAGTAAAAACTCATCACGCCGTTTGGGTCCCATTTTACAAATACGGGCTATGCTCCCTCACAAAATTTACTGAAAACAAAGCATCACTTACCGAACAAGGGTGGCAGCTAAAGATGAGGAATAAAACTCTTTTTTTTATGGAAGAAAATAATAAATGACGTTTATTTGTAGATTATATAAATAAAGTTATAAAAAATAAACAATAATAATATCATAGAGAAAACGTATTTTACGAATCCATATAGTTGTTTGGTAATAACTTAAAAAAAATTAATTAAACTACATTACAATTTATACGATTTGTATAAACTTATTGCCAATGTAAGATAAAAAATGTATCCACTGCCACAAAGATACGGATAAATGAGTTCTAAATAAATTTAAGTATCTTAAATCTACAGTATCATATATTTTTTAATAAAAAAGTGTGGTTACATGTTTCGGCTCAACTAAGGCATCATCGGTTTATAAAATAAAAATTACAAACTTAAGATACGGTTTACAACAATAGATACAGATGCAGAATATTTACCAAAAGAGCAAATATTAATTATTTATAATGAAAACCTTGTTTGTTTTCGTTTACGGGTAGTTCTTTTGTCAAATATTCTGTACCTATTGTTTTCACCTTCTTTTTTCATTAATTAAATATATGATACTGTACAGGGTGTTTTTTATTTGAATGCTAAAACTTCACCAACTAAATTGGGTCACACTTCAGTATTTCTAGTAAAAGGAAAGATTTATAAGGAGGGAAGTTTCGGGTAAAGGAAATTTGTATTACATATATTAAAACACAAATTATTATAACAAGCAATAAACTGCATTAAACGAAATCCAGCGCAGGGTGTTTCCCCACAGATTAAATATACACAGATGGATTAACAACTACCTCAACAAATCGTAAACCGTTTATCCGTTTATTTACACTGTCAGATTTGGATACTACAATAAACACGTCCGATGGAAATAGGAAGATCGATCGCTTTGCTTGTACACTTTCCTTGTTTCGATTTACACAATTTTTATCGACCTATTCAAATAATGTAATCGATAATTCTTACGCTACTTGTTTATGTCAAATGTGTAAAATAAACAATGCACTCTATAGATACGCAAATAAGAAACCATTTTGTGAATAAACTTATACAGTGAGAGTCAGCTTCTTTTGAACAACATGGGTCAAATTTATTTGGAACCCATTTTGGTTCTTAATATTTATTTTGGTGTTTAACAGATTTGAATGATTTTTGGATATGCTGTAAACCCATATATTCTGAAAGAGGGAACAATAATTAATAAAAATATTACACAGGGCCGGAATTATGGAAATTTTCCGAAAGTTATGCATTTAAAGCCGTTGCAAAAATAAAACATTCGTATATGGAAAGTATCTTCTAAGAACCGGTAAAAAGAACCATCAACAGAAATGCACTGGTTTAAAAAGATTATAGGAAAAAAAAGTAAAAACAAAAAATAAAAATATTTCTGTGTTTTAAGGACACATTGTGTCCACCTTAGTCAACAATACCTTGTTTGCTGTTTAGAAAAACTCATTGTGAATATGTCTACCCTGATTGTCAATGACTGCCTGAAGTCTTCATCGCCACTACCCAATATTTATGAACCATTTGTTGTATTTTGACTAAAACGGTTTCAGCAGTAAACAATTCTCTAAGAAAAAGTAATTCGTCCATAATATCTCTAAGAGACCTGGTTTAATAATTGCAGCAAAAAAAAAATGTCTCGGTTTCAGTCAAATGTTTTAATACAGTAAAAAGCTACGATTACAAGTGTTTCGCCAAACAAACAGGTATCATCAGATCTAAAATGCATTAAGAACCTAATAGTAATGTATTTTATAAATTAAGAATTAAAAAACCTACCTTAAAACAACAAAAACATATAATATATATAAAGGGTGTCCCAATAGTGCGTTCTCGGTTGATAGCTTGATAACGGATAGCGATACAAAAAAAGTTCAAAAGCAAAAGTTGTAGAACAATACGGGCTACATAACATAAAATTATTTTCATTTATACAGGGTGTCTCAAAAATCTGTAGCGAAGCAAAGTTGTGTTTTTTCTTATGGGACACCCTGTATATTTTTGCACATTTAGATTCTGTTCGTGATTCTACACATTTTGTCACATGTTCCTATGTCTAAATCTGATAGTTTTTCTAATATCCGCCATTTTGTAAAAAATTATGAATTGCAGTGCCTTTTTTCAAACGACGTGGGCCGTTGGCTTTTTGATATAGGATTATGATTTTTGGCAGGAACATTAACAAAAGTATGGGTTGACTTTCAACGTGAACAAAATTTGTCGGCGTTGTACAGGGGGTCTTAGATAAGTAGGAGAAATTAAAAACATCAAATCTTCATTTTTTTAAATGGATGTATAGTATTTTAATATTTTAAACTATTCGTGACCCAAAACCATATCTTTTCGTTATAAATATACCTATACCTATTTGTCATAGTTTCCGAGATTTTGACATTTTTGTATTTATTATTTGGTTTTCAATGGCAATCGCCTTAGAATTTGCTTTATTATCGAATTTATAGAATTTTCCGAGAAATCTAAAAATGTAATAATATACAGGATGTTCCATTTAAAATAACAAAGTTGATATCCGAGGGACACTTTTGTATTTCAACTTTTTCTCTGTTATTAAAAATAAAGGAATTAAGGGGGGTGGCAAATCTCGGTGAATCACCCTGTACATTAATACACAGTAAAAAATGTAAAATTAAATTCAGTCTACTATTTTTCTATATGTAAAAAGGCAAATAAATATTTTAATTAAAGAGACACAACAGAAAAAGAAGTCCTACAATCACTTGATTAAATGTTCAATATGACCACCATTTCTTTCAACACACACTTGTAGCCGATTCACAAAGGAATTGTTACTGTACAACCCCGACAAATTTTGTTCACGTTGAAAGTCAGTCCATACTTTTGTTAATGTTCCTGCCAAAAATCATAATCCTATATCAAAAAGCCAACGGCCCACGTCGTTTGAAAAAAGGCACTGCAATTCATAATTTTTTACAAAATGGCGGATATTAGAAAAACTATCAGATTTAGACATTGAACATGTTATACAAAAAATGTGTAGAATCACGAGCAGAATCTAAATATGCAAAAATATACAGGGTGTCCCATAAGAAAAAACACAACTTTGCTTCGCTACAGATTTTTGAGACACCCCGTATAAATGAAAATAATTTTAGGTTATGTAGACTGTATTGTTCTACGACTTTTGTATTTGAACTTTTTTATATCGCTATCCGTTATCAAGATATCAACCGAGAACGCACTATTGTATACCCCTGGCAGCTACAACTGCATAATGAGACAAACACTAAAGCGAGGTTATGTCTTCTAACAAGAAATAAACAAAACTATTATATAACTTATCAAAAACTTTGTCCATGGTACGTAAATTGTCTGGGAACCGAAGTTTAGAGTTCGATCCTTACCAGTTAAAAATCAAATAAGAGTGACTTCCGTTTAATCTAGCAATTTCTTCCCTAATTTTCTGTTTCATTACAGCTATATTTTCGGATATATTGTAGTAAATTATGTTTTTTAGATAACCCCTCAGAAATACGTCAAGCGGCGTCAGGTCTGGACTGTTTGCTGGCCATCTTATATGTTTATTTCGTATAATCCACAGATCATAGTTCTGATTCAAAAATTGAGTAGCATTGTGCGCTGGAGAGCCATCCTGTTGGCAAATGAATGTAAATCTCTGATTTAAAGGAATGTTATCTAACTGCTGTTCTATATCATTCTCCAGATATTGGAAATATCTGACACCAGTAAGTCTTTCACGGAAAAAGATTGGTCCGATAACTTTTTTCTTTTTAGAATACCACAACAAACCATTTAAACTTTGTCGTCCTTGAATTTTGACTACTTGAATTTTGTGAGAATTGTTTGTCATCCAGAAATGTTTTTTGCGACGATTAAACATACAATCAGTAGTAGCTTCATCGGTAAAATAGTAGTTTACCTTACAAGTGCGGAAAATGCCACCTTTTCGCACTTGTAAGCTACACCATTTTTTCTACAAGCGTGCGGAAAAGCCCAAAAGTTAAAAAGAATCGTTTTTTTATATCAAATACATAATCACAAATTAATTATTATTAACAACATGAATAGAAAACGTGCAGTTTGGAACTCTGGGACTTGTAGGTTGGGTTTGGATTTTCCAGTTCTCTTTCACGAGTACTTATTGTTGTAACAGTCGCCGAGGGGTAACTTTTTGGTTGAGAGATGTTGATTCGGTAAACTGCACTGGTGAAAGTTGGTGACTAGTGGAAGGAATGGTATTGAAGTTCAATACTTTATTGGATAGATTCTTTTGAAGACTTGTTGAGCTTTCTAAATAACCTTCTGCCACGGTTGAAGATTTCCAACCTCCTAGGCGTTTGATATTTGTTATTCCTTCTCCGGAATCTGCAAGCATTGTGGCGGCTGAACGTCGGAAACTGTGGCCTGTATACAGGGTTATTCACGCAACCCATTCATTAAAAGTTTTTGATGATGCCATTTAGATACAAATTTCAAATATTGGGATTAAGGTAAGGTCAAGGGGCACTTCTTTTTTGAAATATTTTCAACTTCCTGCCACTTCCGGTTTAACCGAAAGTTGGTATCAACTTGTTTATTTTAAATGGATCACCCTGTATTTTATGCTATTTTATGTAGCATGTCTTATACCTAGGTTCAAGCGTTCTTAAGATATTTGACCTTGAATCGAAAATGAGCCTTCGGCGTACCAAATTTTAAAATCTCATATTTTTGTAAGTTTTGAAGATATAATCTTCATATTTTGCAGACGATCGGTAAATAATCTTAGATTTCTATTTTTTTTATTGAATTTGTCTATTTTTATACAGGGTGTCCTAAATTCAGCGGCAAACATTCACATTTTCAAAGCCGCTAAAGTCCGTTTTTTTTTTGAATGGGGCACCCTATAACTTTATGCACTATCAAATGTAGAATTTCATTTTCTATCGAACTGTAATAAGGTTCCCTATACCTATTGGTAACCATTTTCGAAATAATTGGGTTTTATAAAAATATCGTATGTATTTGCTTAAATGTTTACATGTTCCAATGGTGAGCCATGGAAAAACAATTGAGATCCAATATCCAATATGAGAGATGATTAGTATGCGTTATTTATCGAAAACTGTCAGTCTTAAACTAAATCTTCTAAATCGAAATGGAAGAATACTCAAACGCTGATATTCTCAATCTATTTTATATTCATGGAGAATGTTATAAAATTTTGGAGAGAACGTGTCGTGTGTTTAATGAGTGCCACCCTGATTTGCCGCCAATGAACAAGTCAAAATTCAAGAGGATGAACAAGTCAAAAAGTTACAAAAAATTCAAACCAGACAAATGGATAATGTAATAAACACATTAGCTTATTTTCACTACAAAGTGCTGCGTTTTGTCATCTGTCCAAAGAATCATATGCAAGGTTAAAAACGTGCAAGCCTTGAGACCTGGTGATGAAAAAATGTTCCGGACCGATGAAACCTAGAGAAGGAATAACAAGACATTTCTGGGCAATGCACGAGGATAATGTAATAAACACATTATTTATGAAGACAATTATTTATCACGGTTTCTGAATATCTACAAGAAATTCCTATTGGTGAGCTGCAAAATTATTGGTATCAATTAGATGGGACATCAGCACATAATTCCGCTGCAGTATATCTCCAATTATCTCGAATTTTTTAAGATCGCTGGATTGGTTCCAATGGCCCTTGGAGATGGCCCCCGCGATCGCCTGATTTAACACCCATAGACTTTTATTTATGGGGATTTATCAAAGGTAAAGTCTATGCTTCCCCAGTAAATAACCAACAAGTTTTACTGGACAGGATACGAACAGCTTTTGCCGAATTAGAAAACGGACAAATTCAACGGGCCACAGCAACTGTACAAAGAAGAATTGAAATGTGTCTTCAAATGAACGGACAGCATATAGAACATTTATTATGATTCAATTTTATTATTTTATTTATTTATTGATTGTTAGATTGCTATAATTTTTAAGTTCACTAAAACAAGTTTAGAACAGTCAATTCAATTTTCTCTTGTTCATTGGCGATAAATGAGAATGTTTTTCATTAAAAACATGGCACGTTCTCTCCAATATTTTGTAACATTCTCCGCCAATATAAAATAAATTGAGAATATCAGCTTTTGGGTGTTATTTTATTTTAATTTAAAAGTTTCAAATCAGCTGTCATGTTGAATAGAAAAGCACAATTGTTTTTCCAGGGCTTACTACGGGAAGGTGTAAGCATTTAGCAAATATATACGATAGTTTAATAAAAACCTGATTATTTCGAAAATTGTTACGAATAGGTATAGCGAACCTTAATACAGTTCGATAGAAAATTAAATTCTGCATTTGATAGTGCCTAAAGTTATAGGGTGTTTCATTTAAAAAAACGGACTTTCGGCTTTGAAATGTGAATGTTTGCTGAATATATAAAAGTAGACAAATTCAATAAAAAAAATAGAAACCTAAGATTATTTACCGATCGTCTGCAAAATATGAAGATTACATCTTCAAAACTTACAAAAATATGAGATTTTAAAATTTCCAGTACCCAGAAGGCTCATTTTTGGTTCAAGGTCAAGCATCTTAAGAACGCTTGAACCTAGGTATAGGGCATGCTACATAAAATAGCATTAAAATTCTCCGTAGAATCCAAAAATATCATAAAATACAGGGTGTTCCATTTAAAATAAGCAAGTTGATACCAACTTCCGGTTAAACCGGAAGTGACAGGAAGTTGAAAATATTTCAAAAAAGAAGTACCCCTTGACCTTACCTTAATCCCAAAATTTGACATTTTTATCTAAATGGCATCATCGAAAACTTTTAATGAAAGGGTTGCGTGAATAACCCTGTATAGTTCAGGATTTGGGAGCTTCAAACAACCTGTAACAAAAAGTTAGTATTCCGATGCATTGTACTGTGCAACCTCCTTTCTTGTAGTTTACCAAAAAACGGCTATGTGGGATTTCTGGCTTTCTTAAAATCGCATATTTTCTGACCAATTCTAAATATTCCGCGCTTTCAGCTTCATCAGATAGTATAAAGCTTCTAGGACGGTAATTTTTTGTGTCTGGAATATTTATTAATAAAATATTTCCTTTGTCTTCAATATGATCCAACGACATTTTGTTAGTTCTTCTCGGCGACATGCGCCCGCCAGGCGCTTCATTTATAAATTTATAAATTTCCTCTTTTGAAAAAAATTTCGCCTTCTTTGGTCTAAATCCAACATTTGGTTTTTTTAAATATTTTAAATAACATTGAGTATCTGGACCAAAGCGTGTTTGGTTTACATGTTTTGGAAAGTTCGGCGAAGTATGCCAAAAAACGGGTTCTTTTAAAGTTTTGATGCCTTTAGTTTGATACCAGGTTTTAAACAGAATTCTTTCTCATACCTATGACGGAATTTTGATGGTAGCAGATTAAATTTTGCAGTTCTAGCTGCTTGCAACACTAATTCTGGCAAATCTTCGTCTGAAGAATCCATTAAAAACACTTTTACTACCACAAAAATCAGCGACATCAAAATTGGTTTTGATTGACAATGAATGACACGCGTATTTTTACTTTGTATCTATGGTGATTCAAACTGCCAAATAAAAAAGCAGGTGTTTATTATTGCTTAACATTGATTTTATAAGGCATAATAAGAGAGCCATTAAATAATTTTTTAAAACACGTTTTACATATTTTTTACTATTTTGTTGAAAATTACAGCAGGCTTCTAGCAAATTTATGTTCTTAAATCATTTTGCTAACTGTCAGCGTATCAATATATTTTTAAATATTTAAAATCAGTAAGTATATTTAAAGAAATGGGGTTATTTACTTTTTCGCACTAGTGCGGAAAAGTAGATTTTTTCCGCATTGTGCGGAAAAGTTCCAAATTAAAATGTAGCTTGCAGAAAAAGTATATTGTGTAAAAAGAGCGGATTTAACAAACATCTTCTTAAAATTTCTTGACAAAAAATTTATCTTGGTCGTTTATGTTCTTGAGTTGGACCATGAACGGGTAGAGATTTATATGGGCGATAATTATAAGAATAAAGAGTTTGGTGAATTTTGCCAAATGATTTTTAAAAATAAATCATGGCATCAGTAATTGATCGTTTAGGATTTTCTCTATAAAATAAACTAGATATAGTCTTAAGTATAGAAAACTAACAACAATAATTTACCTGTAAAGAATAGCAACACGCTTAAGTCAACGTTTTCGTTTGGATTTGCAGTTCTTCTTCTATTTAAACTTTTGGTATCTTCAAATTTCTTTACTATATATCTTATTGTGCTTCGTGTTGGGACAGTTCTACCGTGAAATTGCCTATGAGACTTATTTTGAGTGTGGGTACGGTTTCTAAATCTAAAAAATCTAAAAATATACATGGCATTTCATTTAAAAATAATCCAAAAGTTGGTACGCTACTGGTTTCCGATTCACCCTGTATAGTTAAAAATTATTTATATTTAAACTTATTTTTCTAGGAAGTTCTTTGAAATCCATACAACTTTTCTATTTATTATATTTTTCTACCTACCAAAATAAACCCTAAAAATGAGTGGCGAAATATAAATGATGACCCTGTACTGTAAATGTAGATACATACCAAAATTATACAAGAAAATATGACGTTTTTAAGATAATATTCTATTGTGAAATAAGTTGAATAATCTTAAGTTTAGGGGTTGTAAAAGCCCCTTTTTGGCATTTGATTCTATAATGAAAAGCTAAAAAAGAATATCCATTTAGTTCTGTTATAAAAAATAAAGAACGTATGTGGTTAGTAATCTAAAAACGTAATATTGAACTTTTTATTTAAAAGAATAGTTATAAAAAATATATACAGGGTGTTAATTAATGTCGTGGACATATTTCAGGGGGTGATAGTACTCGACAAAATAAGAAAAAAATGCCTATATATACATGGTCAAAACGCACCATTTTCGTTATACAGGGTGTCAAATTTTCAATTTTGTTCTCGTTTTTTGCGTTTTTTTTTCCAGTTTCTTCTGAGACAATTAATTCAAATTTAGAACATGTATTATTTTTAAGAACTTCTACGATAAAATATTAAAATCGTGGATGGTAGTATACAGGGTGTTACATTTGTTTGCACCACCTACAACACTTTTTTGCGGAACATTTTTTTGCAGCACCCAGTACGAATTCTGATATAAAATTTAAACTCTTTGTTCATTTCTTTAGCTCTTTCGTATTTAGCATTATTCTCGTATCTAACACAGTTTTCGACTTATTTGCAATAATTGCCATAGATGCAAATTAAGTGTAGGCTAAATAATGAAACTGGAAAAAAGGTAGTATTTGTTAATTCTGTTCTTTAATCTGACATTTTGTAAGAAATATTTTTTTGTTTGACGTTTCCGTAGTTGTTTCGAGTTGTTTAATGATGGTTGAATTCACAAATCAAGAATATGCAGAAATTCATTTCATTTATGGACTTGCCAACGGCAATTGTTATGAAGCCAGACGACTCTATGAACAGAAATATCCAAATCGCATGGTGCCCAATAGACCAACATTTGCAAAGGTACATAATCGGCTATGTGAAAATGGATCATTCAAGGAATCCACTCATTGAGCAGGAGCAAATAGAACGGTTAGGACTCCTGAAGTCGAGGAAGCAGTCCTGAATGCAGTAGAAAATGATCCTGCTACCAGTACGAGGAAAATTGCAGCAACACTTAACATTTCATTTGTGCTTGTATGGAAATTTTTATTAGACAACTTAATGTGTCCTTACCACATCCAAAGGGTTCAAGCTCTCCCACGTTACTTTCCACTCCGTTTAAATTTTTGCCAGTGGTTCTTACAAATGCTAGCCCAAAATCCATTATTTGGAAACACGATTTTATTTAGCGATGAGGCAAATTTTTCTAGGAATGCCATACGTTATTTTCATAACAATCATTTTTGGGCTGAAGAGAATCCGCATTCGATACGTGAAAATAATTTCCAGCAACAATTTTCAGTAAATGTGGGGGCCGGCATTATTGGAGATTATTCGATAGGTCCATTTTTCCTGCCAGCAAGGCTAAACGGACGATATTATCGTCAATTTCTCAAAGACGAACTCCCGGTATTGCTAGAAGACCAGCCAATTCTTCTTAGAAATCAAATGTGGTTCATGCACGATGGTGCACCAGCACATTTCAGCATAGAGGTGAGGGAGTTCCTAAATAATAATTTTAACAACCGTTGGATATGGCGAGGGGGACCTCAGCCATGGCCCCCTAGATCTCCAGATCTGAGTAGCCTGGATTTCTTTTTCTGGGGACACCTGAAAACGTTGGTGTATCAGACCCCAATCCAGACAGAAGAAGATTTAAGAAACAGAATAATAGCTTCATGCGACATCATTCGCAATACTCCTGGAATATTTGAGTCCGTCAGTCCATGAGGCGAAGACTTGATTCTTGCATTCTAGCAAGTGGCGGACATTTTCAACAACTTTTATAATTTTGATTTATTTTTAATTTAACTGTAATAATTTTATCTGATTGTTCATTATCATGTCGGTTGATTTAAAATAAAACCCGTTTCTCAATTTTTTCCTTAATTTCGCCTACATGTCATCGATGCAATGCATCGATTATTGCACATAAGTCGAAAACTGTGATAGATACGAGAATAATGCTAAACACAAAAGAGCTAAAGAAATAAACAAAGAGTTTAAGTTTTATATCAGAATTCATACAGGGTGCTCCAAAAAAAAGTTCCGCAAGATAAACTTGTAGGTGTTGCAAAAAAATGTAACATCCACGATTTTGATATTTTATCGTAGAGGTTCTTAAAAATAATACATGTTTTAAATTTGAACTAATTGTCTCAGAAGTAACTGGAAAAAAACGCAAAAAACGAGAAAAAAATTGAAACTTTGACACCCTGTATAACGAAAATGGTGACCATATATTGGCATTTTTTTCCTATTTTGTCGAGTACTATCATCCCCTGAAATTTGTCCACGACATTAATTAACACCCTGAATAATGCAGCAAAAACAACATTTAATATTTTTCAACATTCATTTGTGGGCGAACTCCATTCAGTTCAAAATCACCGGTCTGCGGATTTTGAACTAAAAGGAGGACATTAAGCTTTGGATATTGGACATTTTTCTGAAAGAGTTTTTCCTTCTGGATACAAAATATTTAATTTTGATAACAAATTTTTGCTTAATGTCGATAATTTCACACCCTTTGTTCTTTTATCTATTTTTACTTTCTTTTAGAAATGCGGTCTTTACTACGCTAGAACGAAGCAAATCCACCTTTTCGTTGTTTCATATATATACTTTTCTAATCCCAATAACTTTTTCAGTTTTAGAATCGTCTACGAAAAATTGAAATTTGAAGATTCTTCAAAAGGAAAAAATCTTATTTGGCAAACAGACAATAGAACTAACAAACAAACATTTAAAAACTTCATAAAACGTTCTTTATTTACAGGTGTGAAACCAGACCTGGTCCCGAATACGTCCTTCGTTATTACACATTTGAAGAAGACGGCAGGTACTTGCTCACTCAACACCATTACTGGGACGACTCCTGCTCTTCTCCTCAGCTCTCTGTACATTCTTATGGAAAGATACAGTTGAGAAGCTCTATGGTTCAACCCGGGGCGGCGTCCGGATCCTTCAAAGTTTCGAATATCACGGTTGTTCCTCAGGACGACCATGCCGCCAAGGAGCTGGACAGGACCGTCTCTATGGAATGTCCTGGTAAGAAATGAAAAAACACTATAATTTAGCGTCGTACGATTGCACCTTCCCCATACCTTCTACACATCAGTGATGATCTGCTTTCATTTACTAGCGATTCTATGCTGATGATCATTCACCCCACTCCAACATACCATTTCCCAAACCTTTTTCCAAGTCTGAAATTTATACTGGATGGTTTTTTCTCTCGGAGGGGAAACCTACTGCCGGACTCTTACCGCCCCAAACCCCCTGCCTCGCTACAGCACGGTGGGATCGCCTTACAGCATTGCTTCGCCGTACTAAGATCGTTTTTCTTGGTTATCCAGCTTTTTCATCTTTTCCTTTCAATATTTTAACAATTATATCTTTGATAACTGTCCATTGGTTTTCGCTTCCCAGCATATGCCCTATAATGTTCTCGGGGTGTGATTTCTTTCCCAGCTTCTCGGATTGCCCTTTCCCTGATAGTGTCCCACTTGCAGCATTTCGGTATCGTTTGCTCCGGTGTGTCTCTTTGCTTGCAATAAGTGCACTCTTCACTTGCAACTATGTTCATTTTCATCAAGTTAGCTTTGAAGTGCCCATGACCAGATAGAAATTGAGACAGATAGTAGCATACCTCTCCGTGTTTTCTGTTTATGCATGGTTCAATTTCAGGTATCTGGCGTTTAGTCCATTGTGCTGTTGTTGCTTTTAGGTTCCATTCTTCTTGCCATGTTCTGATTGTGTGTTCACGTGTCCTTGCTTTTTGTTCCTTTCTATTTGCCTCTCGTGCGTTTTTTTATCAGTATATATATGGGGATTGTCCCTGATATTATCTATATTGCCCTGGTTGACGTGGGGATCTGTATACGCTGGCGATTCTGATGGAGATCTTTCGGTGAGTTCTTTCCAATATAATCTCCGGTATGCCACCTTTTCTACGCAGTCCCTCCATGCCGGTGCATCGTACAGGATGGAGTTTATCACACCACCTCATTTTTCCCTTCTCTTGGTCCTCCGATATTAGGTATTAAGCGTTCCAGTACCTCTACCAGTCACATATTATATGTGTTTTGCCTTGCTCATATTATGGCCGATCCGAATTCGTAGGTATTTCAAAAATCTCTGTGATGTTATCTCAATTTTTGTGATGCTCACATCCTTGATTGTCTTTTTTCCGACAAGTACTTCTATCTATGTTTTGTGTGTCGCTAAATGTAGTCTTTTTTTCGTCATCCGGGCCGCAATTTAGTCAATAGCCCATTTTATTTTCTCTAATAACTCTTCTCTAGATTTGCCTCCAACATTTCTCTGATGATTCCATTATAGTAGAGGTTCCAAAGCGTTGGCCCAGCACGGATCCTTGCGATACTCCACACGTCATATCGATTTTTCCATACGCAAAATTTTTTCATTATTTGTTTATATGGGAAATTTTTAGCAATAAAATATTGTACAAGGCAATGGCTTACATACTTTGTTTTTTTGAATTCATTTAAAAAAATGTCAATGCAATATTTCCAAACAACGAAACACATTAAATTTATTTTATTTTCTTCTCATTATGCAGGGTAACCGAAGGGGTAGGAAATAGATACCTGCAAAATACTGATTTACTCTTTTTATATATAAATATTATATATTTTTTGCCTTAATACTGGGAGGCCGCAGTTTCCATAACGCTTGAAAAAAAGCAACCCTTGAAAAAATTTAAAATTTTACTTTTTTTTAGACGATGAAAGATTACAGATTTGTTTTATTTTTGGTATATAAAATTTTTCAGGATAACAAAGGGCGATTTTAGGGGGATGAAACAACTTTTAAAAGCGTAAAAGTGAAATTTTTTTTTATTTGAGAAACGATTTTATTTTCCGAATTTATTTTTTCATTAACGGGGAACTGCACGCAGTAATATGTATCATTTGCAAGCCTTCCGCCGCTGCAATTTTATGTTAAAACTATAAGACAGGGGTGCTCAAACTTGAACTGCTGGCGATCTAAGTCAATATTTTTAGACTATTTACGATCGACTCTGAGAGGCTGCAAGTATGTGTGATGCAGGGTGTCGTACATACACGATACATACACCTTACCTACCTACCTACCTAGGTAGGGTGTACCGTAGAATATATAGATATTAGCTTTCCGCACAATATACATTATTTTAGTCAAGGTTTGGGTTAGGTTTAGTTAGGTTCTTCTCTACAATATCAATGAAAAAACTCATAGTTATTCAAAATTGCGAGTTTATTGGTTGTTACAAAATAAAAGAGTTACATATGGTGTTAAACTTAACTAAGGAGTTACTTTGGATGTTGAAGCGTGGCACTGCATGTCCTCAGCATACTTTTCATAAGATGGTACGTAACCATTCTAATCGCAAGCATCATGACATATGATCGTTAGTTAGTCGATTGCGATATTTTGACTTAATTATCTTCATTTCAGAAAATGCAGACTCGTACAAGTAAGTTGACCCAAACATTGCTGTCAGTTGAAGGGCGATTTGCCTTAGATTCGGATATTTATCTTCAGATATAAAACACCAGAAATTTGTATCAGATGCTGTAGCTTTGAGATGTATATCTGATATAATCTGTACCAACTCATTTTCAACAGAACATGAGTTCATATTAAACTGACTTGCTATTTCAGTAGCTAATTCCTCAATGTTTTTACATGAAAAAGGATAACTCATAAATGATGCTACATTTGCCAATTTACTACAATCATAAAAACGCATTTCGAATTGTCCCAAAATATTTGATAATTCAGCCTCATACGTATCATAATTCAGCTGAGGAATCCTTGCTTTCAAAGACGGAAAATGTTTCAGATCCTTTTCAGTTGATCTATCACAAGTTGCAATTTACTTTTGAATGCGTTTACTGCGCTAATCATCTCAATAACAGTTTTTCCTTTACCTTGAAGCTCCAAGTTAATGGTGTTTAAGTGCATTGTGATGTCAGTCAAAAATGCCAAATCAGTTATATATAACCATATTCGTTTTTCAACATCTGAGTGTCATCACCTCTTTCGTCTAGAAAAGCTGTTATTTCGGGCAATAATTCTTGAAAACTTTCTAGGAATGTTCCGCGACTCAACCACCTGACGTCCGTGTGAAGAACTAAATCAGTGTGTTCAGCTGACTCCCTATCTTCCAACTGCAACTTAAAGAGCCGCCGTTGCAAGCTACGTGCACGGATGGAATTCACAATTTTTGTTGGAATGCCGATAATTTCCTCCGTGTTTAAAACTTTTGAACACAAAACTTGTTGATGTATAATGCAATGGATTGAAAAAAATTAAGGAAAATCTTCATTAGCTCGACACAATGCCACAAAACCGTTTTGTTTCCAGTCATTGCTGGTGCTCCATCGGTTGTAATGCACACTAATTTATATATTGGTAGCTTGTAGTTTTTTACAAAATTGAAGAAAACGTCATATATATCATCGCCACGGGTCTTCTCCTTCAGAGGAATGATTGTCAAAAATTCTTCCTTAGCCAACATGTCATTGAATACCATCAGAATAAAAATACACAGCTGGGCAGTGTCTGTCATATCGGTGGATTCGTTGAACTGTAAAGAAAATTATGTACGTTCCATGATATCATTTTTTAGTTTATCTGCCATGTCCTGACTCATGACTTCAACACGCCTTGTGACAGTCGGACGAGATAACTGAAGTTCTCTAATAGCAGACATGATTTCTGTTTTATTTTTAAAATCTCCAAATAAAGTCTCACCCGCTTCAATAAATGCTTCCTTCACAACCGATCCATCTTCGAATGGTTTCTTCTGTTTCGCCAATATATGAGATATTTTAAATGACGCGATCGTAGCAGCTTTTGATTGTTTGGCTGGTCTTGTGAACATGGTTTGTTCTTTTTTCAAACAAGATATCAAATCACGTACTTTTCGTTTTCTTAATTCACTCTGTGGCGGAAAATCCTTTTCATAGTTTTTATGAACCGTTTTATGATGCCTCTCTAAGTTACCACGCTTAGGTATTGCAACTGACGCACGGTAAATAAGACAAATGCACTTATCCTTCACCATACAAAAAAAAATTCTTCCTCCCAATCGTTATTAAAATGATACGTTTTAGATTTCTTCGCTGCACTCATTTTGTACTATTTAATAATAAACTTTGTATCGACGTAGTATTGTCTTCAAGTTGCAATTCAGAATGACTCCAATTCCTGCAGGCGCAACATTTATATCGGCCTGAACCAAAGTCTCGAATGTTCCCGTCAAACGCGCCGCCCGAAATTTCTAGAGGCAAGAATAAAAAACGCGGCTTTTCTTTGACAAGCATCGCGCGTTCCTTTGATAAAGCCGCCTTTTGCCGCTAGCAGAGTGTTATTTTATTACGTAATACATTTTTGTAGTTTAGTTAAGTACCTACTTATTAAAAAAAAATTTCTTCTCGAGATCTACTCAAAAAGCATTCGCGATCGACCGTTTGAGCACCCCTGCTATAAGAGATATGTATTAGCTTCAATGTGATTTTAATAGAGAAATATGTATAGTTGGGCGCTACATGCCAATTTTTATAAAAAAATCAAATCTAGAGTTATAAAATAAAAGTAGATTTGTCCATTTTCGACCATTTTTAGACGCACATGCCTTCGCATATAATTTTTTTTCCACAAAATGGCTCTTTACCACCTTACATTGATCCTTTGTCTACGTAACTGCAAAATTTGAAATGGTAAATCGTACTCATGTCTTTGTATTTCTGCAGCGCGTGAACCCTTTTGAACCCATTTTAACCGAAATGTAATTTAAATTGCCTATACATAACACAGTTTTTTGAAGTCGGACGTGCAGAAAGTTTTTGTTAACGCGTAGGAACCTTTTCATTTTACTGTCAACTCGACTAGACCTTGTCGCTGGTTTTTCACTTTTTGCGTTCAGTTCTTCCTTAAAGTTAAGATAACCATTGACGCCCATATACGGGAAAGTAGGCACTATATTTGTCAAATATCATTTATTTTTAGAATAAATATTATAATTTTTTTCCAGGTCAACCGTGGAAATCTTGGAGAAAGTATGAGGAGCACACCGTCTACGATTCAAGATACGACGAAAACAAAAAATCTTTTACCCTCTGGTTGTCCACTTACAACATAAATAGCCAGTATTCTGTAAACAGCAAAGGCAGCAACGTTCACTTTAGTCACATTTCCTGTCTGGGGTCGCTAAAATGGGCTTTCAACGAATTAAAGCTCCTGAAGATCCAGCTGAGACCGTTGATGGATCACCCGAAGAAAAATCCTAGAGAGGTAAACTACTTGCATTGTTGAATCGTAACTGATAACTTTAACATCATATAAAAATGTATTGTCGCTTCCCAGAAAAAAAATTGATGTCGTCCTTCGTTATGAATCTTTTTCTTCATCAGAGATCGTGAAATATGATCCTGCTTAGTTCCATATAAACGTTGCATTACATTTCACTTTCCTGGATCTGATGGAAGTTTCCATAATGAGGAAGCTTCCGGGTAATTGGGAAAAGCCGATATGTAAACAGCTAACCGGAAATCCCCCCACGTTTGTCCAGGAAAATAACACATTTTATATATAATATTAAATATGTAGGGGTGTTAGGGGTTTGACTGCAAATATTTTAACATAGGATAGTATGGACGATTTTAAACAAAATATTCTTATAAAGCCTGGTAAATTCGAAAGGGTTTTCGAGATATTTAATTTTTTTTAAAGTTTAATTTTGGAAAAGGTTTTAACTAATTCCAAGACAACATGGCAACACTGCTATTTTCTTGGACATTAATGTTATGACAATCTCCTCACCTTTGTTTTGTCAACAAAAAAGTATAAAAAAACCTGTAGGTCTGAAAACGATTCAATTATTTTATTTTGATTATTTTTTTGGAATGTATTAATGTAATGTAACTAATTTTTTAATAAATTGTGGTTTGTTAGCACAATATCGGCGTGTATAAAAAAATTGTAAAAACTTGTTATTAAAACTTTTTAGATTATTTATTTGTATAATTTTTAACTGCTCAATCCTAATTAAGTTTCCAACAATTATTAGTTATAATATTAATTTATAGCACTAGGTACGTAATTCACACGCTAAAAAAGTATTTTAAAAACTTAAACTGCTGAAAATGACTACCGCCACTATTTAAACACGCACGAATACAGATTCAAGAACGTCAGGTTTTGTCTAAATTGCTGCAGCAAAAATACGGTTTCTAGGGTCGTCTTCATTTTCAATTTCAACCCTATCATACACTAATCTTTTCATGTGGCCCTAAAAATAAAAATCAAGGGGGCTTAGGTCTGGTGACCTCGGAGGCTATTTTCTAGGTTTTGGGGCATTTCGACCTATCTACCTATTATCAAACGTCTTATCCAGATGTAACACATTCCTATGAATGTAGGCAGGAGCTTTATCATAAAGAAACCAGGCACCGGCTCGCTGAGCTAAAGGAATATTTTCTAAAAGAGTGGGCAAGTCATTGGTTAAAAATTGATGGTATGCCTCTCCTGTTAAACGCCTTAGTAGCTCAAATGGTCCGATTAACCGATTGTGGATTATTCCAGCACAAATATTTATTGAAAAACGGTATTGAAATCGGCTTGTTGAATCGTATGTGGATTTTTTTGAACCCAGGTATGAGTTTTATGATAATTTCAAATTCTATCTCTCGCAAAACAACATTCATCGATTGTCAGTATGTTTAAAGTAAAATTTTCGTGTTCAATGGTTTTTTCTGTGCTCAAACCAGGGTTTGAATCCACTAGAGCTAAAATATGTTCCTCGTTTTCAGGTGTTATTTGCCTTTCAGGCCCTCGATTATTTTGACGGACATTTACACTTCCCGTATCGCGAACTCTTTGTAAAAACGGCACAAATGTTCTATCATTAGGACACCTCCTGTTAGGAAATGTTTTCCGGTATGTTCGGGACGCAAAATAAGTATCCCGTCTACACTCTCCATAAATAAGCAACATGTCTGCATATTCAATATTCGTATACATTTTTAAAGAGTTTTTATAAGTTGGATTATATCTTTTAAGTGAACGAGTAATGTCTTCAGTGCAATAGCCATTCCCTTTCCGAGCTTCGGTCACTTTCGATGTTAGAGGATCAGAAATCGAAATGGTTGATACAGATGATAGAGGAGATCCCATAGCTGCCCCTGAGGTTTTTTCACAAAAAATTCCTTGAAAAATGAAATAAGTCGAGTAAGACAATCTTCCACTAGGTCTATTAAGTTTTTATCAGGGTTATTATCTTTCAAAATATGTGATATAATAGAAATTGAGTCGTTAACAGGAACATTTTGTGTAAAAGTGATTTTACATCGAAACTGGCCAAAATATGTTCGGTATACAACTGGATTGCCTTAAGTTTTTTCACGAAGTGTATGAAGTTTTTTCTAGAAAAGAATCTGTTTTTCTATTAAATGGATTAAGAAAATTTGAAAGATATTTACTTAATTTGTAAGTGGGCGAGTCTCTTGCGCTTATGACCGGTCGAATTTTTGTACTGATTTTCTTTACAATTTTAGTACCAAATAAATAGTTTTTTACACCGATTTTTTTAACAATTTATTAGGCTGGCGTTTTGTTACGCTAGGAGAAATTCATATCAAATTTTTACCTTTTCATCTATATGTTATACTTGATTTTTGCACAAATATTGAAGACATTTGAAAAAGTTGGTTTCTTACACTGTTTTTTTTTTAACTTCCTAATAGGACGTCATTTTTTTGTCATATATCATTATATATTATCAATATATTACCCTTGGTCCTTCTCCAAAATATGGGTTCAATTAAATATGTAGTTGTTTTTTTTACTGATTTTTTACACTATTTCTCAGGCCGCCATTTTTTTCTCCCAAACTGGATTCGTTCTAGAATTTTACTAGTATTTTTGCACAAAATTTCAAGTCTTTTGTATAAATAGTTTTTTTTAACTACACCTCGAATAAACTGAGAGAGAAATAGACGGACAGACAAACAGACGAACGGAAATGGTATCTGCGAATAGTTTTTTTTATTTACAATATTTTCTTTTTTCGTAGGTAACAGAAAATTAGGAGTGTAATATCATTTCCCGATATCTTGGTGAATGCGCCGCGATTCGTATCTTCGACAGAAACTTTCCGCATTTTAATGTTTTTAAGGTTTTTCTCAGGTATCAATAATTAACTGTTTCTATATTTCTGTTTAAAAAAAAAGCTTTTATGATTTTCTTTTATTTCGTATACATTTAGAAGTTTCTAATCGAATGAAATACTCATATACACTACACATTGGCTAATCCAAGGGAGGGTGAGCAATGGGGTCAATTGCCCCCCACCCTTTCGACAAAAATCTCATTAAACATATCATTCTCATTAGTTCTTAGACATTTTTCAATGTTAAATTAATATTTATATTTACTTTTTGTTTTTTGTGCTATTAGTAACAAAATTTACATTATTATTATTCTCTCATATCTTATTTACTATTTATTTAAAAAACAGATATTTCGAGTTTGTATTTGCCTTGTTCTTAGATGGCATTCTCGCCTTGAGGGAATTCTGGATTCGGTTCTGAATTGGAAAAATATTTTGCAATCAAGCAACAAAAAAAATTACAGTTGCCTTGAATATACAAAAAAATCACTATTGACAAATTAATCTTTATACATAAAATATGCAAAGCTTACTTTGCATATTTTTCAAATATTTTCATAGGAAAACTTTTTTGTGATAATTTTTTAGTGGTATTCAACGCATTTTCTATTTTAGGTCAAAATGGAACTTCTACTGGGCGATATCCATTCCAACTTCCGGTTGCGCCAGTACTACAATCCTACCAGTTTCCAGGTAGCCCTCATTAAGCAGATCAAAGAACCGACCCAGATCTTTATGAACCGCCATACGTACACAGTGAAGAATACTCAAGCAATTCCGCAAAATATTTTCTCCAATGCCAAAACTCCCCCGCACCTAATAGAGAAGCCACATCTACCGCCTTACATCTGGGGCCAGTGGACTTCAACCAGATGCGAATCTAGACCTGGAGGAAGTCTTTATCTCACCAGGAGATTTCTATTCCGATGATGAAACCTGGATTGGAGAGCACAATTTTTATCAGGATCCCTTCTGCAGAATTCCTAAATTTATTGTGACAGCTGCTGGCCACTTTGCTATGGGGGGAATCAACAGGGAACTGAAGGGGACCAACAACATAGACTTTCAAATTGAAAGGGCCAGTTTGACAGTCTTGGATCCAAAGATGATTGCAGACATGCTCCTGTTCGGGCACTGTGGCGTCGATGAATGGGAAGTAAATGTTCCCAAAGAACTGTCTACCACGGGGGGCTGCATTCAGTTGGGGATTATTTTGCCTTCTGTACAATACGATGTGGTGAAGTTAGAAATGGACTATAAGGGTTCTTGTCTGCTGTTTTTGGGACAAGTGGATACTGACAATATACATTCAAATGAGGAAGCAAGAAGACCTTCAGCATATCAGCTGCCGCTGGTTAAGTGTGGTGAAGTTCCTACTTATTCTCAAGGGTTGAGGGATATTTTGAACGACAAGGTGTACGGGTTTAATGGAAGTGGCCTAAAAGAGATCAGCGGACATCTCTGGGGGGTGTATGTTATTATTTTGTTGCTTAGTAGTTGGTTACTAAGGTAACGATTTGCGGAAATTTTAATTTAAATTACAGGGTGATCCAAACGATAGTAAAAAAATGCTATGTATATTTAACTTTTTACTAGGACAAGACAATCGAGCAGAGCATTAACTAAAAACTATTTATAATAGAGCTATCTAAGTGTTTCTTATTTTAAATGTGATATACTCATTTTTTAGAATGTATTTACATAAAAACAGGCAAGTTTTTATATAACTTGTACTTTGTAAAAACCCACACGACAAAATTCATACCTGATAGAAACAAATTAAATAAACTATTGTTTTTTCTTGCGCATTTTGTGAACTAACATACAGGTATATAGTGTGAGCCAAAAAATGTTATTATGGCCCACTTTTTTTTTTTAGTGACAACCCCGTATATTTTCACATATTTTTAAAGAACGCCTAAACTTGGATATTGATGGCAAGTTTAACGTTTCTATCTATAAATGTTACATATACAGAGCGAATAAAAGATTTGCTGGAATTCAAAAAGATCCTTAATGAAATTATAAAATAATATTAAACTTATTTCAAAAGGTGTGTGTAAATGTGGTCCGTTTACTTGCTGGCAGTAAATAAAATCCATTTCTCAACTTCATCATTGTACATCCAAAACAGTTTGGAACTGACAAAAGGCACTTGTTGGCCTGGGGAGCGACAATAAAATCGCTTTTATCTGGATACCAGGACATGCAGGTTTGGAGGGAAATGAGTCTGCGGACCTTCTAGCAAAGAAAGGAGCAGATACAAGATTCGTGGGACCTGAACCAGCTTTAGGAGTAGCCCACGAAACGGCCAAGCGCGCAATTTTGGACTTGGTTGAGGAAAAAGCTAATCTCTATTGGCTTGGACTGCCAGGCCTGTCCCATGCAAAGGCATTTATCCCCCTTCCTATGAAGAAGAGGATAACAGAAAGTCTGTTAAATATGAACAGAATTAAGCTCAAAACAGCAGTAGGCCTATACACTGGCCATTGTGGTCTAAGACATCACATGCACAGGATGGGGCTTGAAGACGAATCCGAGTGCCTTCTATGTATGACGAGACAGCCAGCCCGGTAGCTGCCAGGATCAGGTTCTTTATTTTCGGTAGAGATATCCTGCTGCCCGAGGACTTGAAGAATACCTCCCCAAATTCAATGATAAGACTCATTGAGGATTTAGAGTTGTTTGGGGAAGTGTAAACATATGTGTGAGCCACAATAGACCACAGAGTCACAGTGGAGGGTCGGTTTTAACCTAACCCAACCTAAAAAACTGTGTTTAAAAAAAATCAAGTTGGGTAAGATCCGGACATCTCGGTGGCCATTTTATTGAATCAGATAATCACGAACAGACCTCACATAAGGAACAGGTACCCCATGCTGCTGCTGTAGAAATGATACATATCGATCTTTATTTTAGACAGATAACTTATTGTCAAAAAATATGGGCACACTCATTCTATTCTCAACAGTTCCAGAATATTATTTTTTTGGGGCCACTAAGTATGCAATCCAATGGGGATTCCTATCTGCCTAATTATATCACAAGTTAATTTTTGCTATTAAAATGAGGACTGGACAGCCATTTTTTGAAAATTCAACATCTCCGCGTTATAAGAAAAAATGCAGTGACTTTCTGCAAAATACTTGTTTTAAAAAGTACAACTTAAGCTCATTTTTAATTAATTGCAGGAAAAAAATTAAAAGAAGCGATGTCTTGGTCTCAGTCAAGTGGTTTAATACGGTAAAAAAGCCACGTTTATACGTGTTTCGCCAAAAAAAAGGCATCATCAGTTCTTAAAAGAACAAAAACATATAAAGTATATAAAACTGGCACATACAACTATATAAGTAGACAAACACTCAAACACTGATTTTTTTGAAACACTTCAATTTAAAAATCGTTTTGGGTAACAATAGAGTTTTTTCATTTTTTTCACTTTTTGTTTTGCCGAACGAACAATTTATTCCAATATTTTTAATGACACCTTGTATATTTTTTTACAGTCATTTTTGCTGTAAAATCTTTCGAAAGATATCTATAATCTTTATTTTCCAAAGGACAATAAAATAGCCAATATTTTAAATAAAAAATTTCCTAATTTGTCAAAAATGGCTGGCATATCTCCATCTTGAAAATAAAGACTAGCATGTGTAACATCTTTAAAAAGGTAATTTTATGGCGATAATTATATCTGCAACAAAAATATATAAGGTGCAATTAAAAATACTGGATTAAAATGCCTCTTCGATTAAATAGAACTGAAAAAAATTAAAAATTATCTAAAACGATTTTTAAATTGAAGTATTCTAAAAAATAATCAAAAACAGCTTATTTTAGACTGTTAGAAATAAGTACACTGCGCAAAACAATTAACGCAACGCCTAAAATTTCTTCTAACTTTGAATGAAAATTTATCGAGAATGGTTGTTTTTGATGAAATTTTTATCGAAATTTAGGTTAATTCCTCGTGAATATTCTTTTGATATTAAAATTCAATGTTACTTTGTTCTAGGCAATAATACAGGGTGAAAAAGAAAGACATGTTTTATTTACCAAAGTTTAAAACACCCTGCAGAATAAATCAGATGGATTCAAGAGATCTAACCAAAAGAATGTTGTAGCCCAGTATGTTTCCAACAAATCGTTTTTTTATTCGCTTCAATAGCACAATTTTTGCCTGAGTTACAGGACTTATTGAAAAGCACTGCATTTACTGTGTTTTAAAAGAATTTACCAGTTCATGTTTGAATTGATTCTGTTGAAGACGTTGCCCGGTAACAAGAGAACACAACTTATACCAGATTGACATTTAGGCGTCAGTTTCAGTTCGGTTTTAAATTTTTCTTCTTATTGTGTACAGTCATGACAAGACAAACTAGAAATTTGACCCGCGACGAGTGTGTAATTGCAAGAACTCTTAGAGATGAAGGCTGGAGCTATAGCAGGATAGCGGAACGATTGAATGTTCATAAATCAACTGTACATAGAGTCATACAGAGACACATGGAGACCGATGATCATTCCAGACGGATTGGACAAGGTCGACAGCGTGTTACCAGTGAGCGTGAAGACCGGTATCTGCGGTTGTCTGCTTTACGACAACGTGTCGTGACGGCAAGGTTTCTGAGGCAGGAAATTCAATACGCGAATGGTCCTCAGGTAAGCACTCAAACAGTGCGGAATCGTTTGAGGGAAGGAAATTTGAGACCACGTGTTCCTGCACGAGGTCCTGCGTTAACAGCAACACATCGGAGAGCCAGGCTAGAATGGGCTAACGAACGTATGAACTGGGCGGAAGCTGATTGGTCGAGAGTGCTGTGGACAGATGAATCGAGATTCTGTCTTTTTAATTGCGATAGACGGGTTCGTGTGTGTCGTAGACCAAATGAACGCTATGTACAGGGAAATTTTGTTAATACCGTAATGTTTGGTGGGGGATCAGTAATGGTTTGGGGAGGAGTATCTTTGAGGGGTCCTGGTCGTACGGAGTTAGTTATTGTGGATGGGAATTTGAATGCGGATCGATATATCAACGAAATACTGGACAATCACGTGAGGCCGTTTGCACATAATGTTGGAGCGGAGTTTTTATTAATGCATGACAACGCTCGTCCCCATACAGCACGTGTAGTGCAAAATTACGTTAATAATGTTGGGATCGATGTCATGCAATGGCCTGCACGTAGTCCGGACCTGAACCCAATCGAACATGTTTGGGACTTATTGGGCAGGAGATTAAGGGCTAATGAAAGACAGCCAAATAACGTGGAAGAGCTGGGTGAGCTACTCATCGATACTTGGAATGGGCTGGATGAGGTACTCATACGAAATTTGATATTAAGCATGAATAGAAGGTGCGAAGCAGTCATAAGAAACAGAGGGGGAAATACGAAATATTAGTTCAATAGTTATAAAGTTTATTTTTGTTCGTTTTAGTTCTTAGTGTTTTGTTTTTTTGACTGTCGTGTTCATATCTTAATCTTACTGAATGAACTGGTAAATTCATTTAAAACACAGTAAATGCAGTACTTTTCAATAAGTCCTGTAACTCAGGCAAAAATTGTGCTATTGAAGCGAATAAAAAAACGATTTGTTGGAAACATACTGGGCTACAACATTCTTTTGGTTAGATCTCTTGAATCCATCTGATTTATTCTAAAGAGTGTTTTAAACTTTGGTAAATAAAACATGTCTTTCTTTTTCACCCTGTATTATTGCCTAGAACAAAGTAACATTGAATTTTAATGTCAAAAGAATATTCACGAGGAATTAACCTAAATTTCGATAAAAACTTCATCAAAATCGGATCAACCATTCTCGAGAAATTTTCATTCAAAGTTAGAAGAAATTTTAGGCGTTGCGTTAATAGTTTTGCGCAGTGTGTTTCATAAATAGTGACTGCATTTTTTGTACAAAGCGGCAATATTGAACTTTAAAAAATGGCTATTGAATTATTATTTCAAAGCCTGCTTAAAATATTTATGCGGATATTTATATAAAATATATCATTATTTCTATTTATTTTAATAACATATTGTTTTTCTTTCTTTTGGAGAAGTTATAAGAAACAAAGATAAGAACATGAAGTTTATTTGTTTCTATTAGGTATTGATTTTGTATAATAAATTGGATATTTTACCTTAAATATCTGGAAAAATTTTTTCGTAGGATATATTTTAAAAAACTTAATTTTTTCGGTAAATTCTAAAAATGTAGTATAATATTGATAATTACATTTAAAAGAAAAAGTTTGATAGTTTTATTACATGATTTCCATTTGATGTTCAATTGTTTTTTCGAAAATACATTTGAGTTTTTCATAAAAATTCCAGTTATATTTAAATTTAGTATCTTTACTCCCGCTTGGACCACCAAAAAAAAATAAGTATTTTAAACTGTGATATTTAGGATTACATGTCAATATAGTATAGGTAAAATTGTAAATTAAGTATATTATAATAAAATAATTGGCACTAAAATATTATTGTACATACGAAGATAAATAGGGGACAAACATACCAGTGATATGTATATAAATTTTTTCTGAATGTATTTTTATTTATAGTTGATTTTAGGGACTGATTTTCAATGGAATTCATGCCTACTTTCTGTGGGGGCATTTCTTTATGTATTATGTATTTAAAATTATAAAAGTTTCCAAATGAGGGTTATTAACTTAGACCCAAAATGTTGTAAAAATAACTAAATTTAGATAATAAAATTAAAGCAGTTTATTTTTACTGAGATACACTTTTTTTGAATACTTTAGTTTTGTATGTATTGTAAATAAATTGCAGAGAAATTGTATTACAGTGATTTTGTAAATAAAATGCCCATATAGCATACCATATAATATGTTTGTTTCTTCCTTTTGATTTATATATTGGTATTTCGGAATTCGAGTTTGGGTTTATTGTTTAGTTGGTCTTCCAACATATACCTTCCATAATGCATCATAAGACAAATAATTATATAATTATTAGCCATGAAAGCCCGCTTCAAATTAGATTTTTTGGCTCCAGAAGTAGCAGTTTTTAATGTAGATAGGCTATAGCATAATTATTGGCCAAAAAATATCTCATACCAGCGCCCCCTATCTCCGGAACCTTAAGTACAAGAGGTAATAGTTTACTTGTAAATAATTACTGTAATTCTTAGTAGTAGTAAGTTGCAACAGAAGAATAAGGACTGGTAATAGCCAGTTTAAAGTAGGAGTAACGGATAACTTTTCCTACTGTGCAACGACTCGCTTTACTTTATAGTAATACGTTATAGGAGTCCATTTGAATGTAATGGAGTAGTCTCTGCAAAGTTCAAGAAGGTGCTGCTACTTAAAAGTTGTAATTTTGTAAACAGATTAGAAACAGTAACTTTGAATAATTACTATTATGTCACGGAAAAGAAATGACAACCTTGGAGTCAATTCCTTAAGTAGTTGCTTGGAACCTTGGCAGTAGTTATTATATAATTACTTTACATGAAAAATTACTATAAAGAATTATTCGCAGTAACAAATACATATAATAATAATAATAATAATAATAATAAATAGCCTTTATTTAAGTGAAATTACAAAACAAAAATAATACACAAAGGAAAGAATAAAAATTAAAAAAAAAAACAAAGCATGCCAGTGCTTGGCGCAGTCTAGCTAAAAGCTACTCTACTGAACCAAACAAAGACATAATAACAATAAACTAAACAAAATTCGATGACGCAAAATAGATAATCACCAAAAAAGTCCATAGTACTGCTGTCACATACGATATAATTAACAAAATATATATTCAATTTCTTAATTAGAGGTCATTAATAAGGTGGTTCTTGTATTTAAACTTAAATTGTTTTAACGTTAGGTTAAGATATTCGCTTGGCAGTGCATTATAACATTTCACAGCATTGTATGAGAAACTTCTCTGAAACAAGGCTGTCCGATGGATGGGCATATCCAGTCTTGATACACTCCTTACTACTCTATTATGAATTTCACTTCGAAAAATAATACGTTCTCTAATTGAGGATGGGGCTGAGGGGTTGTTAATAATATTTATTAAAAAACAACAAAAATGTAATTTTCTGCGTTGATCCATTTTTAACCACTTAAGTTCCCTGTACCAAAGTGAAACATGATCATATTTTCTTATATTATAAATTAGGCGAACACAAGCATTTTGAACTTTCTGAATTCTATTTTTACTTTCGTTGTCCAAACAGAATCCATAAATGTAATCACAATAATTGAATTTACTTAATACCAGCGATTCACACAAATTCTTCCTCAATTTAGGATTTAAAAACTGTTTGCAGTTGTATAGAGTTTTTAGAGAAAAGTATGCTCTCTGAAGTAATACCTTCAAGTGGTCCCTAAAACGCAAGTCATTATCCAAAATAATGCCCAAATTTTTTGATTTATCTACAATATTAATTTTACATCCGTCAACTAAGATATTAATATTCTGTTTCAAAAAGTCAGTCTGATTCCTATTAGAGAACACCATTGCAAATGATTTAGCAGGATTTAAAAATAAATTATGTTTCTTTGAAAGCTCGTTGATTATAAGTAAATCGAAGTTAATACGCTCCTGTGCATTTACGAAGAAGTTAGGTTCAAAACAGAAGTATAACTGTGTATCGTCTGCAAAAGCCTGTACTTTGCAATTTTGTAAAGATTTCAAAATATCCGAAGTATAAACTAGAAATAAAAGCGGACCCAAGACCGACCCCTGAGGTACTCCAGACAAAACTTGTTTTAGTTCAGAATACTTGTTATCAGAGTATATTTTCTGAGTTCAATTGGACATGTAAGAATGTAATATACTCAAAGCTATATCACTAAAACCGTAATATTGCAGCTTTGCGATGAGAAGGCAATGATTAATGGTGTCAAATGCCTTAGTGAAATCTAAAAGTACTAATATAACATTTAATTGTTTATCCATAGCACGTATGAGATCATCAACCACGTTAATCAGTGCCACTGGACGTCCCAAAATGTTTTCTAAAGCCGCATTGCATAATAGGAATAATATTATTTGAAATAAAATAGTCAAACATTTGGGCATATAAGACTTTTTCGAAAATTTTTGATAGCGCTGGAAGGATACTGATAATACGTAAATCATTAAAATTTGTTGGATTATCTAATTTAGCCAGAGGTTTTCCGATAGAAATTTTCCACAGATCTGGGAAGTAACCAATTTCCAAACAACAGTTTATTATATGTGTAATGTGTATGTCTATATGTGGGCTACAATATTTCAACATACTGGGGGATATATCATCAGCGCCCGTTGCATTAGATTTTAGGTTATTCAATATATTATGAATGTCATTAGTAGTAGCCACTTTAAAAGAAAATGATTGGTTGGAGTACTTCAAATTATTGTAATAGTCGACCTTCTCGCTACAGTCGGAAACATTCTGGAGGAAAGAGGCAAAATATTTACTAATTTCATTGGGATCAGATACATTTTTAGGTAATGTATAATTTTTGGTAGAACAAACATTCAGACCACATTTTTTTTGAATTATTTTCTCGAGATACTGACTCCAAAAATTGCCTTTTTGCCTTTCTTACTTGGTCTAATGTAAAGTTACGTAACCTCTTATAACTGTTCCAGTCTTGCAAATTTTTTGTTTGTTTAAATAAACGCAATGCATCATCCCGCTGCTTCATAAAGATTTTGACATTCTCGTTTAACCACGGTGCTTTTGGCTTAGTAATACAGCATTCTCGTTTAGGAGCATGAATATCAAATAGTTTTAATAACAAATTATTTAATATCTGAATCTTTAAGTCAATACTCGTCTCATAAAAAATATTATCCCAAGGAAGCCTATGCATATCACTTAAAAAAATATTAACATTAAAATTTCTAAAACACCTATATTCCACAACTCTTGGTACAATGGGACTCTTAGTGAGATTGAGTTCACAATAAATAATTTTATGATCAGAAATTATATCGGCTGACAAAACTCCAGAGTTACGAATCACGGAAGAATCAGAAACAATAATACAATCTATTAGAGTACTAGTGGATCCAGTCACCCTTGTGGGTTCGTTAATAATCTGTAACATATTAAAATTCTCAAAAAAATCAGTTAAGGCATTAGGCAGAGTCAACAAGTTGATATTAAACTCACCCAAGCAATATATACTATCAAACATGGGATATAAATATGAAAATATATTATCTAGATCACTTAAAATGGCATTGAAACCCAGTGAGGGAGGCTTATAAAAAACACAAAATGCACACTTTTTGCTGCGTATTTTCACTTGAAAAATCAAGTATTCCAACCCAGAATTAGTTTCAAAATTAAAATTAATAATTTTTATATTATAGTTGACATTTACATAAGCTGCAACTCCACCCCTCCTCCCCGCTCTGTCTTTTCTAATTAGTTGAAACTCAGGAATATGAAAAAAACCTGGATCATCACCCTCGGAAAGCTATGTCTCAGACAACATCATAATATCGAATTTATTGTCCATTACCAAGTTTTTAAATTCATTAAACCCCGTAAAGATTGACCTAATATTTAAATGTCCTATTTTTAAACCATTCGACATATTTCAAGTTTTTAAACTAGGCAATTAACCCATATTGCTCTAGATAAAACAATGCAAAAAAAAGTAACTAAAACAAAACAAATAAAATTTTCACAATATTCCTCAATACATATTTATAATATAAATATATATATATATATATATATATATATATATATATATATATATATATATATAATACTTAAAAAAGTATAACCCAAAGTGTTTGTTGATATATAGTAGGATTATTAGTAATAAATACATAAAAACTCTTAAAGAGTTGTAGTATAAACAGTTGTAGCTACTTTAGTGCTAGATGGGCTGAGGATGCAACAGTAAATTGGCGAAACGTAGGCAATTTAAGAAAAGGGCCTTTGTTTTTTTTAAAGACTAATAATATGGGTTTCAATTTAAGATGGCGAAACAAAATGACGGCCAAATAAAATGTTTAAAAGATCTTGATCAGTTGATTTTAAATTTTGCAGAAAAATTAAATGTGAATATGGGATACTTATTGAATTTATTTTAAATTATGCTCAAAAGTCAAGTGTGGCATAGGTAGAAAGGAAATGGTAAACATATTGGTAGGAATTCAATATGATGGAACAAAATGGCGCTCAATAAAAATGAAGTGACAGTATACACATGAAAAAGTATCACTTTTTTCTATATATGGTATTCCGTAGAAATAGCTGATATTTTTAAGCCAAACACAAAGCTTGGATCAATTTGATATTTGTTAATTTCTCCCATTTATACTTAAATACAAATTTTAATTTGTCCAGCATTGGAGCGATTAAAATATGATAACTTTTGCTATAAATATTCGTGGGTGCCTGAACCGGGAGAGGGTTGGTGGGAGCGCCCATTAGAAATAAATAAATGATGACTAAAAAGAAAAATCATCAGGCTTTAAGTATTTGGGGCCTTTATTGGTCGGGCTTGAAAAAACTGACGATTTAAAAAAAAGTATTTCGCTGATAAAATACTGTTTACCCCCACTACATGCACATCCTACTTCTATTTCTACCTACAGTGCGGCCTGTAGGGCCATAGCCCCACCCCCTTTAATCTGGCTCTTTTGTGCCATTTTCAAAAAAGGGTTTGAAAGTCAGATTACGAGTGTAGTAATAATGCCATTAAATGATGCCTTTTGTGGCAAATTTTCAAAAATCCAAGCCGTTGGTATTCACTCTTTCAAAGAATTGTTCTTCCCGTTATAAAAGCCCTCATGCGAAAATTCTCCACGTAAACTTCGAAAAGTTACCTTTATTTTCAAATTGTGAACTCAATGTTAATTTCAGCTTCCCGACAACAGATGCCGCAAGCTGTAAGTATCCGTTTGGAAAATCCGGGTTCTGGAATCCCTTTACTAATTATTTGTAATGACAATGTAACTATTTTTTGTACTGATCTGCCTAGCTGTAGTGCCTAGCAAGTTTGGGTGGCTCCAATGAGGTGCGAAGTTACATGAAGGGGTCCCTTATACTATATGGTAACAAGTAATAAGAGATAATTAAAAGAAAACAACGTTGTAAGACTGAGTAGCAAGCAACATTACCATAAAATCATCCGATCCAATCTAAATTTTCATTAAATCCAGTGAAACGAGGATAGATGTCGCCACAAGTAATAATTTTGGAACACATTTTATTGGAAAATAAAACGGTGAAAGTGTGGTTTTATACCGCAATAAAAGGAATCGAAAAGTGATTTTTGAAGAGCGCCACGGAATCGTACGAGCAATAAATTTTACTATTTTCCGACTCTCTAGGATTTTGTATTAAATGTGTAGCGGGGCGTTTCGCTAGTTTATTTATTAAACGGGCGCGACACTGTACGGGGTGGCCAACTAAGAATGGACGCCGGCCATAACTCGCTAACCGTTAATCATATAACTTGGGGGAAAAAAAATTATTAGCTAAATCGACTAAGAGAAATCGCTGGAAAATATTTTGAAGTTCCGCATATGGCCGCTAGGGGGCGCAACTGTTATGGTCAATCAGAAAAAGGGCTGTTTCTTAAAAAATATTCATGTAAAGGTATATTATAAATACTGCCATCGTAAAGAGTAGAAAAATTGTGATTTTTTTGTTAAGGATATTTTGCTCTATCTCGTAAAATGTAGTGGTGGGGGAAGGTCAAACATGTTTTTATTTAAATGTCAATAACTCCGTTATAAGTCAACGGAATTGAACAAACTAGGTCTCGTTTAAAAGAGCCCATCCTAACTAATAATCTGATGTAAAAAAAAAATCCGATTTGATTTCGCCGTGGTAACTAGAGGGCGCTGATTGACATCACAACAATTATTACGCATTATTTTGAAAATTTTAAATAGCACGCTATACCTCTTTTAACACAATTTAATAGAGGAGGAAATTCTCAATAAGTCAGTGCAAATTTCAGCTTCCTAACTTTTTTCAAACCGGAAATATAAATAAAACAAATATTAGGGCGCTGGGTACGCAACATCTCCCTAATCTGTATGGACATAGCCTACATCACAATAATTCAGTAATAATACCACAGATAATATTCAACGCAAATCGCTAAAAATTATACTAATGTTCTGAAATAACCACCAGGTGGCGCAGTAGACGTTAATAAGCATAGTTTTACTCGCAATTTTACTTTTCTCTATATTTTTTGTAGTTTACTCTATTTTCAGTAAGTTAGATATTATAAGGTAATAAATAAGAAAAATCCTAATATATTCGACCGTTGCAAATCTCCGTCTTTCTTAAAATCGACAATTTATGCACAAGAATAACAATAAACTAAAAACATAGATAAATAATAATTCCTTAGCAATTTTCTGCTACATCAAGCAAAAAAAATAGTAGGCTGTGAAAACAAAATTGAAAGTAATACGTCAAAAAATAAACAATAGTTTCTTGTCAGTGCCTTTTAGTTGCTATTTATCGTTCTTGAATTTCCTAATAGTATTGCTATCATTTCGCGTTTTTGTCCGAGATTTTCGTGTTTTTTGAGTTGTAGTTCGTATTTTTCTTGTTCAAGATTTGTTATTGTTCGTGTTGCATTGTGTTAAGAACAAAATGATTTATACAAATCAAGAACTATTCGACATGATAGGTGTTTATTTTGAATGTTTGACAAATGCTACGGTTGCTGCAAGAGTATATGCGCAGGAATATCCGCAGAGACGCCACCCAAGTAAAAAGGTTTTTCTTCGAGTGATCCAACGTTTGCGAACCACTGGAAACGTGCATATTCCCGTATACCGCAGACAACGCAGAGGACGCACCGAAGAGAATGTAATTAATGTGCTAGCGTATATCGAGTTTAATCCTCAACTAAGTACTCGAATTATTGCGCTAGATCTAGGAGTAACGCGAACCACTGTTCTAAATATACTCAAAGAGCACAGGTAAGCAACGACATTGCAAATATAAACTGGACATATTTTTTAACAAAAGTCACGTGATTCTGATGTCACATAGGTCTTTAAGCCTAGAAAACCAATAATTTCCTGGAACATCAATTAAATATCTTCATCTTGTTTTAGGTTACATCCATATCACTTAGTGCTGCATCAGGAATTGACTGCTGCAGATTTTGATCACAGACTAAACCATTGTCACTGGCTTTTGGGTGTAATGAGGGAAGATCGGCAATTTCTGAGGCGAATATTGTGGACCGATGAGGCTACCTTCCAGAGCGATGGACGTGTCAATCTTCACAATACACATTATTGGTCCAGAACAAATCCACATTGGATGCGCGAAGTCCAGCACCAAGGCCGTTGGTCTGTAAATTGTTGGGCAGGGATTTTAGGCGGACGAATTATCGGACCATTTTTTTCGATAATCCATTGAATGGTGAGAGATATCTAAGATTTTTAAGGGAGGAATTGCCGATTTTGTTGGAGGACGTACCTCTGAACGTCCGACAACGATTGGTATACCAGCACGATGGTTGTCCAGCGCACTTCGCCGTCAACGTTCGGGAATTTTTAGATGCCCACTATCCTGGCCGATGGATAGGGCGAGACGGCACCCTTCCAGGGCCAGCTAGGTCACCCGACCTAACGTGTTTAGATTTTTATTTATGGGGTCGAGTGAAAGATTTAGTTTTTGCCACCAGACCCACTACACGGGAAAATATGATTCAGCGAATAAGAGACTGTATAAATACTATTTCAGTTGGTGAACTGGAGGCTGCAGTTTTATCCACGCGAGATAGGATGCATAAGTGCATCGAAAACGATGGCCGACAATTTGAACATTTAGGGCGGCATTAATTGAATTATATTTTTATTATCGTTTCTTTCACACGTTCCATTTAAATGGCTTTCATTTCCCATTATAATGAAAATTTAATATTGCACTTATTGACTCCTACTGCGCCACCTGGTGGTTATTTCAGAACATTAGTATAATTTTTAGCGATTTGCGTTGAATATTATCTGTGGTATTATTACTGAATTATTGTGATGTAGGCTATGTCTATACAGATTAGGGAGATGTTGCGTACCCAGCGCCCTAATATTTGTTTTATTTATATTTCCGGTTTGAAAAAAGTTAGGAAGCTGAAATTTGCACTGACTTATTGAGAATTTCCTCCTCTATTAAATTGTGTTAAAAGAGATATAGCGTGCTATTTAAAATTTTCAAAATAATGCGTAATAATTGTTGTGATGTCAATCAGCGCCCTCTAGTTACCACGGCGAAATGAAATCGGATTTTTTTTTTACATCAGATTATTAGTTAAGATGGGCTCTTTTAAACGAGACCTAGTTTGTTCAATTCCGTTGACTTATAACGGAGTTATTGACATTTAAATAAAAACATGTTTGACCTTCCCCCACCACTACATTTTACGAGATAGAGCAAAATATCCTTAACAAAAAAATCACAATTTTTCTACTCTTTACGATGGCAGTATTTATAATATACCTTTACATGAATATTTTTTAAGAAACAGCCCTTTTTCTGATTGACCATAACAGTTGCGCCCCCTAGCGGCCATATGCGGAACTTCAAAATATTTTCCAACGATTTCTCTTAGTCGATTTAGCTAATAATTTTTTTCCCCCAAGTTATATGATTAACGGTTAGCGAGTTATGTCCGGCGTCCATTCTTAGTTGGCCACCCGGTACTTTCGGATTTTCCAGATTTTTCTTTGAATTACTGAATTTGTTACATATTGATGTGTAGACTTTGTAATTAATAAATATTTATCATAACGAATAAAATAGCATTACCAACAAACATACATCTAACATCGGCAGGAGCTTCCCAGACGTTTGTTATTGTTAAATGAAAAAAACGAACAACCAGCACCAGCGACAAAAAAAAATTTCTTTTTTTATTGTAGTATAATTTAAAATTTGAATTTCGGCTTTAGGACAATAAATAAAAGCTCCTTTAACTATGAAGTTGCCGACGTTTCGACCCTATTTTGGTCTTTTTCAAGGCTGAAAGAGAAAACAAGAATGTAATTTGTTGAAAAAGTAGTTTTATGCAAGATTGAAAACTTCTTAAATGAAGAAAAATTAATAAGTACACTTCTACAGCTGCTTTTGAGCTACTAAATTTTGTTTGAGGACTGAGACATTGACAGACAGACTTGGACACATCAAACTACGTTCTTGCCATTTGCTTTGACGTAACTCGAGCTTTTGACTGCTTAAACATCTCCTTTTTACAGAAGAAATTATATACATTGGGGATAAGGGGAGATATCAACAAATGGTTAGTATCTTATTTAGAGGAACGTAAGATAAAAGTTAAGATTGGGGATTGGGGTTATCTCTAGAGGATATAATATAAACTGCGGTGTACCCCACTACTATTTACGCTTTTTATAAATGATTTGGAAAATTTCATGCCTCAGTCAGTATCAAAAAATAGAATAATTCTCTATGCAGATGACTGCACTATAACAAATTCTGATAATAATTTCGAGAAATTGGAAAATAATGCCAATATAATTTTGGGAAAATTTGCTTTATGGTGTGCGAAAAATTGCCTTATTGTGACGAATCCAAAACCTGCTTTATGACATTTTGTATAAGAAAAGATATGCCTGGGGTTCCAAATTTGTCATTAAACTGCAAACATGTAAATAGGATTGAAAAATTTAAATTTCTAGGATTGCATCTAGATCCACACATAACATGGTGCAACCACATGAACCATGTCGCAAGTAAGTTAAATACCGCCTGCTTTGCCATAAGAAATCTAAAAAACACTATAGGAATAAAACTACTTTTAAATACCTATTACGCACTAGCATATAGCCATCTAAGCTATGGTATTATTTACTGGGGCCAATCAACAGATTTAAACAGAATTTTTATATTACAAAAAAGAATAATTAGAAAAATTTTCTCATTAAGTCCATTAGACTCAAGTAAACCCTACTTCAAACAGTATAAAATTCTCCCTCTTCCATTTATACTAATTTTACACTCAGTATTATTTGTTAAAAAACAATTCACTAGATTTTCTCATAATTATGGTACAAGAAACTTCACAAACATTTATATACCTCCCTAAAGGACTAGCACTTTCCAAAAAAGTAATTACTGTTTTTGTGGGAATATGTACAGGGTGTCCCATTTTCGTAGGTTTTACGGGGTTTCCAGCTTATGAGTAGAGATAGAGAGATGCGGTTTTCGCGACACCGTGCTACTTTTCGATGAAACTAAAGAGGCCGCAAACAGATTTGCCCTAACCATTTTAGTTTCCGTGCTACAGGGTGATTTTGAAAATTTGTCATTTTCGGACACCCCCTGTAACTCAGCTATCGTAAAATATATTTAAAATGTTTCAACTGGTATTTATAGATTTTTTCACGTAGAATTCAGTGGCATACTCAGATTTTTGCTGAGAGTCATAGTTTTTGACATATTGGCATAACCTACTATTTTTTAAATGGGAGACCCTATATATTATTTTTTCATCTTATTCTTCGTGTCGAGAGCTTTTCAAAAACATACCATAAGTCATATTTATTTTCATAAATAACATGAAAAAATGCATTTTTCTTTAAACGGATTTATGGCATAGCAGATCAATCGAAATAAGAGAAGGTGGCTGTGGTAGCCATGGCAACGCCAACAAAAATATGATCAGGCAGCCATTACTGCTGTCATTTTTGGCATTATTGCGTTTAAATTTTTCTTGACGTCTATTATAATTATTGTTTTTAATATGGCTCAGAATCAAAAATTTGAATATTTTGAGAAATATGATATGAACGCGTGTTTTATATTGTCTAATGAAGATGCAGATCAGGCGGCAGAGCTTTATCTGAACAGGTTAGTTCTTTTTTATCTTCCTGCATTTTGACTTTATTGGTTCGCTTTATTTTATCTTAGATATCCCGAGAGAAGACAACCAGAAAAAAGAATTTTTCAAAAAATTAAAAATAATCTTTGCCAATATGGATCTTTTAACAAGCCTCGATCGCGAACTTACAATAAAGACAACGAAGAATCTGAGGTCAACGTTTTAGCCCTCGTTCAGACAGCTCCTGAAACATCTTGCAGGAAAATAGACGAAGAGGCAGGTGTACCGAAAACCAAAGTGCAGAAAATTTTGAAAAAGCACAAATTCAAACCCTATAAATACAAACTTGTGCATCATCTGCATCCTGGTGATGCAGAGCGCAGATTGGAGTTCTGCAATTGGTTTATAAATATGAAGGCAGAAGATATCGATTTTGAAAAAAAGATTATTTGGTCAGACGAGGCACATTTTACTAGTTCAGGGATTTTAAATAGACACAACACGCGATTTTGGAGTCAAGAAAACAACCATGTTATTTTTCCTAGGGAGCGTCAGGGCAGATTTGGATTCAATGTCTCCTGTTTTATTTTCAGCCGAAAAATAGTTTACCAAATATATGAAGGAAATCTGAATTCGATTGGTTACGTGCGAATCCTAGAAGACGCATTAGGAATTTTGGATGATGTTCCCTTGGCTCAACTAAATAGGATTTATTTCCAGCAAGACGGAGCTCCAGCCCACAATGCCAGAATAAGTCAAAACTGGCTTAACGACCATTTTCCTGGAAGATGGATAGGAACACACGGACCTGTTCGATGGCCACCACGATCCCCTGACCTCTCAGTTTTAGATTTCTTTTTGTGGGGTTATTTAGAAAACAAGGTCTATGTAAGGCGATACGAAAACTTAGAACAACTAAGAATGGCCACCGAAAACGCTTTTGCAGAGTTACAAAGACAGTCATTTACAATAGAAAATGCATTAAAAAGAATTTTTAAAGTTTGTCACACTTGTAGGACACATAATGGTCTACAATTTGAACAATATTTGTAGTTTTAATGAAATTATAATTATTACCTTTTACCTACTTCCTAATTTTTTCTGATGCTATTACTTTGTTATTTCGTTAATAAATATTTGTTAACTTTTTCCATGGCTCCACAGCCAGCTTCTCTTATTTCGATTGATCTGCTATGCCATAAATCCGTTTAAAGAAAAATGCATTTTTTCATGTTATTTATGAAAATAAATATGACTTATGGTATGTTTTTGAAAAGCTCTCGACACGAAGAATAAGATGAAAAAATAATATATAGGGTGTCCCAATTAAAAAATAGTAGGTTATGCCAATATGTCAAAAACTATGACTCTCAGCAAAAATCTGAGTACGCCACTGAATTCTAAGTGAAAAAATCTATAAATACCAGTTAAAACATTTTAAATATATTTTACGATAGCTGAGTTACAGGGGGTGTTCGAAAATGACAAATTTTCAAAATCACTCTGTAGCACGGAAACTAAAATGGTTAGGGCAAATCTGTTTGCGGCCTCTTTAGTTTCATCGAAAAGTAGCACGGTGTCGCGAAAACCGCATCTCTCTATCTCTACTCATAAGCTGGAAACCCCGTAAAACCTACGAAAATGGGACACCCTGTACAACCAACTACCAGCAAGCCTAAGAGAAATAACTTCTTACAAAAAATTTAAGAAAAGTACAAAGAATTATCTTCTTGAAAAAGTTATTATAATGTTAGAAATTGCTTTTCAATTTTCCAATAATTGTTTTCTGTTAGTTAGTCCAATCTTAATATTGTTTTAAAAATGTCTTATGTCATCCTTTAGTTTTACACTTGACGTTGTCATATCTATTTAGATCTTTTGCCACGAAGTGAAATAAATAAATAAATTGTTTTCCTTTTCCCTGATAATTACTACATACATATGGGGTAACAGTAATACATAAATTTAAAAAAAAAAACAAAGATTAGTAGAATGAATTTAAACATCTAAAAAAAAATAATAAAAAACAAACACAGGAAAACAAACAATTAGTACATAATATACGGGACATTATAATTTTTTTTTTAAAAATAAACATCATTAACGAGTACCAGAAAATCTAATTACACTGGCCGAGAAGATTTTTCTAACACAGGCCAGCTCATTATTTTCGCAATGGAAATACTCTCCCAATAATAAAAAAAATATTGGGAAAGCCTTAATACCTACCATTTCTTAATAGCCTAATTAGAACCTTTTATATCGGCAGGTAAACAATTTTATTGTGGGGCGGCTAAAATGGGTCCATTTTACAATGGAAAAATTACCTAGACTGGGTTGTGTACAATATTAGACATAAAATAAAAGTTTAACATCACTCTTCTGTTGAGTTTCGAATTGAGTGGTTCTCTGTGTATCGATAAGCAAGTGTATGTGAAGACGAGAATGTCGAGTCAAACGCGCCAAAGTTGCAAAATTTCTACTGACAAATTTTGTTATATTTGTGGAGAATTTCTGATGAAATCACAAGCCAGGCCATTTTCCGAAAATATAAAAAAAGCCTACTTTAAATATTTTGGTGTGTTAATTGGGGATCAATATAAGCGGTAGGCTCCCCATGTGTCCTGTGTTAGTTGTAGTGTATCATTGGTGCAGTGGAAAGAGAAAAAATATGCCTTTTGCAGTTCCAATGGTATGGCGAGAACCCACCAATCATTCTGATGTTTGTTATTTTTGCCTGACAAAGACTGTAGGTTATTCCAAAAAGGGAAAGCACAATAAAGAATATCCAAATTTGCAATCTGCCGTTCGACCTGTTACTCATAATGCAAATTTGCCAGTGCCGATTGCGCCTTTAAATTGGCAAGCTATTGATTTAGGAGATAATGGAGACAACGCATCATCAGACAGCTCAGAAGAACAGTGCACCGATCCCACTTTTACCACATGTCCCAGTTCCGGCGAGCCACATTTGATTGTTCAAAGTGAATTAAATGATTTAGTATGTGATTTGGGGTTATTTAAGCAACAGTCAGAACTTCTGGGTTCCCGTCTCAAGGAATGGAACCATTGGCCAAAGAAACAAAAATTACGAATTTCAGAAAAAGAAATGCGATGTTTTCTGAATTCTACAGTATAGAAAATTCGTTGTGCGCGTGTACTGATATAGACAGTTTAATGCAGGAACTTGATATTGAACATTCTCCCCGTGAGTGGCCCTTATTCATAGACTCATCTAAATATAGCTTAAAAGCTGTGTTATTGCATAATGGAAATTTAAAACCCTCTATACCAGTTGCCCCTTCAGTTGCAATGAAAGAAAATTAACAAAATATGCGCACGATTTTGGGTAAAATAAACTACAATAGATATAAATGGCAGATATGTGGGGACTTAAAAGTTATAGCGATTTTAGTGTGACTTCAGGGGGATTTACAAAATATTGCTGCTTTCTTTGTTTATGGGACAATCGTGCAATAAATCAGCATTATGTAACAAAAATTTGGCCAGAAAGAAGGGAATTTCAACAGCGATCTCAAAATATTAAATTTATACCTCTTGTTGATCCCAAAAATGTCCTTTTGCCTCCTCTTCACATTAAACTTAGGCTGATGAACGCTTTGAATAAAGATGGTGATGGATTTAAATACTTAAGACAAATCTTTCCCCAGTTAAGTGATGCCAAATTAAAAGAAGGCATTTTCATTGGGCCACAAATCAGAAAATTGCTGGACGATGTCAATTTTACGGAAAAGCTTACCAGGAAGGAACTCAGAGCATGGAATTCATTTGTTAATGTAGTAAGAGGATTTTTAGGCAACAATATGGATGAAAATTATGAACAATTAGTTAATGAACTCTTAGATGCCTATAAAGCGCTTGGTGCCAAAATGTCATTAAAAATTCACTTCCCCCATTCCCATCTGTCATTTTTTCCTAAAAATTTGGGAGCTGTTAGTGACGAGCAGGGTGAAAGGTTTCACCAAGATATCAGAACAATGGAAATTCGGTACCAAGTACGATGAGATCCAGCCATGAGGGGTCAATAATGTTGTTTTTTGAAGAGAAAAGATAGGACACCTCATAAACGGAAAGAATAAAGTTTAATAAGTGTTTTAAGAAGTTAATATTTTTGGTGTTTACTTTTCTCTTAGATGTATGGTATATTTAATAGGCGAAAACTGTAAACATAGTCAATAAACAGAGTTAAGAAATTTCTGAAATCATTTTTTCTATAAATATTGAGTATCGTAACATTCGATATGGTTCTACAACTCTAACAAGAAAACCCTACGTGCTACAACTTTCTATTTTTGTATTTGGATAGGTCTATTTTATTAGATTATGCTATTCTGATTTGTGTTACAACAAAAAAAAATATTTGTCGGCCAGTGTTATTTTATATACAAATTAAGATCTTTTATGGTTACGTACCTATTTCAAACGATAAGGAACCTCGTGTAAAAAAAGTCGGTAAATTTCTTTTACCCGGAATTTCCTTCATTATGAATATTTCCTTTTATTAAGAATAGTGAATCAATTTAGTTCAGTACATAGTTATTAAGGAACACATATAAATATACTGTCTTTTCAAACATTTTTATTGGACGCCATTTTGTTCCAATATATTGGCTCTCTACCAATATTTTACCAGTTTCTAACTATGCCACACTTGATTTTGGGTATAATTTAAAACGAATTCGATAAGTAGTTTTTACATGGATACACACCTCGATTTTGTTACGTCATATTGAATTCGCACCAGTTTATTCTTATATAATATTTAATTTTTTTCTTCAGAATTTACAGTCAATTGAATAAGATTTTTTACGTTATTTTTTTTAACATGTTATTTGGCCGCCATTTCGTTTCGCTATCTTGAATTCGTACCACTACTTTACCAGTTTATCTCTATATCGCACTTACTGCTTGCACAAAATTTGAAATTAATCTAATAAGTATAGTTTTTTCAGACTGATTTTTTAAATATTTTATTAGGCCGCCATTTTGTTTTGCTGTTTTATATTCATACCAAAATGTTACCAGTTCATTCTTATGTAAAATTTGACTTTTTTTGGCAAACTTTGAGGTAAATTGGTACGGAAGCGTAGAAGGGCCACAATTTGTTTTCCAATTCTGTCAATTTAGAGTCAGAATTTAACAAAATTCTGAGTTTAAAGTCAGAATTTAACAAAATTCTGAGTTCAAAGTCGGAATTTAACAAAATTCTGTGTTCAAAGTCGGAATTTAACAAAATTCTGAGTTTAAAGTCGGAATTTAATAAAATCCTGAGTTTAAAATAAGAATTTAAGAAAATTCTGAGTTTGAAGTCAGAATTTAAGAAAATTCTGAGTTTGAAGTCAGAATTTAGTCTGTACGATTGCATAACAAACTGGAACCAAAAATACAAGTCCAATATTCTTGTTTGAAATATGTTTCAACGATGTAAGGATGTCTCGCTTTTAGAAGTAAAAACGAAGCATACTGACAGATCTCCCCCTTTGTTTCAGGGTCAATTTAACAAAATTCTGAGTTCAAAGTCTGAGTTTAACAAAATTCTGAGTTCAAAGTCGGAATTTAACAAAATTCTGAGTTTATAGTCGGAATTTAATCAAAATCCTGAGTTTAAAGTCGGAATTTAACCAAATTCTGAGTTCCAAGTAAAAATTTAAGAAAATTCTGAGTTTAAAGTCGGAATTTAATAAAATCCTGAGTTTAAAATAAGAATTTAACTAAATTCTAAGTTTAAAGTCAGAATTTAATCAAATTCTGAGTTTGAAGTCAAGAATTTAGTCTGTACGATTGCATAACAAACTGGAACCAAAAATACAAGTTCGATATTCTTGTTTGAAATATGTTTCAACGATGTAAGGATGTCTCGCTTTTAGAAGTAAAAATGAAGCATACTGACAGATCTCCCACTTTGTTTCAGGGTGAATCAAGTTAGGTGACCTATTGGAAATATCTGGACACCCAACGAATAGGATGTTTTGAGAATTTGACTTTGGTCATAGAAAAACATAATATAATCTCGTTATAAAATATTTTAGATTGCGCGGTGTTGCCGCTTCTACCTCAAACCGGAGGCGTCATCCGTTTTCTAAATGAAATGCCCTATATTTTATTAAATTTATATATTTTTTTGAAAAATCCAGACACTTATTGAGTTAACTTTCTCATGCCTAAATTTAACTATTTTCGAGAAAATGGCGCTTGAACAATGACAATTTTGACCCTCTGAAGCTCGGTAAATCTCAAATGAGTTTACTTGCAACGAAATGGATTTCACTTATCTTAATATTTAATTATCTATCTACTGACACCAATTTCAGATTTGACAGGAGATGTCAAAAATGCATTTAGTTAAATTCTGACTTTAAACTCAGAATTTTATTAAATTCCGACTTTAAACTCAGAATTTTGTTAAATTCTGACTTTAAACTCAGAATTTTATTATATTCTGACTTTAAACTTAGAATCTAGTTAAATTCCGACTTTAAAGTCAGATTTTAAAAATAAAAAAAATTATGGTCAGATTTTTTAAATTCTGACTTTAAACTCAGAATTTAGTTAAATTCCGACTTTAAACTCAGAATTTTGTTAAATTCTGACTTTAGTTTCAGAATTTTATTATATTCTGACTTTAAACTTAGAATCTAGTTAAATTCCGACTTTAAAGTCAGATTTTAAAAATAAAAAAAATTATGGTCCTTATACGTTTCCGTAAATTGGATAATTAGTTTTTTTTAGTAATAATTTTTTACCGTTTCAGTAGGCTGGCAGATTAGATTCTTACTAAAATATTACCAAGTCATCCCCATATGAGCCCTTATTTTTTGTTCAAAATTTTAAGTTATTCTGATGAGTAGTTTTTAAGCTATGACGCGAACTGACAGACAGACAAACCGACATGCACCGACGGAATTGATAAAACATATATTTTGGCATCTAGAGATGTTAAAACGAGCAGATATGTAAAACTTCAGATTACAAACATTTTATTTAACCGCCATTTTGTTTCGCCATTTTGAATTAGTACCACAGTTTTACTAGTTCATCTCTATACTACAATTAGTTACGGCACACATTTTGAAATCGGTTCATTAAGTAGTTTTTTCAGGCTGAACTTCTAAATATTTTATTAAGCCGCCATTTTGTTCCGCCATCTTCGTATTCGTACCAAAATTGTACCAGCTGATTCCTACATAATACTTGATTTTTGTGCAAATTGGATAATTAGTTTTTTAAGAAATAATTTTTTTAAGGTTTCATTAGGCCATCTTGTTCTGGCATAATGGATTTTTATCAAAATATTACTAGGTGATTTCCATATGAGCCTTAATTTTTAACTACAATTTGAAGTCAATCTGATGAATAATTTTTAACCTATGCCGCGAACTGACAGACAGACAAACCGACAGACGGCCTTACGAAATTTATAAAACATATTTTTTGGCATCCAGGGAGGCTAAAACGCGAAGATATGTAAAACCTGAGAGGGTAATATTTTCGGGTTACAAAAATTTAATTTGGCCGCAATTTTGTTCCGCATTTTTTGATTAATACCACAGTTTTACTAGTTCATCTCTATACAACAATAAGTTATGGTACACAATTTGAAATTAGTTCATTAAGTAGTTTTTTCAGGCTGAATATATAAATATTTTATTAAACCGCCATTTTGTTCCGCCATCTTGGATTCATACTAAAATTTACCATTTGATTCTTACATAATACTAAGATTTTGGATTTAGTTTTTTTAGTAATAATTTCTTCAACTTTTGTTCAGGCTACTGGATTTTAACCAAAATATTACCATGCCATCCCCGTTTAAGCCTTAATTTTTGAGTAAAATTTGAAGTCAATCTGATGAGTAGTTTTTAAGCTATGCCGAGAATTGACAGGCAGACAAACCTCAAAGATATGTAAAACCTGAGAGGGTGATTTTTTCAGATTACAAAAATGTTATTTGGCCGCCATTTTGTTCCGCCATCTGAAATTAGTACCACACTTTTACTACTTCATCTCTAAACTAGAATATGTTTTTTTCTAATAATTCAAAAAACAACCTCTATCAATTTTATAAGATATCGGCATGAATTGTATTTTTTAAATGAAACACATTGTACAGGGTGTCTGGATTTGGTTGCAAAAGCAGGGTATCTCGCTTATTTTTGAAGATAGAACCTTGCGGTTTTCACGAACCTGATCTAATTTTTTTGTGAAACTCATGAAGCCGTAAACAAAATTTTCATAGCCTTCTTCGTTTATGAGATACAAGGCGAAAAATTTTGCATTTTGGGACCCCCCTCGTATCTCGGTTATCCTTTAACTTAACGCAAAGGGAAAAATTGCTGCTTATGCAGTTATTTACGCTGGATCCAGTGGCGTAGTCATATTTTTCATTTGAGTTGTTATTTTTTAGATATGACCCAAAGTTGTGTTTTTTTAAATGGGACACCCTGTATATTTGTCCAGAAATTGATTTGTCCTTTTAAAAGCGTCTCAAAAATATATAATAGTATGGATCTATTTTAATAAACAACAACAAAAATCCTAATTTTTATAATTATCATTCCAAATTTTGCAGTTGGCCATGCAAAACAATGCTGCCTTTTATTTAAAGTCATTAACAATATCTACATCCTAACAATAAATCAAAATAAATATGTAATTAAATCTATTTATCAAAATATGTATTGATAATTTCGCACCAAAAAAGTACCACCTACCTAGATTTATGTAACACAAGAACAAAACAGTAATAAATTATTATGTAACCAGCCTTTCAGCAAAAATCAACTGTCGTATAAGAACTACAGTAACCAAGGAAATCAAAAGAACTGTTCAAACTGATTTCCATTTTGTTCTATGCATGCTTCGCACAATTTTCGTATTCGTTTTAGGGAATTCAGCAAAATAACGGGATGATTTTGTAAATAGCGAAAATTTTCTCTTATTGCATTTCCTAAATCTTGGACATTATCATAGTGGCCTTTGTAAATTCTATTTTCCAGATATCCCCATAGAAAGAAATCTAAAATCGACAAATCTGGGGACTTAGGGGGCCATCTTATAGGTCCATTTGTTCCGATCCATTGATCGGTAAAATTATTGTCCAGAAATAATCTCGTCATTCCAGAATTGTGTGCAGGAGCACTGTCCTGTTGAAAATAAATTTCATTAATTTGCGCTAGAGGAACATCGTCAAGTAATTCAGGTATAGCTGCCTCTAAAATTTCTATATAGCGATTGGCTGTTAGATTTCCCTCAAATATATAAAATTTTATATGTGTTCCTAATATGAAGCAGGACATATTTAGACTAAACCTGCTCTGCTGTCTTCTGGGAAATATTTGGTGTTGTTTTTCCTGGGACCAGAATCTATTATTGTGCCTATTGAGTATACCAGAATTACTGAAATGTGCTTTGTCTGACCATATAACCTTCCTTTCAAAATCTCTAACCATATCGCATCTTTCTCGAAACCAATTGCAGAAGACTACCCGACGCGACGCTCTGCATCCCCTGGCTGTAAGTGCTGCACGAGCCTAAATTTGTATGGGTGGTATTTGTGCTTTTTTAGAATTTCTTGAACTCTAGTTTTTGGAATCCCTATGCTCTTTTCACTGGCCCTACAACAAGAGTTTGTAGGGTAAGTTTCTGCATTAGCCAAAACCGTAATTTCCTCAGCCTCCCGATTTTCTTTATTATATGTTTTCGTACGAGGTTTGATAAATGATCCGTGATTGTGGATATATTAGGTTGCCTCCTTTCTGGGTATCTAAACAAAAATTAAGCAATAGTATTTCAACATACCTAAAAATTAACTATTTACCTGTTAAAATACATCTCAGGAGCCGCTTCAACATTTTCATTACTTAATATAAAACAAGCTAACATATGGTACTTTTCATAATGTTCGAAAGTTTGGTTTTCTTCCATAATAATACAAATATATTTTTACACAATAAATAAATACAAAAAACTAGCGCTATATTTTATATACGCGTACAAAATTGGGAAATGTCATTTGCTTCCAAGAAAACAAAAGAAAACGGCATCGTTTTGCATGGCCTACTGCAAAATTTGGGATGATAATTATAAAAATTAGGATTTTTGTTGTTGTTTATTAAAATAGACCCATACTATTATATATTTTTGAGAAACTTTTAAAAGGACAAATCAATTTCTGGACAAATATACAGAGTGTCCCGTTTAAAAAAACACAACTTTGGGTTATATCTAAAAAATAACAACTCAAATGAATAATATAACTACGCCACTGGATCCAGCGTAAAAAACTGCATAAGCAGCAATTTTTCCCTTTGCGTTAAGTTAAAGGATAACCGAGATACGAGGGGGGTCTCAAAATGCAGAATTTTCTATTTCGCCCTGTGTCTCATAAACGAAGAAGGCTATGAAAATTTTGTTTACGGCCTCATGAGTTTCACAAAAAATTAGCTCAGGTTCGTGAAAACCGCAAGGTTCTATCTTTAAAAATAAGCGAGATACCCTGCTTTTGCAACCAAATCCGGACACCCTGTACATATGTTCCCCAAATGGATCTTTTTCTATAGATTGTAAATATGAACTGCGCCGCCCTATTAATAGTAGCGTAACTACAAAATTTGACTTCTTACATGAAACCCTTATATACCCTTCTTATACCCATGAAATAACCGGTGACTAAAAAAAATAAAACAAAATAAGAGTTATAAGTATACAAAATCAACAAGGCGGGAAAATAACTGATACAAAAAAAAATAAAAAAAAGTCATCCTTGGGGTTTCATCATTTCCTTACACATTGTCGTCGGGCTTCTTAGCATTAGTGGCCCTGCTGGCCAAAACCATTTTAAATATCAAAAAATGATGGTTTTTGGTGGAATTTTTATGAACTTCGTCCCGAAACAATTTTCCTGTCTACAGGAGATCAGTGGAAGATATCATCGTCTTTATTTTTACATTTACGTAAATCCTGCTCTGTAGTTTTTGGTCAGATGTGGGTTTTGCATCGGTAAATATTGCTTGCTATTTGTTTTCCCACTTATAGGGGGTCTAGCAATATATCTAAACTTTCGCTAGGTTGAAAGAGTTTTCAAAAAGCTACAATTAAAAAAAAATGAACTGCTTCCTAATTTCGCTGAGGTTCGAGTTCGAACTGTTTTTCAATCACAATAATTGGAATTTTACTTTCGAATAATAAATTAGGTAGGATATAAAAACCAAACATATTTTCATAGTTTTCAGGGGGCCCTAGGCTTCACTGACCTCCCCTCAGACTACGTCTCTGTATTATTTCTGAAGGTATATATATATCTATTATAACAAATAAGTTTTTCTAGTACCTAGTTTCGTAACTAAAGTAAACCTGCTTTAGTCTTTGTTAGCACACGTCACTTATATACACCTTTTAGTAAATGTCTACTAAGTGGTTCCGTAGTGTAGCGGTTATCACGTCTGCTTTACACGCAGAAGGTCCCCGGTTCGATCCCGGGCGGAACCAGAACTTTTTTAAATGTTTAATTTTTTTTTATGGTAGCGAGGACACCAATTAGTATGGAAATATGATTTTTAGTAAATAAGTAATAGGTTCTACAACAAAAATATCTTAATCCAAATCTAATTACGATCTTATACTTACCATTGATTTTTCAGATTGTTCAGTTGTCAATCGTATGATACTATTTAGGGTGGCTTCATATAGCCAATAATTTATGTAACACGACTTTTTACTTCCCTCGGAAGACGGAAGGAAGTATGGTAATATAAAAAAATCTCTTTCAAGCATTAAATAATGTGACTATAAACAAAATGTTTTATAATTTTCAACTTACCAAAACAACTAGTAGCATGAAAGCAAACACTTTCTTCGTACCTCAATCACGTTTAACCTTTTTATTTTGAATCCATATGTACTACCATTTTATATTTTGATCTACATTTTAAGGCCCTATGGCAACATTTTCGCTGCTTCTGTGATACCAATACCAAAATGACTATCAATATTTAATTGTAAACTTGGATAAAACATAAAACAATGATGACGTGTGACGCTTTCAAATGACGGTCATGGCACACTCAGTTTTTGATAGTCGGTTTCTGGGGCACATGTATTTATGGGAGGGGGATATAGCTTATATGTCATAAACGCCGAGTAAAAATAGGTGAAGCCATTTAACAGAAAATTGACCGGAATTTGGTAAACAGCACAGGCGCAAAAACATAAATGACATTTACGTACTTGATCAATTATTGTGCAATTAATAAGAAATATAAACAAAGCATTTTTTTCTATTTCTAATTATTTTATAGACGTAACCGTTTTTTTTTGTAGTTTTGATGCTAAAATTCGGTGAGTCTGCTTGATAGGTACGTGAAATTGTGATATTAAGAGATTATGGACTCAATGTTAACCAGAAATTCCGGAAGCGAAAGCTCGAATTTGAAAACAAGAGATATTTATAAAACATCCATTTAAGATTTTTTAATATTTGGACCCAAAGAGTAAATTAAGGGCTACTCGCCTGAATTAATAAATAACCTGCTAACCAGTGAAAACTAATTTAAAATTTGTTTAATTCTATAGGTATATTTCTAATTTGTGTTTCATTTATGGACTCGAAGGACCAAAAGGTCAAAAACATGTAAAGCAATAATAGAAATTAGTGGATCATTATTTTTTTAGAGCCCAAAATATTATTATATAATTCTTGAAGACTTCAAATTAACTTTTGAATCTGAACTTTTTTGCTGTGCTTAATAATAATCCAGATAAAAAAAGCAGGTAAAGAACATACAGTTACAACCTTGTATCAGCTTATGGGAATATAAATATGCTTAAAAAACTGTATAACATGATCTTTATTTGATAATTCTATAAACCCGCTGAATATATACTTCAACTATTTTCAGTTTTCCCAAACAATAAATATTTGTCTTAACACCCCGTATAAGAAAACTTCTAATAACTTCCACGGAATGCAAATCGAGTTTTTTACCCCCTAACGAAGGCCACCCTCGCATTTTTTAACCCCTGATATGTCCTACAATCGCCCAGTTAAATACTGAAACGTTTTTTAAATCGTTAGTCAAGAAAAAATACTTCAAGAAATCGCTGACAAAGCGTTATCATCGTACCCCAAAGAAAAATCTATATCGGCGTGTATGTGTATATATCTAAGATATGCTAGTTAGAGTGAAGGAAATCTGGGAGTTTCGTTAAAATGAGATCTTTAAATTTATACCCTCGGGCTAAGTGTCGAAGAATGCGTTTTGCTTAAAATAGACATTTACATGATCTTTTTTGTTTGAAACAGTTTTTTTCTGCTTAAAATACGGCCATGTCTCCATGTGAAATTCAAATAAAATTAAAATAACTAGAAGATAACATTTAACTTTTAAACATATTTTACAGTTTTGAACCGTTTAAAATATACCTAACAGTCCTGGTTAGAATATGTAACAGTCAACAGAAATGTCACACAGTATATTTTAAAGTTAAAAAAATTGTAATTTATTCCGTACAAATATATATTTTTATCAAAGGTCACGGGTATCGAGTGATACCTCATTTTAAAGGTATTTTTAATTGTTTCCCCCAAAATACGCGTAACTAAAAATTATTTAATGTTAAAAAAAATGCAATCTAGCAATAAACTAACCCAAACTAAAATATTTAAAAACAATGGAAATAAAAGCATAAATAAATTTATATAAATAAATATTCTGTGAATACATTTTTCTCAGACATCATGAAGCATGTGTGGTATTATTCCTAAACTAATATCTGTAATGCGCTGTCGAAGTTTATGTAAAGAACCACGAGCCATTTTGAAAACCTTATAGCCTTAATGTATTCCTAAAGAAAAAAATCGAGAGGCCTGAGGTCTGGCGATCGAGCTGGCCATTCTACAATTTTCGGCCTGTCAGAACTTTACAGTACATCTTTCACCAAACAGTACCTGTTTTTTGGAACTTTGAAATAAAATTTTGTATACATTTCCTGCATATTTGACGTCCTGGATAGCGTTCAGTAAATATACGAACAACGGCATGGTAATTTTGGTTAGATTCACCAAAGATAATAACTGCTTCAAATGTATCTTCTAAAGATGATTTTTTTTCAATTTTGACAGCAACTATTAATAAATTAGATCTAATAGGTTTTTACCTATTAGATGTATGTGTATTATAAACAGTAGTAGTGACATCGTCAAAACCGATATTATTGGATGTCATTTGAAAATTACTGAACCAATTTCGTTTAAAAAATCTTACAAAAGCGCGCCCAGCTGTAATTTGACATTTAAAGCTGTCATTGCTATGTCAAAAAATTAAGAACTTGTTCATATATCGTTCCAAATTTTGTCACAATATACCGAACGGTTCAAAAGGTAGTGGAGGGAGGGACGTTCTCACTGTAGCCTCTGAAACTACGAGAGGCAATTACGTCGGACCTTAAATTTTGACGCCCTGTAGAATACAGATGCTTTTATACATAACTGTATGCCAAAGTTAACTTGTCATTAACGAAGTCATAAAGTATATCATACCAAAGATTTAGCCAATTACATGGACAGCCATTTTATTTTCAAACATTTATACGCGATTAATATGAGTATAAATTTAGAGCTCTATTTATAAGATCAACACGATATTATGATATATTTTTATTTTGTCTTTTGGAAAGTGAAATCGCACAAACATCTGTATCTAAATAAAATAACAATGTAACAGGCAGGCTAAACACACGAATCCTTTCAGTTTCGTCTGAGGATTGTCGGTTTTCAGTTTGTTCCCCTATCTGCCTTATTCAGTCAGAGACGATATAGAGATGTTCCTGTCATACATCAAAATATCTCACCACGGAGAGTTTTAGCGTAGACAAAATAAAGTCGAATCTACGAAGAGTGCGATGCTAACTTAATTAATATATCAATTAGGCTTTGTTAATTAATATATCAAGTCTAATAATATAAGAGCCAATAATAACATAGTTAAAAACATAGTATTTTCGTTTTGTATTAAAAAAAATATATATAAAGTGTGGTACACTGTTGTAACCGCAAAAAAATACCAGATTTAATGAGCTATAAAAATAGAGGTTGTCCTATTTAAAAAAATGCAAGTTCGTTATATATCAAAAACAGTAGTCCAAAAAAAATGTTGCGCCACACCACTAGATCCTAATAAACTAAAGGACTATTTTAAAAGTAGCAACATTTGAAAACCACCCCGTAGCTCCGTGACGGGTCGCGATAGCCACGATCTGTTTGTGCCATCTTCTGAAAAAAATAACTGGATTTTGACGTATCATAATTTTAATATCTCTTATGGTTTTCAATGTTTCCATTAGGGACAACCAGTTTCACAAAACCTAACATCTTGAATGCCTTATTACAGCAGTGCTTAATATGAGGTATAAATGTCTTGGCTTTACGTCGAAGAACACATCAAGGCCTCTAATTATTCTCAATTTTCTAGAGAACTGGATATATTTCCATTTCTGAATATTGAGTAACATGGAATTTGACTGACACCAACGGTCAAGCCTCCGAATGTCATCCTGCACCTCCCTAACTTTGTCTGCACTGTTTATAATTTAACTGAGAGCAGCATACTATGTCATTGATAAACAAATTGAAAAGCAAGATGTCCACCCTGGGGCACACCTGACGAAACCATAATTACGTGATATTGATATATTTTTATTTTTACGATTTGCTTTCTATTAACTAGTAGTAGTAGTTAGGGGGAGGTCTAGAGACCTGACTGGTTCTTAAAACTGCCTGTCCTTACTATGTAAGTCTGCATATCCTTCCATGCAAGATCCTTAACTTCGTCCCTATGCAAGACCGTAGTGCCGAAAATATCTCGTCGCAGTCTCGCTCGCGCTTCACATCTGCACAGGAAGTCAAGCGGAGTTTCCTCCTTTTCCTGACACTCCGTGCAGATAGAATCTTCCTCAATGCCTAACATAAAGAGGTGTCTCCTCAATCGACAGTGCCCCGTTACTATTCCTACGATAGAATTTAGAGCTTTCAGGTCTCAGGCTAGTAACCACTCTGTTCGGCCCTTATCTAGCTTCACAATGAAGTCTTTAGCTTGCCTCCCGACCCCGGACTAGCCCGATTCACGTTGAAGTTCATGTTGTGCCCATTCGTCGAGTGCTGTCCTTATCTGCTGCTTAGTGATGCCTAAAGCTGGTTCTGGTCCTACATACGGGCTGGTGGCGCCGAGTCTAGCAAACTCATCTGCCCTCTCGTTGCCCTCAATCCCACAGTGTCCTGGCACCCAAACCAACTTCACTCTTTTACGTCGCGCCAACTGCTCTAGCCTGTCACCGCATTCCTGAAACAAAACTGATCCCGCCATGGGTGAGTCGAGCGCCTTAAATGCTGCTTGACTGTCTGTGCATATGACAATCTCTCCCTCTGCTCCCTCGATAACTTCCTTCATCGTTATTGCCATTAGAATGGCATATATCTCAGCTTGAAACACCGTTGAAAACTTCCCCAAAGGGAAGCTGGACCCGGTTTGTGTAGCCTCAATATAAACTCCAGCACCAGAGGATTGCAATTGTGTCATACGTGAACCATCCGTATAGCAAACGATTGCGTCTCTGGAGAACTCCAGCCTGTTTCTCTCCCAATCCTCTCTTTCGGGGATTGAGATACTATAACCCTTATGCCATCTTAGTCTGCCTGAGGGTCGTGCTACTCTGTAGGTAGATAGAGGGATCTCTCTTTCCGCAATGTGGGATATCCTTGCATGACCCACAACCTCACCTTTGGTATGCCAAGCTCCTGCGTCTCCCATTCGCAAGTGCGCTGCCGTAGCCTCTTTCTTAATGAAAGTCGATAATGATGGCAGACCTAGCAAGACATCCAATGGTGCTGACGGCTTCGTCCTCATTGCTCCAGTTAGCGCTAGGCTAGCCAGTCTCTGGACTTTTGCAAGACTGGAACGAATGGTTTTCCTCCCCACCGAGGGCCACCATACTATTGAGACGGCTGATATCCTGGGTCTTATGACTGCTTGGTATAGCCAGTGCATTACCCTAGGACTTAGCCCCCAGATTGTGTCTACCGCTCTACGGAGCTGCCAGAAGGTCGCTATTGACTTCCTTATCTGCCTATCAACATGAGTCTTCCAGCTTAGCTTTGCATCTACTGTGACCGTTAGGTATTTAACCTCTTTTGCCAAGGTCAGTTGTTGACCATACAATCTTGGGGGTCGAAAATCTCATAAATTCCTTCTTCTTGTAAAGAGGTTCATCTCAGTCTTTTGCGGATTAACCGTGAGACCTACCTCATTATACCATACCTCCAATATATTACAGGCTATCTGCATTCTCTCGCAGATGATGCCCAAGTACTTGCCTGATATTAGAATCAATCCATCATCCGCATAAGCTTGTGCATAGAAGCCGGCCTCCACGAGTCTGTTGAGCAGACCGTCCATGACTAGACACCATAGGTGCGGGGAGAGACAGCTGCCTTGAGGTCATCTGCCTCGCACCCCGATGTCCATCTGGTACCCGCCCTGACTCGCTTGGACGCCGCGCTGTTGCAGGGCACTTCTAACCCAACGCACCAGATTCGTCTTAACGCTCCTGGTTGCGAGCGAGTCGCAGATGACGTTTGTCCGTGCTCTATCAAACGCTCCTTCCATATCGAAAAACACAGCTAAAGCTGCTTCCTTAAATTGTAAAGCCTTCTCATTCCTTTGCACCATACTGTGGAGAGCCGACTCCGTTGATCGCCCTCCCCTATATGCATGCTGATTAGTATGAATCGGAATTCTATTAACTAAGTATGAATATAACCAAGGCAACAATGAACCACCCATTTTATCCATGTATTATTTACTCTGTCAGAAGCCTTAGAGAAGTCAGTATATATAGAGGCAACATCCAACCCCTCTCCATGGCTGATATCAGAGTCCTCTCATAAACAAAGTAGGTTGGTGGATTTGCCACTACAGAAACCATGCTGTTATGTGATTATGCCATGTCATAGCAAATGAGCAAATTTTAAAAAAAGGTGGTATACCGTCGGGATCCAGTCTTTTATTAATATCAGTGCATGTAAGCTTCTCGAGAACATCACTTATTTTTATGGGTATAGATTTTATAGCGACTATTTTGGAAAAAGAAAAATTGTTAGGATCAAGATTTATATAATTGTTTGGGCAGGTACATAAACGGAGGAGAAGTATCTCGCGAAGACATTCGCAAAACACTCCCCCCCTGAGCATTTGTCCCCCTCGTAGGTCATGGATGACGGTACCTCATAGTCATTTGTCATACCGCTAATATTGCTCCAGAAGCTTCTGGGATCCTCTTGAACTCCATCCTCTATTCTTCCAATATATTCAGTGTAACACACATTTGCCTGTGATTTACATAATGATTTTGTTTGAATCTACTATGAGCGACTTTTTTTCTGTGATATACATAGCACAATGTTTTTTTTCTGGTAACCGTCTACAAAATAAATTTTTCGAGTTACATTTTAAATAATTAGAAAGTTTGCCATTTCCCAATTCTAATTGGGAAAGACAAAAAAATCTGACCGGATAACCAAAAATGGGACCGATAAAAGTACCCCTTCCTTGCAGGTCTCGTTTTCTACCTTCACATAGGTTTTTTCTATCAGAATATACCTTCCCTCCCTTGTGTAATGTATTTTAAAGACAAATGAGAATGGGTTTTTTGACACAAAATTTACTTACCCGTACTGGTCTTGCCTTAAAAAAAGGAAAAACATATCAGACTATACCTCATTTTCCTTCTCTTCTCTCTATAAAAGCAAATTAGAAGAAGAAAAAAATTGTTTTAAGTTCGCATTTTGTAACTCGAAATTTACTTAGCCTTACTTGCCCTGCTTTAGAAAATGAAAAAAAAAAACAGAATATACTTTCCCTTCCTATAGTAACTTAAACAAACGTGGAAGTGTATTAACTGTAAAGTCTTTACTAAAATTTCAACTTTTATTTTTATTATATAAAAAAATACAACAAGCCCATTTAATTGTATCCTTACTAGTGGCATCCGATGCCACAGGAGTATGATAAGTTTACGTTTAATTACGTTTTCGAAATAATCAAATTCACAACCAAAAGTTCCTTGACCCTCTTAGTTTTTGACGATTTTTTTTCATTTCACTAAAATTCAGAATTTATTTTTTGATATTTTGTTGTGGGAAATTATTTTACGCCTTAACAGGGAGCCGTAAAAGTAACACACGCCCTTTTATCTCGCCCCCTGTTAGTTTTATGGAAAACCTACTAAACTTTCTAGTAGGACTCGAGTACCACATTCAGAAATGAGAACGCTTAGAGAATGAAATAATTAGTCTAGTACTCCTTCCCTCGATTACACAAAACTTAATTGCTGTTTAGAATATTTATCCGAGCTTTCGGATTTGACAAGTTGCTTACAGAAGTTTAGGAACTCGATGTTAAATTTGACATTCCGTTAAACATTCCAAACTTTAATTGAGCTTTGTGCAACCGGCCGTAGAACGACACCGTCTGCAGCTTTGAATGTTTTGCTAGGGCTGCTGTCTCTCACCTACGAGTGAGAGACGCAAGAGAGATTGTGGGTACTAGAGGAGAGATTGGGGGTCAGTTCATTAAGTAGTTCTTTCAGGCTGAATTTTAAATATTTTATTAAACCATCATTTTGGTTCCGCCATCTTGGATTAGTACAGCTGTTTTACTGGTTCATCTCTATACTATAATTAGTTATAGCATACATTTTGAAATCAGTTCATTAAGTACTTTTTCAGGCTGAATTTTTGTGCAAAATTTGAAAAAAATTGGGTAATTAGTTTTTTTAGTAATAACTTTTTAACGTTTCACTAGCTCGCCATTTTGTTCAGGCATATTGGATTTTTACTAAAATATTACTAGATCATTCCCATATGATCCTTAATTTTTTGCTAAAATTTGAAGTTAATAGGATGAGTAGTTGTTAAGCTATACCGCGAACTGACAGACAGACAGACAAACCGACAGACGGACTGACGGAATTGACTAAACATATTTTTTGGCATCTGGGGACGCTAAATTAGAAGGATATGTAAAATCTGAGGGAATTATTTTTTCAGAATACAAAAATTTTATTTGGCCGCCATTTTGTTCCGCCATCTTCAATTAGTACAGCAGTTTTTTTGTTCATTCCTATACTACAATTTGAAATCAGTTCATTGAGTAGCTTTTCAGGCTGAAGTCAATCGGGTAAGAAGTTTTCAGCTATGCCGCGAACAGACAGACCGACACACCGACAGACAGACCGCCGGAATCGAGAAAATATGTTTTTCGCCATTTTAAAACTTAAAGATCTGAAAAAATCTCGGAGAGCGATTTTTTATTACAATACTTCCCTTTTATGAGGGAAGTAAAAATAAAAAGAAATCCCATCTAAAAAATTCCTTTTGCTAAATATATCCGAAATTTTCGTTTTTGGCCTAAAATTTCCAAACGGGCCTTCTCCTTAATCTCTAAATATTATGGTATGCATCGAATCCCTCTATATTTTTAGTAGTATAACTTTTTCCAATTGCTGGCACCAGTTTCGAATTATCGAAATTTTACCGATTTTCCAATATACAGCGTATCGTTGATAGTCCAGATCTTTTAGAAATATTTTCTTAAAAGCACTCCTCAACCTTTTCGTCACACTTTATCAACAGTTTATAAATAAAACCTTTTTTAAAAAGTATTGTTTTTACAACTATTTTAATGAATTATCTTTTCAAAACGTAATATGATGACAACATAATGATATATCACTAAAATTTTAGTTTAAAAAAGTACAATTTGTGTGAATTTTTCTTACCGAATCTCCCACGTCGTTGAATTAATAACCCGAAATTTTTCTCGTGCACAATTTTTATTTGAAAATTTTACACCTGTACTCTATAGCCAATCAGATGCCTTTATTTTTCAACGTTACCATAGCAACGGGTCGGATTTCCAAACATTTTTTGCCTCCAGGGTAAGGTGATTACACTGACCATCTTTTTGACATATGTCATGTGTCAGAAAATTTACATTATTGCATTATTGTTTAGATACTTTAATTTCAAACTTTGGGCTTTCAATAATAAAACAACTTTATATGGTCGATAACATATATTACATATTTATTTTAGATAAACAACGAATTATTCTAATCTAGCAGCTAAGGCATCAAAATATTTCTTAAATTCTTGCATTACTTCTTGCTTTCCTAATGGGAAGTAAGAGTTGCTTCAGGTGTATACAACTCATCAGATTCCCATAAATGTTTATCTTTCAGGAAGTAGATATAATATTTGGACACTATTTTTGTTCGGCTTACTTTGGGATAATCGGTCCAAGAAATATAAACTATTTTCTCGACATTCGTAAAGAGACTTTTTTGGAAAGAGAAGATAGCGGCTTTATCTACTACTTTTATTAGGCAAGGCAATGTTCTGTCGTTTATTTTAATTACGTTAATTTTCTTACAAAAATCTTCACATATACAGTTGCGCGGTGTAAGTGCTACTGTCATTTTTAATGTACTAGTTAAATTCATTTGTCGTAGTCGTGCCAATCTCTGTTTTACGATTAATATGATAATTTAAATATTGTACATAATACCTACATGGTGGCCATTTTATGGTGATACAGTACCTTATCTAGAAAACGGTAATAGTGACGACAAAAAGTTAAATACAAAAGTTGTTTGGATTCAATTAAATTTTTATTTTATTTCACGTTTGTTTATACAGGGTGTTTCGTTTTGACGTGACACATGTCAACTTTCTTAATTTAAAAGGGACATCCTATATGTTATTACACGTTTCGATTCTACTGTTAATTTGCGAAAGTTTTTATAATAACATCTATATTTGAATTCTTTATCGTTTTTGAGTAAATTGAATTTTTATTTTTTTAAAAAACCATATTTTTTTGAAAAAAAAATTTTTACCTATAAAACTTTAATGGAACTGACTAATATCCTAAACATACATTACTAAGGGTTTAATTCAACGAGTTTCCATGCTGGTCTTACCAATTAATATACAGGGTGTTAAAAATAGAGCAAAACAAAAAGAATTTTAAATGTAAAAATCTCCTGTTTTTCAAATGGAACACTCTGTATATTTTTATTTCATCTGATTTAGCGTTCAATTACCTATCATTACTCATATATAATATGTCCTATACCTAAAATGAACAGTATCGATTTTATTAGCCGTTTTCTGATTTTTCCCGGAATTTTGCCAGTAAATGAGATCAAAAACTAAAAAAATCAAGATAGGCTTAGGAAATAACCTAAAGCAATTGTTGACTTAAGTTGACATTTGCTCTGTTTGTCGTTTTTGTCAAATTTTTGTTGCGAAATTTATTAAAAAATGGCTTTATATAGCTTAGATGAACGTTTGAAATTATACAACTGTTTCATAAAAAATAATAAAAGTCCAGGGTTAGCCCTTAGAGAATATTCGAGGGAATATCCTAATAATCGAGTTCCCACCAGGACTATATTTTTTCGAATTGTGCGTGATTTGGAAAATGGTGTCCTTAAAAACTCTAAGAAAAATCGTCCCAATTTTGTCCACACTGAGGAAAAACAACTGGAGATTTTACTTTATTTCGAGGAAGATGATGAAAGATCCCAAAGAGATGCTGACAGAGACATCGCAGGAGTCAGTAGAGGAAGTATTCAAGAAACACTGCAGGTGAATGGTTATCATCCTTATAAATTTCTTCTAATTCAATTATTATCACAGTTAGACTTTAATGAAAAATTGACTTTTTGTTGTGATATTATGGACCGGCAGTTCGAAAATGTGTTTTTTTCAAAAGTGCTTTGGATTGATGAGGCCTCATTTAATACGGTGAGTATTTTTAATCGGAAAAACACTCATTGCTGGTCTCAAACTAATAAACATTTAATAAAAGTAATTAAAAAACAAGGTTGTCAAACCGTAAATGTGTGGTGCGGAATTATTTGCGACCGTATTATCAGACCAATATTTTTTGACAGGTCGTTAAATGGCGAAAGATACTTGGAGCTGCTTAGGAATGAAATCATGCCCCTTATCACACGGTTGCACCGGTAGTAAATTTCCTTAATCAACATTTTCCATTGTGGATAGGAAGACATGGTTTAATATCCTGGCCACCACGAAGCCCTGATTTAAGCCCTTTAGACTTCTTTTTGTGGGGTGCATTAAAAAATAAAGTTTATAAAAATAGATCTAATAATAGAAATGAGTTAAAAATAAAAATCAGGTAAGAGATCAATAATTTTAATGCATCTAATTCGGTAAGGAACGCTATTCGAAAAATGGAGGCTATTTACACTTCATGTATCGCAATGGACGGTGGCCATATTGAAAATTTTTTATAATCTGTTTTAATCATGTTTAATACTCAGTTAGTTATTAGTTATATCGTATGGCACAAGATATTTTTTTTGTCTCTCCCTTATTTTCGTAATCATTAAATAATAAGAACGTAAATTACATAATATTTCACTTTTATTTGTATTTTCTAACATTATTTATAGTCGCTATCTGTGTTAAGGAAATGAGAATAAGGCTTAGTTTACGACATTTTTATTTTAGCCCACTTCATCTGTTTACTTATATTAAAAAAAAATAGTCAATTTAGGTATAGGACATATATATGAGCAATAATAGGTAATTGAACGCTGAATCAGATGAAATAAAAATATATAGGGTGTTCCATTTGAAAAACAGGAGATTTTTACATTTAAAGTTCTGTATGTTTTGCTCTCTATTTTTAGCACCCTGTATATTAATTGGTAAGACCGGCATGGAAACTCGTTGAATTGAACCCTTAGTAATGTATGTTTAGGATATTAGTCAGTTCCATTAAAGTTTTATAGGTAAAACATTTTTTTTTTAAATATGTTTTTTTAAAAAAGTTCTAAAAACTCAATTTACTCAAAAACGATAAAGAATTCAAATATAGATATTATTATAAAAACTTTCGCAAATTAACAGTAGAATCGAAATATGTAATAATATATAGGGTATCCCATTTAAATTAAGAAAGTTGACATCTGTCACGTCAAAACGAAACACCCTGTATAAACAAAAGTGAACTAAAATAAAAATTTAATTGAATCCAAACAACTTTTGTATTTAACTTTTTGTCGTAACTATTACCGTTTTCTAGATAAGGTACTGTATCACCATAAAATGACCACCCTGTACTCTCAGGATAAATTTCATGCAGTTCCGTCAAGTTTGGTGATATTAAATAAGGCAAAATTTCAACTTTAAAATGTCCTGAATCTGATAAAGTAATACTATATTTCTCGTTAGTAAAGTTTACGGAAATTAGTTTTTTTGACTCCTAAATGACTGTAAGTAGTTTTACTTAATAAAATATACTTAATTGAATTTTAGTAAATTAGGCTTAAATAAAATAAAATCTTAGTATGACTTAAAGATAGTGCAAAATATTTTACTTTACTAAAATTTTAGGAAAAGTTCAGTGTTAAACCTAAAAAAATGTTTTTTATAAGAGCCGAAATTATACTATATAATATACGGATAACTAGACCACCGTAAAATAAATCATCAGGGGGTCTGTCATCCTGATTTTTCATCATTCACAGGCGACCGAACAAAAATTGAACAATATGTCGAGATGAAAATTAAAAATAAATTTTGGTGTGAAAGTTTCTTACCGAATCTTCCACGTGCATGAATTAATACCGTAAATTATACAATAATTCAAGCACTAGGGAGATTACTAGTGAAAATTATTATAACTTTCGAAAAATCGTGTACTCGAAAATATTCCGGAAATATTTCAAACACTAGGGAGATTGTAAGTGAAAAGTACAGGGTGGTCGAAATTGGTCTGTTTTAACAGAGAAAACCTATTTCCTGACTAGATAGAGCAAAACTGACTTAGGTGTCATGGGCTCGATTTCTGAGAAATGTTTAATGGCAAAAACCGCCTGCCGATATTTTCACTGCCAACTGAGATATAGGGCGTTTTTCAATTTTCGGCCATTTTGAAAATTGTCCATAACTTTTTTATTTTGCGGAATATTAACATTCTGCAAAGACATTCTAAAGGCACTTTTTTATGTGCAATCCAGTGGCATACTCAGATTTTTTCTATAGTTGTCCGTTTTATCATAAATAGGCAAAACTTTTTTTTTCAAATGGAAATCATAGTTGGCTATAAATTATAAAAAATGCTCGCGTTTAGCCCTTTTCAGTGATATAAAGTTGTAGGTACTTATTTTCAAAAATAACGAAAATATTAGGTGTTTTTGGTTTACATCGAAGTAGGCTTTGATTTGTGATGACAATATCTCAATTATGTATTGTTAAGATTTATAGTTTGTTAGCAACTTAAACGCAACTTTAAATAACACTAGCTAACGTTATTTTAATTATTTATTATTAATTTTTTTTATTTTTTTTTGTTTACATAGCAAAGTTGAACAAAGTTAACAAACTAAACTACTATTTACAGCTACAAGTGAAAATAAAAAATAATTATGAAAATCTAGGTATTTAGTTAGATAGGTTTCTGATAAATATATTTAGAGAAGTTGTTCAAATTGAGCCCCTCCCTGTTGAATACAAACTAAGCATCTTTTGCGTACCGAGTTGCAACTATTTATTAGTTCAACTGGGCTAATAGATGCAAAAGCTTGCCTAGTGGCCTCTTGCAATTCTTCTTTTGTGTGAAAGGTTCTTCCTTTAAATATCAAGTCCTTCAATCTTCCCCACAAAAAAAAATCTAAGGGAGTTAAGTCACAGGACCTAGCAGGCCAAGGTATGGGGCCCCACGTACCAATCCAATTTTCTCGAAATTCGAAGTTTAAAAGATCAGTTGTGATCCTTGCATTGTGCGGGGGACAACCATCTTGTTGATAGTAGATATTTCTGGCATCAGCTAAAGGTATGTCTTCCAACAAAGGGACAATATATGTGCGCAAAATATTTACATAATCATCTGCAGTTAAATTTCCATCGTAAAAATAAGGTCCCACAAATCTTCCTCGGAATATCCCCACCCATATATTGAATCCACACCGACCTTGCCGGTCTTGTTGCACAACTACGTGTGGATTTTCAGTGGACCAGTGATATGAATTATATCTATTAAATATACCAGAAGTATCTACTCTGGATTCATCACTCCAAATAATATTTAATGGAAAATTCTCATTCTCCAGGAATTTTTGCTCATACCACTGACAAAATCTCAATCTTCTAGCGGCGTCCCCTTCACGGAGTTGATGAACTCTTCTCGTTCTGTACGGTTTGAATTTATGTTTTTTGAGTATTTTTAAAACGGTGGTCTTTGAAACATTCGTTATATTAGCCAATGTTCGAGAGGAGGTGCCAGGATGATCTAATACCTCACCAATTATATTTAGCTGCTGGATTTCCTTTTCTTCCTTTAGTTCATAATGTCTTGTTCTTAACTTTTTAAAACTTCCGTAATTTACTAAATTACTTTTTAATGTTTGATAAATTCGGTTATCCGGTTGACGTCGCTCGGGAAATGTATTAAAATATAATTCACTAGCTGCTTCAGGAACTTCGTTAGATAATATGTAACATTTTAACATATCATACTTTTCATAATTCTCAAACATATTTTGTCAGCAACTTAACACAACTTTATAAAGATAACACCAAAACGCAATAATTACACCAGACTACAGTAATCTGACAGCAATATATTCAAAATATTGAACGCGCGTCATTATTCCAAGGCCTACTTCGATGTAAACCAAAAACACCTAATATTTTCGTTATTTTTGAAAATAAGTACCTACAACTTTATATCACTGAAAAGGGCTAAACGCGAGCATTTTTTATAATTTATAGCCAACTATGATTTCCATTTGAAAATAAAAAATTTTGCCTATTTATGATAAAACGGACAACTATAGAAAAAATCTGAGTACGCCACTGGATTGCACATAAAAAAGTGCCTTTAGAATGTCTTTGCAGAATGTTAATGTTCCGCAAAATAAAAAAGTTATGGACAATTTTCAAAATGGTCGAAAATTGAAAAACGCCCTATATCTCAGTTGGCAGTGAAAATATCGGCAGGCGGTTTTTGCCATTAAACATTTCTCAGAAATCGAGCCCATGACACCTAAGTCAGTTTTGCTCTATCTAGTCAGGAAATAGGTTTTCTCTGTTAAAACAGACCAATTTCGACCACCCGGTACATTAAAATGTTTAAAGCCAAAGATTCATTTAACCTAGTTGCACTAGTTCCAGGATCTTAACATCCATTAAACTCAATAAAAGTTTAGATTAAATGATTTGTTATAGATATCTGTGCATACAAAGTTTGGGATATTACGAAAACTCCTCGCAAAAAAAACCCAGAGCTTTTAAAATTTACGCATGAACGACGTCGGCAAAAAGTAACATGTAGAGAGCTTTTAAAATATTTCCCATTAGACGGGGAAACGACGAGAGAACGGGGCTGTTTTCTGATTTTGATGCGATCTTAAAACTGAGGGTTCGTTTGAGCTTCTGTATTTTTTGTGTCGTTAATTTTTAATGTGAAGTTGCATTTGCAGCATCGTATTGATCAATGGTGCGTAGATGCAAAACTCTTCCGTTCTTTTTGATAGAATTTATGCGCAAATAAACAGGAAAGAAATCTCCTCCGTTTGTATGTATATACAGGGTGTTTCAAAAGCGCCAACGTTCGAAGAATTACAGATCTCCTAAAAATAAGGCGGCGCCGAAAGTATTTTATTATTAGCTATTTCGACCTATAAGAGTTAGAAAAGAAACTCTTTTTAAACTTAAGGATGTTTTATATATATTTTTGGCACAATATATAGACCACCAAGGGGTAATTTATTGCATTCTTAACTAGTTTTGAAGACCCTTTATCTCATGTTTTTATGGAATTCTATAAGGTTGTTTGTGGTGGCGATTTTAATTTGAATTTTTTAGAATTAAATAATAAAAGTGTTTAAAATGTAATGTCTTGTATTAAAACTTTTAATTTATAACAAGTTGTGAACACAGTTACTACAATAACAGATAGAATTAATAACTAGTTAACTGATTTGATTTTCATACCAAAGGAAGAAAAACATTATAATTTATCAACTAAAAATGTTCCACAGATTTCTGATCATATGCTAATAGATTGCTGTTTTGGTACTAAAAAACGAGGATAAAAAATAGTCTCCAGTTGGAAATTTAAAACAGACTGATACAGATCTGCTAATTTTTTAGGGATTTTTTCAGATCTTCCATTTTAAGGTCCCTAAATGCAGAAAAACATGTTTTCTCAATTACGTCGGTCTGTCGGTTACCCCAATGATTCCTAATTTTGGTCAAAAACCAAGGGTCATATGGGGATACGCTGGTAGCGTAAATAGAAAAGCTATTTTAATACGTCCCCCTGTCGGCGACCAGCTAGAATAGGGTTTTAAGGCCGTAAACGAATAAAAACCCTACTTGAATATTGCACTGGATGGTGCCGTATTGGAGTAGGATTGTTCATCTCTTACGCAGCCTAAACAATTTGAAATAATACTTCAATACAGCACGTGTTCTCTTGCGTATAAAAAAACAATAATTATTGCACTTGAATTATTTATTTTTTCAAAAGTTACAATTGGATATTGTAGACTTATTTAATGTTTTTTGGCACATTGTAAGTTATTTTCAATATTGAAGGCTATATTATGGGGTCGCTTTTTGACACATTCAGTTTCTATTTTCGTACGACGTCCAGTTTGAATTCTTCCTCCTGAAATACCTCTAGCTTTTCTGCGTGAAATGGATGTTGGCTGTACTTTGATCTTCCTTGATCTCCTACCGGCCGTTTTGAGTGTCACAAATGATATAATTTGTGATGGGGTCTGCAAAGATTCTAGTACTGCAGCAAACTTCTGTAAATAAAAACATTCTATGTAGTAATTGATAAATAATCAGGTAAAGTTCCTACCTGTAACTGTGGTATATTGCTCGTATTTGCGTCAGTTTGTAGAACTGCACCAATACGTGCAAACTGATCATTTATTTTGTAGATTATGTTGTTGTAATTTTCAATACCTATTTGGTCAATAGGCATGTTAAACTGGGATGGTTCTCTTAGCGACTCCACTTGCTCAGATGTAGCTTGATCAGATGTGTGTTCACTTGATGATCCTTCCTGTTCGGGTGCATTAATGTCTTGAAAGAACGATAGTGGAACTTCTTTTTGAACCACCACTGCCGCTTGGACAAGTGCAAAATCCAATTTCACTGTCAACTGAATAGTACTCTGATGTTCGTTCGCTTTGGACAATAAATGTTTTTTCATCCACATGTATAACTTCTGTATAGTTTGATTTTTTGATCTTTCAAAAAATTTTTGATAATCTAGTGTCATTTTTCGGGATCTTGAATTAGCAAAATATATCAATCGTTTTCGGTGATATATTTCAAATGTCTTAAGCACAAAATCTGCTAAAGCACACATATTGAAAGCTTTACACCTCTGCAGAACGATATCTTTGAAGATACGTATAGAAGCCTCGCAATAATTATTTGTATTGTGGCCTCTGTTTATCCTAAGTCGACGAAAAGCTAACGCTCATTCTTCACGTCTATCCCACAGGTCTTTTAAATGCTTCATAACTTTTGGGTTGCTATTTACTGCATCATGATCTTCCATCTTTTTAAAACAATCGTTAGCGTTTTCTTCGGTAATGGAAAATAAAATATCGCGAAACATATTCATACCGTAAAGTTACCTAACTTTGACCGAAATTGAAGTTCAATTGTGAATATCTTTGCTTGGCGTTTAGCTAATTTGTTCATTTAGTGGACCACCTTGGGGCTTCAAGTAACCCTTTAAATTGCACCATCAAATTTTTTGTTACCAAGCCACATAAGGCATTTTTAAAAAAAAACCTTGGTGGTCAAAGTTAAGGACGATGAACCTAACTTTGACTGACCCCTTAAAATGTATGATATCTTAAATTTAGGGACCCTGTTCAATATCATTGACCATCAGATTCGTTTTTAAAAAATATTAGAGAAGATTTGGTTCATTTTTTTCAAGAATAAAACACAAAAAATCAAAAATAAAGTATTTATTCTTATAAATATAATAAATGCAGGTACTAAAACAGTCTCGATTTAGTAAAAACAAACTAACATATAAATCAAACATAAGTAGGTACCTAAATACCTACATAAAATAAAAAAACAAACAAAATTAAACTTAAGAACGAAATGAATATGTTTAACATTTCGGAACAAGAAAATATTATTCTATTTTTAGTTGCAAATTGTCAACTTCTGGAAATACCAACCCGCGTTTGAAATCACTAGGATTGTTTAGTTTCAAAATTATGTCCTTTTTAGAAACTAGTGATATATCATCTGCTATGGGCCAAATAAATTTGGAATTCTTATTCCGCATGAATTTTATTTGAAATTCTTGCTCCTCGGAAGTCATTATTTGACCAACATAATATTTTGGTTGGTTATTTAGGGTTTTTAGGGACACTACTACATAGTCATCTGTAGCACACTGTTCTTTTTTGTTCATTAAGGTCTTTCTCAAATCTGCTAGGTTCGTATTTTCCTCTGCTGAATCTTCATCGTCGAGTTGGACTTCAGTAGTTTTACTTAAAGCCTTTTTTTCATTAGCTGCCCATGTCTCAAAACAGCTATCATTTAAAGTGTCCGCGTATATTATATTGCCTTCATCAATACTGTCAGAACTTTCGCTGGCTAGTCTCATTCTTTGCGTCTTTTTCTCGAATATCTTTTTAATAGCTGTCTTTTGATTCGATGGACCTGGAGTTGGGTTGACGTCATTGTCATTCGAAGTGAGATCTTCTAATCGGATTCCCTGACCTGGTTGGACGTTGATTTTCGATTTTCTTGTCTTCTTAGGTGCTTCTTGATCCCCATATCTAATAGTTTTTTGCATTCCTACTACGACTTCAGAAACTAACTCAACTGAGCGATCTTCTGTCGTCCCTTCAGTGCTAGTTCGAGGAAGCCTATTTATCACTTCCTGTGGATTAAACGGAACGATTCCACATTTTTTAAAGCCAGAAATCAAATTAGTAGAATGATTGTTTGGAGAAATGCTCTTACAACGATTGTTTAATAGGCGCGGAAACTGGTCCTTTTGAATTACCTGGGATTTTCTTTGTTGGTTACTTTTCCAGGAATCTAATATGTCCCGCCACTTCCTTTTTAATGGCGCATAGAAGGCGACATCCAGTGGCTGGCACAAATGGGTCGAATTTTTAGGAAAACATGCGAAAATAATATTATTTTCATGTGCAGTTTTTAAAACTTCCGATAAAAAATGACTCGCTAGATTATCTCCAAGTACTACGATTTTTCCATCCTTATGTTGTTTTTTAACGAATGGTACAAATTGGTTGCAGAACCAGTCGGTGAAAATAACAGAGTCGAACCATCCGCTTTTACTCCGATTGTATCGTGTGTGGGGGGGTCCTCCCTCTGTCCATGTGGACCAAATGTGTTCAGATTTGTACACCACGTATGGCGGCAATATTACACGACTTGCGGACCCGCAAAACATAACGGACACACTGGCTTTTGTGGAATCGCGAATCCTATCTGGGTATTTCGTACCTTTTTTAAATATGTACTTTTTCCTTCCCGGCTCGTCGGCTAGGTTGGTTTCGTCGTAGTTATAAATTCGGCCGGGGTCAATAAAGTCTCCATCATTCTGTAATGTATCTTTCAATGCATTAAAATATTGCATTATTGTATCTGGCGATATTTCTCCTTTTGAAACCTTGAGGTTTTGACTCATTCTATGGCTAAGTGCCTGATGCCGATTTATAAATTTTGTCGTCCATCTTAGAGTTGGCATATTTCCTTCTTTAAATTGTGAAGCGGTCACTCCCTTTTTATCTAAAAGGTCGCTTACTAAATGTTGCAAGTCTTTACGGCTAAAAGGGAACCCCCACTCGCTAACTTTTATAGCATGTGCAACTATAGCTTCTTCTTCAGTGGGTGTTAGCACGAAGGGGCGACCGACCTTACCCAAGTGTACTTTTTTACACTTATTAATTAATGTACCCTTTGGTATGTTAAATGTTTTCGCTGCCTGGTTTTTTGATATTTGTCCCGACCTTATCATGTTTAATGCCCTTTCAAGGTTAACTCGATTTTCCCCTATGTCGTACTGGCTGTACTTTCTTTTCGGCATTTCTGAGAAAAAAATAATAAGTTTTTATTAAAATAAAACTCAACTTTGACCGTGCCATTAACTTTGACCGGCGGTCAAAGTTATTGACAAAAGTTGCAATTTTAGGTTATGTTTACATTTTTTTTTAATATAGAAAAATGTGTGACCAGTTCAGTTCACGTTATCACAATCACTTCCTAATAGTTTAAATCACTTACCTGCGTAATACTAATGATTAAAACCAATTAGTTTTTGCTCAGTAATGAGAAGTTTACCGGTAATATTTTCGCGGCACTTTTTCGGGATGGCGGACAAAGTTTCTATCGGGACTATTTTTTCGCGCACGTTTGAAAACGCATTAAAGGCCATCTATGATGCACTGCCCTACTTATCAGGACCAAAATCGCAACGGTATCTACTTTTGCTGCTTCATAAATTCGGTTAAAAACATTTTTTGAATTTGTGGTCAATGTTATATTCGGAGTCAAAGTTAGGTAACTTTACGGTAATTAATTTACGATTTTTTTTGGGAACATTGTTGTCTTTTAACCAGAGCCAACGCCATAGTGCCTGAGTTACATGAAAAATACATAATAATAAAATACTGTTCGGAAATACCACTCTAAGAGCATTTCGCATTGCTGCTGAATCATCAGTCATTACTTCAACTGCAGGTAAAAATAATACTTCAGTATTTTTTTCCAATGCTTCCTTTACGGCATTAAATACCAATAAGCAGTTTATTTCATTCTGACTTTTGTGAAAGGCTACTGCAACTGGCGAAGCTCCTACTTTCGTAGGAACAAAGAAAAAGGACAAACTTGTATTGCTCTGGTCACATGAAGAACTGGAATCTATAAATAAAATTTCATTTGCAAAACCAGCCAAAAATATTCTTTTCATGATAGGTGTGATAATAACGACAATAGTAGGATTCTCCTTTATATATATTTCTCCTTCCGAAAGTTCTGCCTGCTTTTTCTTTAAAATTTCAGTCGCGCTACTCACATCTCTTTCACCATATCGTTCATTTCGCCAGTTTTTATACAAATAGTTAACCTGTGAATCCGTTGGGTTTTTTTGAGCATTCGCCAAGCATTCAACAACACCCGCATCATCATTTTGAGCCTAGTTCATTTCGTGGAATGTTTTGGCTGCTGCAGGGCTCATTCCTGATTCAAAATATGATACAAACAAAGCCTTTACATCGTTATTGCAACGTAAAGGGTTGTAAGCCTGAGCAACGTGCAACCAGCGAGTGTGTAGATAATTTATGTCTATTAGAACGTGTAACCCTTCTCTAAGTAATTTAGATTTCTTCAGAGTGTGATGCGTTTGTTTCAAAAATTTTATGTTGATATTTGCATGACCGTTGTAGTTACGCTTCTCGCCTTTCTTTTTATTTTTTACCTTGTTTTTTAATGAAAGGTGACATAAATACCGTTTGCGAAATTCAAATCGCTCTCCTTCACATTGGACAAGGATTGTATAAATTTATCACATTTTTCATCATAAGTTTCGCCATTTAACTTGCGTTGAAAAGACAAAGTGTAGTTTTCACCTGCTTGACCGTTCAGTTTCACGATTCGATAGTCTGTTAATGTTGCACTAAGTAATGTTTTAATGTTGTCTTCCATTTTAGCAGTACACTTTTATTCACAAACGACCGAACCTTGTCGCCACGTGTTGATATAAACATAACCTCTCCTACTCGCAAGGAAACACGCGTTGTACTAAAGTAGCAATTTCAGAATTTATGCCGGCGCACAGTGAGCCAGAAATAACATTTAATATTGAATAATCACTAAATGTTTTTATTAATATAACTGATATCTTAATACTTACAATAACTAAGTAGGCTTTGATCCATAAAAAAACAAAAAACAAAATGCGATTGATTGTCATGGAGACGTGAAATAACACGCTACTTGTCACCGAGTTGGACGCGTTCGCATTTTTTGGTCAACCGTTTGTGATCTAAAAAACTTACAATTTTGAGCAAGATAGTATCTGTGATGGATGAAGGTGAAAGAGGTAAGTTTAATGGACATAAGGATATATTTTTTCGTTGGTTAATTTTTTATCAAAAGACCCTTTAGGGGAAATTCTCTATTCGATAAAAATGTTTGTCGATTTAAAAGGTTTAAATTTGCTTCAAACTGTTTTTTTTTTCAAAATGAGTGACTATCATATTTTTGAAACCTATATTGTTGGAACATATAATACTTAAACTTTATTTTAATTTTTTAAAAATCTGCCCCGCTCTGCCCCCTAATACAGGGTGCAACTTTTATTACTCATGAATCTTATTTTTCCTAATTGAGCACCCTGTACCAAAATATATGAAAAGCAAGGTTTCGGCATGTAGTTTTCTAAACAGTTTATCATGTTTTGTTTTGTTTAAGAATCTTGAATCTTACTTAATTCTACATGCAGGACTGATGCTTTTTTGTATTTTTAGAATTTGAATCCCACAAAATTAAACTAAAGCAAATATTTGAAAAAGGCATAGAAAGGACCAAAATCAAGGAGAACTCTATTTTATGTGGGAAGTGTATGACATCAAACAAGGAAAAAGTACTTAAATATTCTTGACTTTATGCCCTTGATTTTCGGAGAAGATGGCAGGCTTCAAAAAGGACCAAAAGTAGATTTTTAGACTGGAACCAAAAATGGCTTGATAAAGACATACATTTTGCTTGTGTTAAAACCAAAACCACTGGAAGGCCCAAATCTGAGTTTCAAAATCTTAGTTACTCTGGAAAATTTCGAAGAACGGAACAGTTGAGAAAAACCGAAATAAGTGAGCTAGTTTTTGCTACTGAATTAAGTTTGAGATCTGATGGAAGACCAGAAGCTGCTAAATTATTGTCCCGTACTATTTTATCTCCGAATCAAGAAATTAAAAAAATGAACCAAAACACTTCTAAGAACGCACAATCTCCATTAGGACCAGATCGAGCTTTAGCCTTATTTATTGACACCAAACTTTCCAAGCGATCATACCAACTTCTAAGAAACAACGCCAAAGAGAATAATTTCGATATCTACCCTAGTTATAACAAAATCAAAGAAGCAAAGCAGTTATGTCATCCGGAAAGAATTTGTGTACAGGAGCATTCTGTGGTGTTACCCTTACAATCCCTGCTAGACCATACAACATGTAGGCTTCTGACGACTTTGGACCTTGAAGACCAGAATTTTGAAAACTCAAATTTTACTCTGATTACCAAGTGGGGAATGGATGGAAGTAGTGGACAAAATCAATATAAACAGGCTTTTGAAGGCAATTATTCTGACAGCAATTTACTACTTACATGTTTGGTTCCTCTACAATTATATACAACAAACAATGAAAAAAAAAAAATTTATGTCTGGCAGAACCCTCGCCCTTCATCTACAGTTTATTGCCGACCATTAAAAATGCAGTTTTTAAAGGAACCCATAGAAATTTCAAAAAAAGAAAAAAATTACATGGATCAAGAAATTTTAAATTTAACTCCAACAAATTTTAAACTAAAAAATAATTCGGCTATTGTGGTAAAACATGAACTATATATGTCAATGGTTGATAATAAAATGATCAACTCAGTAACAAATACGTCATCCCAGAAGTGTTATTTATGCGGGGCTTCTCCGATTGAGATGAATGATATTGATCGGGTTCTAAAAAGAACTGTAAACATCAATCACCTGTGTTATGGAATTACATCGCTACATGCATGGATTCGATCATTCGAGTGTGTTTTGAAAGTAAGTTATCGATTACGCATACAGAAGTGGCAAGCACGAGGGTATGATAAAAATATTATTAAGCAAGAAAAAACTAGGATCCAAGAGGATTTTCGATCTCGTTTAGGAATCATTGTGGATCAAACTAAACAGGGAGCGGGAACGACAAATGATGGCAACACAGCCAGGACATTTTTTCAAAACTACAAAGTGTCCGCTGAAATAACTAATATCGACGAAAATTTAATCTATCGCATATATGTTATTTTACAAGTAATTGCCAGCAGCTTCGATATTAAAGTCAAAGAATTTAAACAGTACTGCATTGATACAGCAAGGTTGTTTGTGCATCTGTATCCATGGTATAGAATTCCCGCTTCCCTGCATAAAATTTTTATTCATAGTGCCGAAATAATCAAAGCTGTCCCTGTGCCTATTGGGCAACTCTCAGAGGAAGCCCAAGAGGCGAGGAATAAAGAATACAGAAGGGCTAGGGAACAAAATTCTCGAAAATGTAATAGAGTAGCTACAAATACAGATGTGTTTAATTATTTACTTGTTACATCTGATCCAATAATTACTTCACTAAGAAAGCATAGAACACCAAAAAAGAACATGTTTAGCCCAGAAGCACTTCATTTGTTTCAGTCGTTTGAAACAAATTCTAACTGCTGCAGTAGTGATGATTCGGATTAAATGTTTGGTCTTATACGATTGTATCAAAAATAAGGTTTTTGTTAGTTAAGAATGGTTGGTTATAATTTTTATTTGTTATTGTATTTATTGCGCTAATAGACTAATAAAAATTGTATTTTGTTTAAATTTGTAACTTAATTTCCTTTCACAAAAACTGTAAAAAATGGCTGTTGAAAATTGCCGTTTCTCTCGTTTCGGAAGGTTACAGTTGCAAAACGGTTAACTCCGCAAAAAATATCTAAAAGTTTTAAAAGTTGGCACCAATTGCACCCATTAGATTAAATTTAAAAAGTTAAGACATAAATGTGAAACTTGTTTTTTTTTATCTTTAACTGTTTCACTTGCTGCAGGTTACACCTGCCAAAACATGCAGGAAATTGTAAATTTCTAATTATTTGCAGCATAAAAACAATTGAATGAAAGTATAAAAAATCCCATATAAAATCTAAAAATGTAAAATTGTAGCATTGAAAAACAAAGTTTGCATTATAAGCGAAAAACCGGTAAGTTTGACAGCAACGCAGATACAGTTTTTAAATTTGCCGATATCAATTTACTTTAATTCCAAAATTTCAAAAAAATCGCATTACCTTTTCTTAAGATATTTAGCCGAAACCAGCCAGACTTTTAGCTAACCCTGTATAATCTAGTCTCTATACTTATTGAACATATTCATTTTTCATAGTATTTATACAAATTTACCTTTAAAACCCGTTAAAACGTATCTCTACCCATTTCTGAATAAACAATCATTTTTCAATAAAATAAGGCTACGCTGGCCCACTGTGCGGCGTGTTAAATAAACAATCCTACTCCAATATGGCACCATCCGGCGCAATATTCAAGTAGGTTTTCTGCAAGTTTACTGGCTAAAAACCCTATTCCATCCGGTCACTGGCGGAGGGACGTATTGACATAGCCTTTCTATATACTCGGCCTGGTAACATTTTGGTAAAATCCAATATGGCAAAACAAAATGGAAGCCTAATGAAAATGAGAATTACTACTAAACAGCTACTTATTCAATTTATCTCAAAATTTTCAACAAAAATCAAGTATTATGTAGGAATCAACTGGTAAAATTTTGGTACGAATCCAAGATGGCCGAGTAAAATGGCCTCTTAATAAAATATTTAAAAATTCAGCCTGGAAAACTACTTAAGGGCGTGATTTCAAATTCTGCGCCAAAAATATTTGTGATTTACAGATGAACTAGTAAAACTGTGATACTAATTCAAGATGGCGGAACAAAATGGTTGCTAACTGCAAATTTTGGGTAAAAATTAAGGGTTATATGGGGATAACCTGGTAAAATTTTGGTGGGTAAAAATTAAGGGTTAAATGGGGATAACCTGGTAAAATTGTGGTAAAATCCAATGTACCAAAACAAAATGGCGGCCTAGCGAAAAACTGCTTATTCAACTTATCTCAAACTTTGCACAATTAAGTATTATGTAGGAATCAACTGGTAAAGTTTTAGTACGAACCAAGACGACGGAATAAAATGGTGGCTTAGTGAAACGTTAAAAAATTATTACTGAAAAACTAATTATCCATATTACCTCAAATTTTGCAAAAATTAAGTGTTATATAGAAATAAACTGGTAACTTTTTGATATGAATATAAGACAGCAAAACAAAATGGCGGACTAAGAAAATATTTACAAAATCAGCTTAAAACACTACTTATTAATTTCAAATTTTGGGTAAGATTTAAGTGGGATTTAGAGATGAACTGGAAAAGTTGTGGAACAAAACGACGGTCAAATAACATTTTTAAAAAATCAACGTAAAAAAATTATATTCATTCTGCAAAATAATTAAATGTGGTATAGTACCAGTAAATTGGTACGAATTCAACATGACGCAACAAATTGTGTGGGTTAATATAAAAACTACTTATTGAATTTATGTTAAATTATGCCCAAAAATCAAGTGTGGCATAGGTAGAAACTGGTAAAATGTTGGTAAGAATCTAATACGATCTAACAAAATGACGACGAATAAAATGTTTTAAAAGACAGTATATAAGGAGGAGTTTTTCCCGATGACTGGAAAATCGCTCGTGTAATGCCATTGACATTATAACTTGTTTTAATGAACTTCGGCCTATCAGTATTTTGCCTTGTGTTTCGAAGATATTAGAAAAAATAATGGAAAAACAAATTAGACGCTTTTTAGTAATTAATTCGATGCTACCTGTGAATCAATCGGGATTCAGGAGGGGATATATTTGTACAACAACTCTTTGGGGTCTTACAAGATAACATCATCAAGACTACAGATGAGGGCAAAGCATCAGTATTAGTGGTTTTGGACTACTCGAAGGCATTTGATATAAGTCATGATGTTTTTTGAAACTCTTAAAACCAGATTATCAGACTTTCTCCATTATTTTTAATAAAATACAAACTACTTTGGTTATTCTAAGAGATGAAAATTCGATTGGTAATAGATCAATCTATCGATCGCATACGCATACGATTTTATTTCAGTAAAGGTGGTAGACTGTATCTTTCTTAGAGGAGGATTAATAAAATTGAAATATGTACCGTTACCCTATTTTATGTTTAACAATACAAAAACTAACAACTTTAGTTACACTAACTGATTAGTCAGTTGGTAATAGCTCTATCCATAAATGTTATTAATGTTTAAACAATCAATAATAATTCTTTTAAGTCTTCTTTTAACGATCCAATATGATAATTCTTCGCTGTGTTCTTTTAATTTGGGATAAGGATCCAAAAAGAAAAGTCAAATATTCGAAAAAGTCTACGTTTCGCAATTTATTATTGCATCTTCAGGACACTATACAAGACATCAACTTAATAAATAGTAATGTAAAAAAAATGCTATACTGACTGTGAAAAACGCTATACTGCCTGTGAAAATTCGACATGAAATAGTGAAATTTTTTGGAAATTATTACATACAAAAACACATAAATTACGATAAATACATAACTAAATATTTTGTTTTTAATTTTATTGTAATTTTATTGCGCATCGTTTTTCAGATTAAAAACAAAATATTTAGTTATGTATTTATTGTAATTTATGTGTTTTTGTATGTAATAATTTCCAAAAAATTTCACTATTTCGTGTCGAATTTTCACAGTCAGTATAGCATTTTTCACAATCAGTATAATTTTTTTTTACATTACTGTTTATTAAGTTGATATCTTGTAGAGCTATATCTTTTTATGTATGTTTTTTGTGTCCTGAATAATAAATTGCGAAACGTAGAGTTTTTTGAATATTTGTCTTTTCTTTTTGGATCCCTACCCCAAATTAAAAAACACAGCGAAAAATAATAATTCTTTTTAATAAAATAAAATATTATTCATTAATTTTTGTGTTTATAAATGAGATTTTGTAACTATTAGACTTTTTAAAGTGTAATTGCTTTTTTCTTTACATTTAATTATCAAAATATATTTTTAAAAGATAACAAACTAAATTTTGTAAAAAATTAAATTTTTTTCAATTAAGGAATTAAACATTTTAGACTTTTTTTTTAGTATAATGGTTTTTTTCTTTACATTTAATTATAAAAATATATTTTTAAAAGATAAAAAACTAAATTTTGTAAAAATTTAAATTTTTTTCAATTAAGAAATTAAATTTATTACTTTAAAAAATACTACGGTTTACACGCTGCTCAAAATATACAGGCAAATCAATTTTCAAATTAAATTGCAGTTTTTAACCCTTCTATTAGATACAAAGACCTATAATGCTTATTAGAGATCATTAAATTTATCTTTTCACAAGTTTTACCAAAAATCATTAAATATAAATAATATTATGAATAAATAAAGTTCGAAAACACTTTATTTTATATGGTTTTGTGGGTTAGCTAATGGGAATAGATGTCTGAAATCGGTTCAGATTTAAAAACGAATAAATAGCTTGTTTTTTATTCCAATTCGACCAACAGAAGCTGCTCTACCTATGCCTTTGTCAAAAAAAAATCAAACCCGCCATTTTTTTACAAAATTAAGAAATATATATGGCTTTCGATCCTTGCGCTATGTACAAATTTATTATTAATTTGCCTTGTAATCACACCAACAATAATTTATACAAATAAATACAAAAAAATCTGAAAAAATGAGAACGAAAACACTGACTTCAAATATTTTTATTGGGCGCCATTTGGTTCCCTCACATTGCATTCCTACCAATATTTCATCAAAATTTTACCAAATCATTCCTATGTAACACTTGATTTGTGTGCAAAATTTGAGGTAAATGGGACAACTAGTTTTTTTAGTTATAATTTTTTTAACATTGTTCCTTCATATTGGGTTTTAACCAAAATATTACCAGGTCATCAATATATGACCCTTAATTTAACATAATAACAGATAGACTGACGGGCCAACGGCATTGATAAAACATATTTTTTGGCATCTAGGGACGCTAAAACGTGAAGATATGTAAAACCTGAGACGGTGATTTATTTCAAGATTTCAAACATTTTATGTGGCCGACATTTTGATCCGCAATCTTGAAATAGTAACACAGTTTTACTAGTTGGTCCTTATACCATAATCAATTATGGCACACAATTTGAAATTAATATAATAAATAGTTTTTTAATAATAATTTTTTAACATTGCTATGCTGGCATTTTGTTTCGCCAGTTTGGAATTTTATCAAAATAATACCATAGACCATCTCCATCTGACCCTTAATTTTTAATCAAAATTTGAAGTCAATTGAATAAGTAGTGTTTAAGCTATGCCTCGAACTGACAGACAGATCGACAGACGGACTGATAAAACATATTTTTTAGCATTTAGGGCCGCTAAATCGTGAAGATACGTAAAACCTGAAAGCGTGATTTTTTTCACTATTACAACAATTTTTTTGATCGCCATTTGCTTCGGCTATCTTGAATTAGTACCACAGTTTTACGAGTTGATTTCTATACCACAATTAGTTATGGCACACCACTTGAAATCAATCCATTATGCAGTTGTTTCAGGCTGAATTTTTACATATTTTATTAAGCCGTCATTTAGTTCCACCATCTTGGATTTGTATCAAAATGTTACCAGTTGATTCCAACATAATACTCGATGGTTGAGATATATTAGATAAGTAGCTTTTTAATAATGGTTTTTTTAACATTTCACTAGGCCGCCATTTTGTATCGCCATACTGGATTTTTACCAACATATTACCGGGTCATCTCCATGTGATCCTTAAAGTAGTTTTTCAGCTATGCCGCGAACAGACAGGCAGACAGACAGACGGAATTGCGAAAACATGTTTTTCGGCATCGAGGGACCCTGAAACGTGAAGATCTAAAAAAATTTCGGAGAGTGGTTTCTTTACGATTACAAAACTTCGTTTTACGAGGGAAGTAATAAAATAAAATCGGCGAACTAAGACCCAGTTTCACAATGTGCGGTAACAATTGGGCTGAGGTTATTTAATATGGTTTCTGTAGTTGAGAAGGTGAATTTTCAATTGAATCTATACGCACTAACCCAGATTTTTTGGTCATCACATACTGTGAAACTGATCCTAGAGTTTCAATTGCCATGGCAATCTGGTCTAACTGACTCTCAAACCCCTTCAGTGTATAGTGTATAATGTTTTAAAGCACATTATCCTAAATTACTTCAAAACGTTACAAGGTATCAAAAAACTTGCATAAAAACTTTAATGCGAAAACAGAATACAGTGTGTTATGGTCCTTTCTTTATTAGATTTCTTAATTTGACTCTCCATGTAAACTAATCGTTTAATATTTTCCTCGACAAAAAAACCAAAAACTTCCAAATCGTATTTTATCATATGCAAGTGGGAAAAAAGACCAACTGACGCATAACAATCAGATTAGTGGCCATTTAGCTCAAAAGCGCGCTTTAATGAATGACCATATAGAACAGCAAAAAAAATTACAAAAAAAGTCTAGGGATTACAAACGTAATACTCATGTGGTCCAGAAATATCGTTAGGAATTAATGGCGTTATAGCGGCGTTTTTTTCCTATATCTAGCGTGAATAATTTGATTGGAAACGGCAGCGGCAGTGGCGTCGCAATTCTTTTTTCCTTAAGAGTATTATATAAATTGTTTGTGTGCGACAGTTGGGAGCATTATGTTTATGTGTATATTTATATCCTCTATATAACCATATAAATTTTCCTCAGGTTTTATTTTATTTATCCTATTGTTAATTAAAATATTATTTTTGCCCCAATAGCTCAGAGGCCAGAGACAGTTTTGGAGGCTTTCACAGGAATAATATAATTGTGTACTTTTTTTGTCATTAATCGTACCTAGCTCTCGAGGGGTTGTTTAAGAATGTGAAGACAAAAAAGGGGCAAAAAATAGTTTTTGGTCAATTTTTTCAAAATGTATGGCAGATTATTTTCTTAAAAAAGGTATATATATATATATATATATATATATATATATATATATATATATATATATATATATATATATATATATATATATATACCTCTTTTTTAAGAAAATAATCTGCCATACATTTTGAAAAAATTGTGTATGTATAGTAGTGAAAATCTTCTAAGAAAGTCGAGTCAGCTACAAAGATCATCAGTAGACGTCGATAAATTAGTACATAATATATCATCCTACAGTCTCTCAGAAAGTGAAAAATCCGTACTGAGTAAGGGTTTTAATTTTGCGATATCTCCCAAGGAAATCCCTAAAGAAGAAATAATAGCTGGAGTGGAAGCTGTCCTTGACTCCTCTGAAGAAACAAAAGCAGAGGAGATTCGACAAGAGGTGGAAGAATTTTAAGATCAAGCAAAACACCAAAACAGAACCTAAATGCCACTGAACAAAGGGCCCTAATAAACCTTCGAAAAAATAAAGACATCACAATCCTTCCAGCAGATAAAGGAAACGCAACTGTGGTTATGAATATTCAAGATTACGTACAAAAAATGCAGGATATCCTACAAGACAATTGTTATAGGCCTGTTCCAAGGGACCCGACAACGTACCTAGAAAAAAGAACTAAAAATAAAATAAAAAGTTCACCAATAAACCCCGAAATTCAACAAAAAATCATACCACGGGAAAAGTCGAGCAGATGTCCTAAACTCTATAGTTTGCCAAAAATACACAAACCAGGGGCGCCTATCAGACCTATTGTTAGTGCTGTTAATTCGCCGCTACAAAAACTGGAGAAATACCTTTCTAAAATTATGCAACCAACTGTAGAAAAAACTGATTCATTTGTAAAAAACTCGGAGCATTTCACTCGAATTATACGAGATATCGTCCTTGAAAAAAACGATATCATAGCAAGCGTAGATGTCAAATCGTTATATCCCAGTATTACCATCGACGAAGCATTAGACAAGATTGCTATGAACGAGGATTTCTTCGTTCATAGGAATGGAAAGAACCCTCGGAGCATTGCCTTAAAAATACTTATTTTTCATTCAACGGGCAAATGTATAAACAAGTGGATGGTGCTCCAATGGGGTCCTCGCTATCACCAGTAGTCGTGAATTTATTTATGATATACTTCGAGAAAGAAGCTCTTGAGAAAGCAAGTTTAAAACCCAAATTATGGATTGGTTATGTGGATGACATATTTATTATATGGCAACATGGTCATTCAGAGCTCGAAAAATTTCTGACTCACGTAAATTCAATCCACCCCAGAGTACAATTTACTCTAGAGTTAGAGGAAAACAACAAACTACCATTTTTAGATGTTTTGGTCACAAAACTACATAACGGACATTTCGAATACACCGTGTATAGAAAACCAACACATACACACATACAGACAGATATTTAAATGCAAAATCACATCATCACCCAGCACAAATTCAAGCTGTGGCAAATACCCTAATATCTAGATCCGTGCGACTAACTGAAACACAGACGAGACAAAACGAACTTAAGGTAATATCTAGTGCTTTAAAGAAAAATGGCTACACATATCGCACCATAGAGAAAGCTATTAATGCACAGGTTTCCCGAACAACGAAAACAAAAAATATGAACCGGGAAAGCAACGAGTAGTCTTACCATATGTAAAATGCACAACAGACAGAATCGGAAGAATTCTGAGGAAACACAACATACAAACAATACACAAGTCACAAACAACTATAGGTAAACTACTCGGAAACCCAAAAGATAAAATCAAACTGAAAAACCACGGAGTGTACAGTATTCCGTGCCAGGACTGTGAAAAGTTGTACGTAGGGCAAACTAACAGGCGAATATTAGCAAGAGTGGAAGAGCATAAACTCAGCATCAGAAATAAACATACAACCTCAGCTTTATTCCTACATCATCAGGAAACCGGCCATAAAATAAATTTCGATGGGTGCAGGGAGATTGCCAATATAGAACATTATAAGACCAGAATAATCCGAGAAGCCATAGAAATTGAAAAGCAAGGTGATTTGAATAAAAGGGACGAATCATTAAAACTACCAACAGTATGGAAGACAATAATCGACAAATCTAAAATCGCAAAAACTCAAGCGCAATTAGCGCAACAACAACAGCACCATCCGGAAAACATAAATAGCGACCAACGCCTGCGCAGGTATAACCTTCGGCCCCGAGTGGGGGTATAAAAGGAAGCGTCGCAGTCACCAACACTTCAGTCTCTATTCGGACGCGAGAAAGAAAGCTTCGAAAATGCCAAATGTGATTTTGGCGAAACGTCAGCAAAACTGTTCTTTTCAGAACGACAGTAGTGAACGGATGTACACCCGGAATGAAAACACATTGTATTTTTCCATCCGTGAAGGAGTAAAAATCAACATATATATATATATATATATATATATATATATATATATATATATACATATATACATTAATTAAAAAAGAGGTACAAGATCTTCAATAATTTTGAAGGTATCGTCATCTGTGGCCTATGATGCTGCATCTTTTTAAGCAGTATACGCAGAATTAGTGTCTATTTGTTGAAGCACCGATGATGGGAATGTACAGTTGGTTCGGAAAAAAATGAATACGGCAAAAAAGCACTTAAATAAGTTTGGGCAGTGTTCTTCAATTATGTCACATCAGGTTAGGATAATGAGTCATATTTACGACTATTTGTTGTCAAGATTTTCTGACAAATTGTCATGTAAAAATCTAAAGATTTTTAAAAAATGCCTCCTCATACTTCTGTTGAACTAAAGGCGCGAATAATTTCCAAGTTGGAAGATGGTTGGTCCCTCACAGTAGATGCCCAACATTTTAATATTGGTAGAGCAACCGTATATAGAATTAGTAGAAGGTGGAGGGATGAACAGTCTTTAAAAAGGAAGGAGGGTTCGGGAAGGCCAAAGATCAGCACTGCAGATCAAGATCGAGCTCTTTTAGGAGCTTTAGAAGAGAATCCATTCCGTACTGCAAAGGAAGCCCGAATCCTATCTGGATTTCCTGGCCGAAAAACCACAACGTGGCAAAGACTGCAAGATTCTGCTTTAAACTGCAGAGTGGCGGCAAACAAAACGGAGCTGACCGTAGAACAAAGACAAGCTCGTCTTCTGTTCGCCTTAAATCACGTGAACCGCGGCCAAAATTTTTGGGACCATGTAATTTTTAGTGACGAAAAGATTTTTCAATCTTGCAAACAGGGCAAAATTAAAGTGTACAGGCCAAATAACTCAAGATTTGACCCAAACTACGTGAACCATTTTCGAGCTGCGGGTCATTTTAGCGTTAACGTCTGGGGATGGATTTCATCAAGAGGGATGGGTGTGGCATGGCGAATTAACGGAAGATTTGTAGGCCAAACATATGTGGATATACTGGAAAATGCGATGCGGCCCAGTGTGCTACTTTTATATCCCGAAGATAATTTCATTTATCAGCAGGATAATTGTCCTGTGCATACGTCAAACATTGCCACGCAATGGTTTAGGGCCAACAATATTGAAGTGCTACAATGGCCAAGTTATAGCCCAGATGCTAACCCAATAGAGAATGTGTGGGGGGTCATAACAAGACGGCTATATCAAAGAGATTTTATGCCAAGAGATGCTGAAGAGTTGTGGAATTCTATCCAAGAAGTTTGGGAAGAATTGTCTGTAAGAGAGGACTTTTTGCCAGGTTTCATGCAGATGGATAGGAGACTGCAAGCAATCATAGATGCTGATGGATACATGACCAAATATTAATTTAAGTAATTTAATTTGTTTCCCTTATTTGTATTGTTAACTTAAATAAATGAATCTAAAAAAACTATACCTATTTCCGTAAGAGGCTACATATCGTAATAAGTTATTATGCATGAATGATTACAAATTCATAATGTTTACATCCATATCATACATCCATGTTGACATTTACCATAACCATTAAATATTTGACAAGATATACACTGCTCATTTTCGTAAAAAAATAAAAACCGCTCTAAAAATCGTATTAATTTTTTTCCGAACCAACTGTATATTTCGAACAGTGTAGTATTTTGAAGTGGGTTTCTATGAGGTGACTGCACAATCTTCATCTGGATTACGCTGTCTCAATTTCTGCATTCGACCTCGGACATTACCAAGTATTTTATGGCTAACGCAGGCAATTCTTTATATACATTATTACCTGAATCGCCCTTATATTTGTAAACTTCAGCCCAAAATAAAATCGTCTTCTCAGTCATGCTTCATTCCACAAACGATATCTTAGATCATTGGAATTTTGGCTGTTGTTGGCTTTATATTGCAGGGTTGCCCTCAGGAAGCAGTCAAAATATACTTTCTGCCAGTATTTCAAAACGATTAAAGCCAGAACTATTTATAAGTTATGGATCATAGTTTTGTAGCCAACTCTCATACTGCTAATCTACTAGCATATCCTAAAATTATTAAAGTAATCCTAGATTTTCTTTTAGTATTTTAAAGGTCCAAATATCCTCCCGACAGGGCAAGAGTTAGATCTAGGAGACAATCTCCTGACCTGGCTACAGGGCTTGCCAAGTGCACAGTTACTTGTATATTTGTCAAATACGCCACATTAAGACAAGGGACAAACCTAATCAATACATATTTTTAGATACTACATATACAATGTGTCCGAAATTTGTTATGACAGTATTGGGATATTTGAAACCGCAAGAGATACAAAAGAGTTTAAATGGGGAATGTTTTAGACAATTATGTTTTTCGAAAACTGTGATAGATGCGAGAATAATACAAAATACGAAAGAGCTAAAAAAATGAACAAAGAGTTTAAATTTTATATCAGAATTCATACTGGGTGCTGCAAAAAAAAGTTCCACTAGATAAACTTGTAGTTGGTGCAAAAAAATGTAACACCCTGTATACTACGATCCACGATTTTGATATTTTATCGTAGAGGTTCTTAAAAGGAAAACATGTTCTAAATTTGAACTAATTGTCTCAGAAGGAACTGGAAAAAAACATAAAAAACGAAAAAAAAATTGAAACTTTGACACCCTGTATAACGAAAATGTTGCGTTTTTGACCACAATTGGCATTTTTTTCCTATATTGTCGAGTACTATCACGCCCTGAAATATGTCCACGACATTAATTAACACCCTGTATAATTGTGGTAATGACTTATAAAAATAATTTTTACTTTCAAAAATTTCGCTTGGATTAAGAGATCTGGGGGAGAGGCATTTGCCCCCCCCCCCTTAAACACGTCATTGCTAACAACGGCCGTGTAACGCAGTTTGTATTGTTAACGACGTAATGATAGAAACACTGTATAAACAATGCGACGATTAATAATTACAATTAGTATAAAGGAGAAAATTAAATAATTTAACTTTAATTTGTATTTGTATTATTTACGGTCAATACAATACAATATATTATTTTATCCCTACGACAAACGAACTTTTAGATCTTCTTGTACCTAGGAATTATTACAATCGGGATCTTTCAATAATATTTGTTTGTTTATTGTCAAGCTCCTGTCTACTTAATGGGATCGACCCATTTTATTGCAGTCGTTGAGTCAGAATCATTTTCCGTGAAATTTACTATAAGGTGTCCCATTAAAAATAAAAAGTTAGTAACAAAAATTTGGAAATAAAGAAGATATATATATATATATATATATATATATATATATATATATATACAAGTAACCTAATTATTGGGGTATCGGTCCTAATTTAGGGCTAGATTTAAATTGCTTTTAAGCTACGCCAAGCTTTCGGTAATGATTATTACCTTCTTCAGGGCTGCAATATGAGAAGAAATTTGTTTTTTATCTCTGTATGCACATTAATTAGAATTTGAGGATTTTTAGAAAAAAAATAGAAAATTGTACTCACTGCTTTGCAATTAGTATCGATAACTTCTTGTGAAAAACAAACACACTTTGACCTTAACATTAAAATTAGATTTTACATACTGGCAGGAATTCCTGTTCTCCATATATTTTTATATTGAAATAGGAAGCAAGTAAATTTCTTATGTAGGTTTTTTTGACATGTAAAGAATGTTATAGTACGTTCTGTCAGGATGATTGAAACACAGATCTAGGATTTAGCTATGTAATCACATCGATATACATCCAGATACAAAGAAAAATCAGTAGCTGAGAAATATCTTAATCAAACCAGAACAAGTATGAACTAAACGTCGAATTTATGCCTACGAAAAACTACTCGAATTGAAGAGACTGACTATAGAAAGGTATATGGATGTAATACGTACAGATACTTATATTTTTTAAAAGGAAAATTCTGTGGTATTTAAACTATTATTGTTGTTCGTATAATTGTTCAGATTGAGTAAATTTGAATAAATAGAACTAAGGTCTTCGATATCAGCTCTCTTATTTAACGAATTAGGATTCAGAAATATTTCCGCCATTTCCAGAAACAGTCTCTTGTTATATTTAGTTTCCTTACATAATATTTGGGTATCATTAAAGTTGAATAAGTGCCCTGATTGATTTGTGTGTTCTGAAAGTGCACAAGTATTTTTCATTAATCTACAATCGCTTTTATGCGAAGTTATTCTGTCTTTTAGGACCCTAGAGGTTTGGCCTATGTAAATACCCTCACACTCTGAACAAGGAATACTGTATACAATGTTTGATGTTTTTTGTATTTCATCCCTATCTTTTAATTTTGTAAAAGTGTTGCCTACTATTTTATTATGTTTAAAGGCGATTTTAATTGAAGGATCATACTTGAACAACTTAGTTATTTTTGTTGAAATATCTTTTATGTAAGGTAACGAAAAATAGTACCTCGGTCTATTTTGAGAATCAAAGGCACTGATGTTGGGACTTATTCCCTCATTTCTCTCTCCAGGGTTGATTATTGGAGCTGTGTTATATAATAGTTTTTTTAATAACTTTTGTGGATATGAATTCTTGAGGAGAATATCATACAATCTTTTTAAGTTTTTTCTAAGTAGACTAGGGTGAGAAATCCTTTCAATACGTGTTTTTAGAGCCAATACTAGATTGATCTTTATTTTTTGGGGTGGTTGGAATGGAAATTAAGATATCTACCAGAACTGGTAGGTTTTATGTACCAGTCTAGTAAAATCTGGTTGTTTCCACTCCTGATTAGTTTGGTGTCCAAAAACGGAACACTATTGTCAGTTTCCCTTTCTACTGTAAACTAAATGTATTGGTTATACAAGGTTAAACACTTGTAAGACCTCTTCTACCCCTTCTACAGGTACAGAAGTGATTAAATCATCCACGTATTTTTTTAAAAACGGTAGTTGAAAAGACAGTTTAGGAATACAGTCATACAACAAATCATCCATTACGTATTGAGAAATGTTGGGAGAAAGAGTGGCCCCCATGGGGGTGCCTAAAATTTGTTTATAATACTTTTGATTAAACATGCAATATGTACGGTCAAAAATAAATTTTAATATTTCTAAAAAGTTGTTCAAGTTGAGATCTGTGTATTGGCTTATAGACTCCCAGTTTTTTGTTATGCTATTTTTTGCTAATGTATAGGGAATATTACTAAAGAGAGAAATGACATCTAGGCTTATTAGGACATAATTATGTGGAATTTGTTTTTCGTTTATTAATTCTGAAAATTGAAATGAATCTGTGATATAGTATTCGTTGTTTTTATTGTATGCAATCGTTAAAATATCTGTGAGAAATTGTGCTAATTTACTATTTGGGGCATTAAGTGAAGAAATTATTGGTGTCAAAGATAATTCTGGTTTGTGAATTTTGGGAAGCCCATAAAATTTTGGGGAAGTCTGATCGTAAATTGTGAGACTTTTAGAAATTTCATCACTCAATTGCCCTTGATCCTTTAAGTTTTTTTACTAGTCTGTTAGCTTTTTCTTGATTAGTTGATGTGGGATCCCTGGTGAGCTGCTTGTAGTAGGTCTGATCTCTTCGGATTTATTTATATATGTTCGTTTAGACATAATAACAGTGACATTTCCTTTATCTGCCCTAGTTACAATAAGCTCATCATGGCTCTTAAAAAATTGTTTTGATCTATAAAATAAAACATTAAGATAACTTTGATTAACTTGTCTTCTCAAGAAGTTAGTAAGTATATTTGTAAACTTAGCCCTTGTGATATTTTTTTTGTATTGTTAGGGTAATATTTTATTATATTTTCTAGATTAGCTAATAAGTTTTTTATTGATATTTCATTTTTATTTAAAGGTAAGCTAAATTTAAATCCCAACCCTAAAAAGTTTTTTACATCCTCAGAGATCTCGATTCCTGAAATATTTTTAACCCAATTAGGTTCGATGTGGAAATTGAAAATATATTGTTGATTTTTCAGTTGATTAAATTTCTTAACATTGTCAATTCTAATTTTTTTAAAATATTTTTCATAAGAAAGAGTTTGTCTGTTATTGAACTCATTAATTATATTATCAGAGACAGTTTCTTTTAATTTATTTTCTATATGTATTAGAGAGAATTCTAATTGTCTTAAATTGCTAATTGTTATACTTATCTCTAAATTAATTGGTTTGCTGTTCAACCTGTCATTGAATTCGAGAACCATCTGTCCTGTATGCCCCTCACTAAACTCTATCAAATTGTGGACGTTCTTTGTTCCATCGTGAATATGTTTAGGTGTTATTCCATTTTTTCTGCATCTTAGGAGGAAAATACGTCTGTTTTTTATCGAAGCAATCTTGTTGTTAGTTTGTGTCCAAAGTTTAAGCAGTCTAACTACTTCATTCCCATATTGGTGCTGAATAGTTTGGTAAAACCCCATTCCTAATAAATTAAAGAGAAGGGTAGTCTTGACTGACTAGTTGAACAACAAGTAACCTAATTATTTAGGTTACTTGTTGTTCAAATAGTCGGTCAAGACTACCCTTTTCTTTAATATATATATATATATATATATATATATATATATATATATATATTTATACGGTTAGCCTCTTATTTCAAGTTATTTCTGGCAGCCGGTATTATTTATCTAAACTTGCGGATACATTGCCACCTCATAATCAATTTCTTTAGCAACCGGTACGCCACTGGACGAGTCATCTAACCCACCGCAAGAAGGGACGTAAAAAACTAGGGGGTGAAGGATCTCTGGGGTCGCGATTCTGAGGGTGCAAAAAACTCGAGGGGTAGTTTTTTATGAATAGGATTTCATATGGAATTTCATTGTTGAGCCTGGAGGGGTAATCGATAATAGTTCGATCGGTGATCGGGCAACTTTTTTAACAAAACGCGAAGTTGGATAGGTAAGGGATGAAAATAGGGTGAAGGTAGGACCAGGTTTGCACACCTTTAGTTGTTCTAAATGTGTCTGCGAGAATAGTGTAATTCTGTTGTGTGTATCTGAGAATATCTAATTTGAAATTATAATTTATGGCAGATAATCTGGTGAGTGTTTTTCATTAAAGACAAACTACTATTCAGTAGCAAAGACGTTAAAAAAGTGGTCAAAATTTAGAGAATCGCGCATACATCTTATGGGTCTTTACAGAACCGTTAAATTTCATGAAAGTTGTGATTAAGTCTCCATAAGTAGAATCTAGCCCTATGATTTATAGTTTCAGAGATATACGTTGCTTTAAAAATACCCCTTTAGTTAGTCCAGTTTTGAGTTTGTTTCATTTTAATTGGACAAATCTCTGTCTACATCTTTATATTTTTCGATAATTCTTGTATAAATAATCATAGTGGTACTATCGATTTCAAAAAATAATATAGGGCGTGGACAAAACTATATCTCCCGTAATGTAATAAATAATGAGATAATCACTTTCTATGGTCTGATTTAGTTATACAGGGAGCCTCAGAAAACACTTTTGTGTATTGATTACTCCACTTTCAAGATAACTAATTTTTAGGACAATTAATGAGATGCAGTGATGCAATACTTTAATTCTTTTTATTTTTTGGATAATTTTTTATGTATTTGTATTCTTATTTCCGACCTTCTATCTGCTCGGCTTATGTATATTTTCCAACATAATGCGAGTCAAGAAATATAAAAAAAATAATAGGTATTTAAATTTAGCCTATCAGTTAATAGAAAACGGTCCTAAAACAAGTTAATAAAAGTTAACTGTCTTGAAAATATATAAATCAGATAACAATATTTGCAGGTAATGTTTTACTGAATAGTTTATAAATTAATGGGTTTCATATTCTTAAACATGTAATGATTGTAACATTGAATTTAAACTAATGTAAAATTTTGTATATATAAGTGAGGTGCATTGATACAACATTTTATCTGAAGTAGGCATATAAGAAATCACTCTGAATATTTAAGAAAAATTCTCGAAAAATAGTTATATTAAAATATATATATATATATATATATATATATATATATATATATAAATACATGTATATATATATATATATATATATATATATATATATATATACATATATATACAGTGTGTGTATCAGCCAAATGGAATAAATTCGATAATAAATAAATGGGGGCGTGTTCGGAAAAACGCTTGGACCCGTCGATTGGTATTTTTAGTTGCTCATTTTCTCCAATAAAAACTTTTTATACAGGGTGTGTCCTGTAACAGTGGTCAATGCCAACTTTCTTATTTCAAATGCAACACCCCGGATATTATTTAATTTTTGGATTCTTTAGGAGATTCTAAACATATTTTATGTTCAATGTCCTATACCTATCTTCAATTATTTCGGCAATATTAAGTGTTTTCAAATTTATTTTTATTTTATTTATTTCGAATTTATTATTATTCATGAAAGTGGCTCTGGTTACTGAACTATTTATTTGATTACAAAAATTCGCTACAACACACTCAATACTTATTTACCATTTAGGTCTTCATATTAAGAATGTAAGCAAAAACCATTTTAGCGTTCCTTTTTATTGATATGGAACAAAAAGAGCCAGTTTTGTTTACTTTTAAGTTTTGTTTACTTTTGTGTAAAATGCCTGGCCTTTCTCTTTGCAAGACAGTAGTTGTCAGTGTCAGTGTCATAGTCTTTTGAATTTCGTTAACTGCATAATACCTAATATCAGAAAAATGGTTCATTTAACAGAAATGCATAAAATAACAATTCTACAAATGATTGGTTATGGAGATAACACACGAACACAAGTGGAAGTTGCTCGCTTATTTCATGAAAAATTTCCAAATTTGCCGCATATATCCCAAGGGACAATTAGTAAAATAGAAAAGCAGTTTCGCGAGCTTGGACATGTGAGGCAGATAAAAAAAGCAGCTGCCAATTCAATAAATGATGATACTAAATTGGATATTATGCTTGAGTTTGAGGAAAACCCACATATTTCTAGTCGACAAACCGCCGCAATGTTCGATATTAGCCATTCGTCGATTATTCGAACATTAAAAGAAAATAAAATGCATCCCTATAAAGTGATACCAACTCAGGAGCTCATGGAAGACGATTATGATAGGAGAACTTATTTTTGTGAAAAAATGATGGCTATGTTAGATAACAATGTTATTCAATTAGAACATGTTTTGTTTTCGGATGAGTGCACCTTTACACTTCACGGTCATGTAAATCGTCAAAATTGCCGCTATTGGTCTAGGGAAAATCCTCACTGGATCAGCGAGTATGTTCTATACTCAATATCCTGAAAAGGTTAATGTTTGGGCAGGAATTGTTAGGGATCATATCATAGGCCCCTTTTTCATTGACGGCAATTTGAATGGCGATAATTATTTAGCACTGCTCCAAAATAATGTCGTGCCAACTTTGACAAATTTGTATCCGGATCCAGCAAACCCTCAAGTTCCAGCGAATATGATATGGTTTCAGCAAGATGGAGCACCGCCCCATTACCAAATTAATGTCCGGCAGTACCTCAACGGAATATTTCCAAATCGGTGGATAGGGAGACGAGGATCGATAGAATGGCCAGCGCGATCCCCTGATCTGACGCCATTAGACTGTTTCTTATGGGGACATATTAAAAATGTTGTATACAAAACTAAACCCCTCGACTTAGCTGACTTAAGAAGACGAATAACGCTTGCGATTAGATCGGTCACGCCTGAGATGCTAAATAACGTTAGAAGAAATTTCTATTTAAGATTAGAAATTT